>CM034146.1:1040789608-1041389608 GCA_019776745.2 Taxus chinensis | reverse complement strand
ACAACAGAGTAGAAAATATGACTTGGCCACTTCAACAAAGAAACCTCCACAACCTAAAAATAAGAAAAGAATACACAAAAATAGTAATCCCAGTACTAACCTCTACCTCCTATATACCCTACTTAAGACTACAATTAATCCATATAAGACAACCCTACTAACAATATGAAATCATAAAAAGATGTGACAAGACGAGTTAAGAGATTATGTTAGCCGACGAGTTAAGAGATTATGTTAGCCAAAAGTCAGCTATATATATCCAAATACATGTAATAGGTTAAGGGTGTAGCATGCCCTGTCCCTTAAAACCAACGCAATCCTCAATGTTGATTAACATTGGGTACTTTGTAGAAACGCCTCATTCTCCCATGTTGCATCCTTGTTGGCCAGATTCTTCCAATTGATTAAATACTCTTGAATCACCCCGATACACAACTTCTTTGTGCAAGTTTGAAGAATCTCCTCTAGTTATATGTAATGTCCCCTTTTTTGGACATTTTTAAAAATAAAGAACTGAAGACCCTCGGGCCTCAACCCATTTTCTTTCCCCGTGGCTTCGAGGATAAAGCTTGGGGATTTTTCTGAGATGTTTGTTGCCTGCATTGCTGCCCTTTGGCATGCCTTGCGCTACAAGGGGGAGTCTCTAGTTAGTTTTAAAATGTGCACATACGTTAATTACTTTTCATTACTTACTTAGAAAATAATAAAGTGCACATAAAGTTAGTCTTTTGATATTTTAATTAAGTTTTATTAGTTTCCCTCCAAAAGGGAAAAAGTCGGCCATTTGAATGTTGCATCCCTTATGTTATAAAAGGAGGTTGCATGGCCATCATTTGGGATGTTGATTTGATCATTTGATATCACTCCATGCTTGAAGAAATGGAATGTATGGCCTAAGTAGTTGATGTTGCTTTCTCTCTCTTGCAAAACTATTAGAGTGGAATTGAATTTAGATTTGAGGATCCATTAGTGTTGTGTGGCGAATCGCTTGGGAAAGAATTCCTAACCCTAGCGAATTGATTGTTGAGGGAAATCTGAATTTGTTTGCATGTTTTGAGGGTTAAACAAGTGAATTTCAGATCTGCCATTGTTGCTTGATTTATTTCAGTCTTTTGCGCCAAGTTTAGAGGATGAAAGTCATTGGTTATGCTCATTTTCTCTTCGCTGGTCACTGTTGGTTATTCCCAGCCATAGCGACTTGGGAAAGAGGGGTTTGTGACACATTTTGATGCTTAAATATTGTGATTTCAGTTCAAATCTGTCCTTGGTATTTTTGTGCATCAAAACAAGCTCTTGGAGGATGAAAACAGTTAAGGGAAGTGTTGGTTATTAATTTATTGAATTTCTTCTAACCCTAGCACCCAAATCTGGGATTGTAAGTTCTATTTTGAACAGGTTTTAGTGCTCAGAAAAAATTGATCTTTAGTTCATTAGAAAGGAAAAAATTTCAAGTTTATTGTGCACTTTGTTTCGTGCAAAAAGCCTAAGTATCAAGAGGGTTATCCATTTTTGAAGTTTTCAGTTGTTTGCAACTATTTTAAATTAATTCACTGTTATAAAAATCAGAATTAAGAAGAATAAAAATCTGATTGACTCCACCAATCTAGCTCACCACCTTGACCACTTCCAACCCCATTTGGGTTGTAATTGGTTACCATTGGGCTATTTCAAGTTGATTCAAAAGGATCTAATCCTTCTTGAGTTGATTTTTAATTATTTGTTGCAAATTCCCAATTGTCCTAAAAGGGGACATTACAGTAGTATCAGAGCAACTTTCCCCTACTCTTGTGGGTGTTGTTTGCAGAGTCTTTTGAATCATGGAACTAGCAAGTGATGGGGAATTGAGGACCTAGACAGACTTGGGAGATGGCTTGAGTATCCTCCACATGTGAAGACTGTGTTGCTCAACACTCTAGAAGAAGTTTGTCTATGATAGAACAATTAGATTATGGCTCCATGTTTTCAGCGATGAACTCTTTGGTGACTCATTTTGCTAGATCCGAACTGTTGAGGCATGATGAGTTGGATGTGAGGCTCATGGTCATCACTTGCATTAACAAGGTTACAAGGATAACAACCCCAAGTTTGTCATACAATGACACCACCATGAAAGAGGTCTTTGAACTCATGATAGGAAGTTTTCAAAAGTTTTGGGACACCGCAAACCCTTACTTTGATAAGAGGGTTAAGATCTTGGAGAATATGAAAAAGTTAAGATCTTGTATACCAATGTTAGATCTTGATTGTGATGATCTCATTCTCCACATGTTTGAAGTATTCTTTGTTGTCGTACATGATGATCACTCATAAAAAATAGTGGTTGCAATCCAAACCATCTTGTCCCTAATGTTGAATGAATATAAGGATCCCCCACAACCATTGCTATCCATGCTTGAGAAAATTTTGAGACAAGAGGAGTCATGTATTGTTCATACTTTAGCCAAAGGTGTTTTGGATCAATGTTCAAGCAAGGTGAAGGCATATATGTTAGCAAGGACTTCTATGAAGCAAGAAGGATCAGCTCTCCAAGGTATGAGTTACTTGGTGTTTGGTGATAAATTATTGATATCTAATGCTTGCATCCAACTTGGTGATTGCACAGAAAAATCGGATTTGATTCAAGAGGAAGGGAAGGAAGAAGAGCCACCAGATGAAAATAAGGAAGGTAAAGATTCTTTGTTGATTGAAGAGGTTTCTTTTCCTTTTGATGATTGCATGCATGATGATAAAGTGATCATGGGAGATGAGTCAAAGAGGAAGGAGAAACTTGATTTGCAAGTTTGCATGGACAAGCAAAATGAGGGCAGCCAAGAGGTAATCAATGATCATTATTTGGTTGTTACTAATGTTACTTGGGTTGGTAATAAATGCAATGATGTAGGGATGTGTGCTAAGCAAAAAGAGGAAGAGGAAAGGGTGATCAAAGTCCCTTACTCAAATAAAAAACAAGGATAGTCTATTTGCTGGTCTGTTTACATAATATCCCCCTTTTGGGATATTATTTAAATCTGCAAATTAATTAACTCAAATCAACTCTAGAAGGGATTAGATCTCTTCTTAGTTCAACCTCAAATAACCCAATGTTAGCATTAATACAACCCAAATGGGATTGGAGTAAGCCAAAGTAGATGGATTAGATGGGAGAACCAATTAGATAATTAATCATTTTCCAGATCTGAAATTTATAACAGCAGTTAATTAATTAAAATTGCACCCAAAACAACTGAAACTTAAAAAATTAATAACTCCTTCGATACTTGCTCTTTTTGTATGAAATAAATTGCACAATAATCTAGAAACCAAGACCTTTCCAATGCACTATGAAACTGAATTTTCTAAACACCAAAACTGCTTCATAACAGCCCCCAAAATCTGAAAACTAGTCGCTAGGGTTAGAATAAATTGCCCAAATTATTCATCAGCTCTTTCTTTGCTTCAAACAACACCTCAAAATAGTTAGTCCCACACTTGGAAAAATATGCCAATACAGATCAGATTGTAGATCTAGCTCAAAAGACTCTCAAAACATGCCAAAATCAGACCTCCCATGCAAGTTGCTTTAGCTCTAATAAATGCATCAATGAACAGCAGTGAGCCAAAAGAACGGCAAAACCCTTCCAAGATCACCTAGAAAAACAATGCAATAAATATGCAGATTTCTTCAACAACTAAGATGAGCCACAATGAAAATCAAGTCACCAAGCTTAGGAGGGTCTTCAATCATGCACAAATAGATCAAAACCAAGCAATGGATTTGCAAACGAATTTCCTCAACAATGGAAGAGAAAGCACTTATGCAAGAAGTAGGGCATACATCCCATTTTCTCCAAGCATGGAGTGAATATCAAAATGATCAATCAACATAACCCCACTGAGAGGAAATGCGACCTCCTTTTATAGAGTTAAGGGGTGCAATATTAAAAAAGACCGACCTTTTCCCTTTTGGAGGGAAAATTTAAACTCTCATTATAATAAAGTCTCTAATAAACTAAGACTATGTGCACTTTTATTTATTTCTTTAATTAAATAATAAGAGCAATTGTTATCTTATGTGCACATTTGACCTAGCTAAGAGACAACTCCCCCTTGTAGTGCATAGGCATGCCAAGGGGTTACAATGCGAAGTGAAATAAAAGATAACTTTTAGTAATGTCCCGGAAAAAAGGGGACATTACATATTTATTATTTTGTTATATTTTATTGTGCCCCTAGTTGGAAAAAGGGCCCTTTCTATTATGAAGAGTCCACTTTTCTTTAATGTTTCCTTTTTTATTACCTCATTCTTTTGTGATAAGCAAGACTATAGGCGTGCATATATATGATAATGAACATTGTTTTTTTACATAGTATGAATAACTCTCCAAAACTGCTAAAACTCGACAGACCCCCAAAATATAAACTCGCCAATGGTTCGGCAAAAACTCGGTTATAAGTCAGGCAACTTCAGGAATACTCAAATTTCTTTAGAAAACAATAAATTTTAAGCAACACATAACAACAAAATGTATTAAATGAGCCCATAGATACTGAGTTGGAGCAGTAGACAACTAGTAGCTTATGAATACAAATGGACCTAACTGCAATTGTCGCATCATAAATGCGAATACGACAACCGTCTGATACTAGTCTCAGAAAAACTCGGCTGCGTCTGAACGCTCCTTCTAGATGGCTGCAAATCTGGCTAGATCAAAGGATAGCCTAAAGGATGAGTCAGGTGGCTCCTCTGAATGCATGGGGGTAGATCATTGTCCTAAGATAGTCATCCAGTCCAATATCTCCTCGTGTTAGTCAGCTGGGGCTAGCGATCTCCGTGGCATATCCTCCCTCTGACCAGGCAAGCAATCTCGTCTGTTGTGACCGTATTGGGTTTTCCTCTTCTTGCCCAGGCCAAAGTAACGATGGGAAGCCTTTGATACCTTGATTCCATTATTCTATTAAAGTGTCCATCTAGATTGTAGTATAAGGACTCACATTTGTGCGAAACACATGGGGTCACATTGTAACATTGCACAGAAGTATTTATGCACAGTACGTTGAGCATTTTTTGAGTCATCTTGTTGCGCTTCTTACGTGTCATTAGTCCGAGCACGGGAGATTATAACCTGTCGAGTCTCATTCACGAGTAGTCACCGAGTTTTGACACAATCTACTTAATATTTTTAAGTACTAGGTCATGTCCCATTAGACCCCATATCATGATGTGTGATGATTCTTGCAGAAAATTGCATTTTATGAATTTGTTTGGTGAAAAAATGTGCATAGAAATAGATTTCTCATGACACATGAAGATCTATAATGCCATCACTGCGTGGAGCTCGAGAATATATGCAACTACCAGATGGATATTATATTATTCAATTGAAACGTAGCCACAGAATGAAAGTACATGGCACATGCAATGTTTTTGCTGCTCCATCATTCCCGGAAACTCTCCATAAATGGCAAACGCTACCCATTCTAGATTTAATGTATTTCTTGCACCAAAATTCCAAAAAAGGAAAGCTATTGCTGTCTTTGGCAAGTTTTTGGCGATGCCTGTCGACTTTGTGGCGAGTTTCCAACTATACTCGAAGAGTATATGAAAGAGTTTTCCTGCGACCATTCCAACCTATCTAAACCCGTCTCATTTCGGATGAGCCATTGTAGACAAAGAGAAGGCAAAAGACATGGTCAACACCATTAAAGAGGATCATAAGGACTACCTTATGCATGCATCCTCCAAGTATGAAGTTATGTCATCATTATGAGAAATCTACAAGCAAAATAAATGAAGTTTTTGAGCAAGTAGACCTTCCCGGTTCAAAACCACCATGTTGTAACTATCTCTAAGGCATAGACAAACTAATGTAATATCTCCTTCCCAATCGAAGACCCTATCAGTTCTGATTATGTCTGATCCCTACGGCTAAGGAGAATCACAAAGGGAGACTTACGTTTTATTACCTTAATTATAAATGTGCTAAAACAAGTATAGACAAGCATAACTTGACACTTATGATATCCGGAAATAAGTAGGAAAGGTGTAATAATAAGTGCTAATAATGACATTCAGATTAAAAGCCTTGTTAGGGAAGCCACTAATTATTAAATTGTTTATTCCTATGGACAAGAGAGTGCTTTTACCATGCTATGATGGAGGGCAATAAAGAAACGTTTGAAAAAGACAAGGGCAAGTTCATGGGTTTCAAATTGATTACTCCTCATTGAAAAATGCACACTTGGGCTAGATGCAATTTTTCTATGGAGGGTGGAAAATGCATTTGAAAAAATTTCATTGTATGCTGAAGTTGGGGGTGAAGTATCTGTCATGTTGAGGTTGTTTTGGGTCTCTTAGATTGTTGTTCTATCCAGGATTGAGGTTGAAATTACTTGAAGAATGCCAGCTTCTATCCTATCATTATCATAATTGTCATGAATATTTATAGTCCCCTGATTAGCTTCTAGAGCTTGTGCATAATTTATTCCAAGGACGAAAACTCTGAGGAATTACCTGTTAGAGGATTGAAAACCCTGGCTTATGCATGGTTACTTTGAGGTGGATTTCCTACCACTAGGGATATCTGATTGTGATTGCAAAGGAATTTTCATGTCTTCTAGCAGCGTTTGTGGCAATAAAGAAGCATTTGTGGAACAACCCATGTATGTGGAAGCAAGTTGCAGCAGTTCTTATTTTTCATAAGCCTCGGAGCGACCCACTTCTTATGAAAATCTGAGCTATGTGAAGTGTTTCTTCAACATCTGTTTTATATTGCTCCATCTAAATCTGATTTGCTTGCATGTGCTTGTTTTGAGTGATTTTTGATAGTTAAAGAGTATCATTTTTAGTCATAATCAAAGGCAGTGTACTTGCAGATTTTATTAAATATTTCCAGCCTAGTTGGTGATAGAAATCTGTATATTCTTTCATACTTTGGCTTTATTAAATCAGTAAATCAGTTTTGAGGAAAAGAAATTATTATAAATGCTGATTTGTAAGAGTTTTCTCCCTAACACCCTAGTCGCCATTTCTAGAGAATATCTTGCAGATTTGCATAACTGCGTTTGAATACATATATATAATGTCCCCTTTTTTGGGACATTTATGAAGACAGAGAATGGAAGACCTTCAACCCATTTTCTCTCCCCGTGGGCTCGAGAATGAAGCTAGTGGATTGTTTTGAGATGTTTGCTATTTGTTTTTTGCATTGTAACCCCTTGGCATGCCTAGCGCTACAAGTGGGAGCCTTACTTAGTCTTAAAAGCCGCACATAGGTTAGTTACTTGTAATTATTTAATTAGAAAATAATAAAGTGCACATTAAGTTAGTCTTTTAATATTTTAATTATGTTTTATTAGTTTTCCCTCCAAAAGGGAAAAGGTTGGCCATTTGACTGTTGCACCCCTTATCTTATAAAATGAGGTTGCATGGCCATCTTTTGGGGATGTTGATTTGATCATTTATGTCTCTGCATGCTTGGAGAAATGAGATGTATGCCCAAGGGATGTATGCCCTAGCTCTTCATTGTGCTGTCTCTCATTCGATTTGGAATTGAAGTAGATCTGATTTTGATAAGGATCCATTAGTGTGTGTGTTGCATCTATTGTGTGGCGAATTGCTTGGGAAAGTATTCCTAACCGTAGTGAATTGATTGTTGAAGGAAATCTGAATTTGTTTGCATGTTTAGATGGTTAAACAAGTGAATTTCAGATCTGCCATGGTTGCTTGATTTATTTCAGTCTTTTGTGCCAAGTTTAGAGGGTGAAAATCATTGGTTATGCTCCTTTACTCTTCATTGGTGACTGTTGGTTGTTTCCAGCCATAATGACTTGGGAAAGAGGGGTTTGTGACACATTTTGATGCTTAAATATTGTGATTTCAGTTCAAATCTGTCCTTGGTATTTTTGTGCATCAAAACAAGTTCTTGGAAGATGAAAACAGTTAAGGGAAGTGTTAGTTATTAATTTATTGAATTTCTTCTAACCCTAGCGCCCAGATCGGGGATTTGAAGTGCTATTTTGAACGGGTTTTAGTGCTCAAAAAAATTTGATCTTTAGTTCATCGGAAAGGAAAAATCTCAAGTTTATTGTGCACTTTGTTTCGTGCAAAAAGACTGAGTATCAGGAGAGTTATGCATTTTTGAAGTTTTCAATTGTTTTTAAATTAATTCACTGTTATAAAAATCAGAATTAAGAAGAATAAAAATCTAATTGACTCCACCAATCTAGCTCACCAACTTGACCACTTCCAACCCCGTTTGGGTTGTAATTGGTTGACATTGGGCTATTTCAAGTTGATTCAAAACGATTTAATCCTTCTTGAGTTGATTTTTAATTATTTGTTGCAAATTCCCAATCATCCTAAGAGGGGACATTACATTCTAGATTGACTTTCCCCTCCTCATCTAACTCCGGGTAACTCAATTTGGATAGGTACTCGCTGCCCAATGACCTTCAAGCAGAAGACATGAAATACAGGATGTATTCATGCAAACAGAGGTAAGTCAAACTTGTATGATATGCTCCCAATTTTCTGCAAGACCTTATAAGGACCATAATACTTAGAAGCAAGCTTGTTATCCTTCTTTTGTTGCTTCAAGGAGATTTTTTTGCATGGTTGTAGCTGCACAAAGATCCAGTCACCTAGTTCAAACTTCCTCTCATTTTGGTGTTGATCATCTTGTTGCTTCATTTGATTTTGTGCTCGTGCCAAATTCTCCTTAAGGCTAGCCAACACTTCTTGTTGGTGTTGAATGTGATCCTCCACTACTCGCACCTTTGGGTGTGTACTTAAGGAAGATGTGATGGATGGTGGTTGGTACCCATATAAAGCCACAAATGGAGACATTTTGGAAGAAGTATGAAATGAAGCATTATACCACCACTCTACTAGGGGTGGCCACTGAACCCATCTTTCTTGTTTATCTAAAATGAAGCAACATAGATATCCTTCTAGGCATTTGTTGACCACTTTTGTTTTCCCATCAAATTGAGGATGGTAGGTTGAGTTGTGCGCCAATTGAGTACCCATAGTTGAAATAAATCAATCGAAAAAAAGTTTGGGGTTCCTTTTATAGGATTTTGGGCCCATATAGGTGTTTTAACCTATGTTAGTTTGTGGGGAACCGTTATGAGTTGTATTCTTGGCCCTTTTGTTATCCATTGTTTTGTAATACTGTTGTAATGGTTGCCTATTGATGTGCTTACCTTACATATAGTTGAACATGCAATAGGATAGAGTAGAACTAAGAAGCACATTATTGTATGGTAAAACGGTTGAGTTAATACAACAAGAAGAGATAAGTTACTTTGTTGGGTTTTTTCCTATGTTCCATGGGGATGCGTCCCCTATGTTTTTTAGCTCGTCCCCGTACCGGAGATGTTTCGGAACCTCGAGGACGGGTAGGAAACGTCCCCTTCCCGTCCCCAAACTCTGCCAATTTAAGGAAACGCGCTAAAAAAAAAAGGGGACGGCTAGACGTCCCCGGTACGTTCAGGGGACTTCCAGAAGTCCCTCAACCTTACCGGGAACGTCTAGTCGTCCCTTGCGCAAATAGCCTTAAAAACACGCATTTTAAAAAAAACACACTTTTAATTATAATTAAAGCAATGTGGGGGCCCAGAAGGACCCTCACTTTCATTTCCAAGTGCCATAAACCTAAAACAAACATCAAAACAAAAAAAGAAGCTCATTTCTCATTTTGTGAAGGAGAAGACAAAGAAATAAAAGAGCATAGAGAAGAATGGAGAGCAGCAGTGAGAAGAAGGCAAGAGAGCAATATTCTACTCCATTAGAGGTATGTTTATCATCCTTTGTTCATTTTACAAATTTGCACAAACTATTTCTTCATTGTTTCATTTTTTAGTTTTTTTAATCAAAGTTTCAAGCTTCACAAACTTAAGGAAGTTTTTGTTTTTTTTGTTTTTTGTTTTCACTTGCAGTTGTAGGATTGTTGCATTTCCAATACAAAACAAAGCAGCAATGAGCGTAGTGAGGGTGAAGAGATTCAATTGGCAACACAACATAGTGGTAGAACCAGAAATAGGGTTTCTTCAGGGAGTGAGAGTGTTGCACCAACAGTGGGTTCAAATAATTCGTTTAATTGCCCTTCACAACTCCTCAAAATCTATGCAAAGGGGCCATTCAATGCTAAAAAGCCTCTTTCACAATTTGTAATAGCCATTGAGAAAGAAAAAAAAATCCGGGGGGAGTAGAGTGTGGTTATGCCATATTTGCAACAAAGAATTTAGGAGCAACTACACGCGGGTTTATTCACATATTTTGGGCATAACTGGACAAGGGGTAAGAGGTTGTGTAAGAATATAATTAGCGGAGAAAACCAAGGTGACTAGGCTACACATGGAGGGTGAGGCAACGAAAAAAGGGATGCCATTAGAGACTACACATAGTAAACAAGTGCCTACCCAATCCATGGATGTTGAAAATCAAAGAAGAGAGAATTCTGCCAAGGGAAAGAGAAAGGCTTCTACTGTTGCAGGTATGTTGAATGTGCAATCAAGGGAAGTAGTTGACTCTTCTATTGCCAAATTCTTCTTTGCCAATGTTATACCATTTCATGTGTCACATTCCCCTTTCTTCAAACAAATGTTCAAAGATGTAATTGTTATTAGTTCCTCATATGTCCCTCCTAGAGAACACAAACTACAAACCAGCCTCCTTGATAAAGAATATTCAAAGGTGAGTGTGGTGATGGAGGAGATGAGGCAAACTTGGATACGGGTGGGTTGCTCTATCATCATGGATGGGTGGACCGATATTAAACATCGGCCACTCATCAATATCATTGTCACATGTCCTGCTGGCCCTTATTTTCTTAGAACTATTGATTGTACAGGGAAGAGGAAGGATGCAACCTTCCAATTTCAATTTTTGAAGGATGCCATAGAGGAGATTGGGCACTCTTATGTTGTAGAAGTGGTGACAGATTCAGCCTGCATATGTAAGTTAGTTGGCATGATGGTTGAGGGTGCTTCAAAGCACATTTTATGGACTCCATGTTGTGTTCATGCGTTGAACAACGCATTGAAAGACATTGGAAAGATAGATTTGGTGAAGGCAGTGGTGGCAAAGGCTAGACACGTACAGATGTTCATTTGCAACCATCACACCTCACTTGCTCTATTCAGGTCTTTTTTGAGGAAGGAATTCCTCAAGCTCGTGGACACTACATATGCCAGCTATTTCATTTTGTTAGAGAGGATGTTTGAGGTGCAGGAGGCTTTGCAATTAATGATGGTTAATCAGGAGTGGGAACGATGGCCAGAGGCAAACACTTCTAAAGGAAAAGGTGTGAAACAAAATATCCTCGAGGATGATTAGTGGGTGACAGTGTGGTAAGCTATTGTTGATTTTATATATGTAAGTTTAGTTTTTAATTTTTAAATATTTTTATCCATGTTTATAACTTGTAAATTAGTTTAGTTTTTCATTCTTGAATCTTAATGTTTTCTATTTTTTTTTGTAAATTGTTTGCAGATATGTTTGCTCCTTCATATCACCTGTAGTGGAGGTCATAAGATATGCTGATACAGACTCTCCTAGTCTTGGAGAGATTTATGAGACATTTGACAGCATGTTTGGACAAATGAAGCAAGTCATTCATAGTTGGGATCCTACTTTGGGATTTTATGAGCATATTAGGCCAATTGTGACATAGCGGTGGAACACAATGAACACCCCGCTTCATATGGCAGCCTATGCTCTAAATCCCAAATGGTATGCAACACGACCTAGGAGAGTGCCTTCGAAAGAGGTGAAAGAAGGGCTCATGAAGGCCTTTCCAAAGATGTACACTGATGAGTAGTCCACTTTATTGCTGACCCAATGGCTATCCTTTGTCAATCTCCGTGGACCAACATTTAGCAAGCCAGAGGCGAGGACAGATAGAGCTACATTAGCTCAAGTAGATCCTATTGGATGGTGGACATGGCATGGCAAGGATGCACCAGACTTGAGGATTCTTGCCTCTCTCCTCCTTTCACAGGTTGTTAGTTCCTTTGCTACAACGAGAAATTGGTCCGCATATGGCATTGTTAAAATTTTATGATGTGTGTGATGAATGCTTTAGCAATGTTATCATATGAATATTAGAAAGTTCCTATATTGTTTAAATTTTGCCTTATTTTTTAATAGTCGTCCCCTACCATCCCCTAAAAAAAGGCCTAAAAAAAATTCGTCCCGAAAACACGTTCCCCGGTCCCCTGTCATCCCCATCCCAAAAACTTGGTGGAACATAGGTTTTTCCCAAAGGGGTTTCCCAGGATATATTTGGTGTACTATGTTATTTTGTGTATGTCATTTCTCTATTTTCTATTTATCTCAAAGCTTTTGTTAAGTATTGTTTCTCTCGTATTTGTTTATCGGATCAAATTCTCATCAAAAATTATTGGTAAAAATAGGTTCACTGTCACTTACAATGATCTTGGGAGTACCATGTAACTTCTAAACTATGTCCATGAAAGTAAAGGCTACTGTGTTGGCGACCAACAAGTGGGATAAAGCACAAAAGTGGGCATATTTGGTGACCCTGTCCACCACTACCATGATGACATTTTTCCCTTCTAACTTGGGTAACACTGTAATGAAATCCATTGAAACCTCCTCCCATTGTTAGCTAGGACTAGCTAAGAGTTGTAGAAGACCAGATGTCTTAATTGTCTCACCCTTATTTTTCTGACACACCAGACACTTTGCCACAAACTTATGGACAACCCCCTTGAGTTTGTCCCGAAAGAAAATTTTCTTGATCCTGTGATAAGTCTTCCCCCTACTGGAGATGAGTGTATTTCTGCACGAACCTTTTGTTTCGGTGTTGAATTTCTACACAAGTGTAACCTATCCATGTAACAAAGAGTGGCCCCATTCCATACAAATTTGTCTAAAATGCTTGAATCATGTTTGGTATTATGAATCAAAACCCAAGTATCCTCATCATTCTCCCATTCGGTTTTAGCCTCATCCACCAATGAGCTTGTAACACGAACATGGCACATAGTTTATGTGGGCTCATCATTCCTAGAGAGTGCATCGACCACAACAGTTTCATTCCCTTTCTTATAGATGATTTCAAAATCATAACCTGACATTTTAGTGACCCATTTTTGTTGTCTCTGATGATAACCTTTGTTCCAAGAAATACTTTAGACCATCATGACCAATCTTCACCTTGGAGTGTCTGCCATCAAGTACGTCTTTATTTGACAGCAAGAAGGATAGCCATCATTTCCTGCTCGTATATGGGTTTTTACAAATTCTTCCCTTGAGTTGGCGACTCTCAAAGGTGATGGAGCATCCTTCCTACATAATTATCGCTCCCATTCCATACCTTGATGCATCGCATTCCACAATGTAGTCCTTCAAAAAATCAATCAGGGGTAGCCAGGACTAGAGCGTTGCACATCACATCCTTCAACTACTCAAATGCCTTGGTGAATGCTTCATTCCACAAAGAGTCTTTCTTCAATAAGGCGGTTAGTGGTGTTGTTATGTTGCCATATTTCTTTCACATAACAACGATAATACATAGTCAACTCAAGGAAGTCGCAAAGGTTCTTCGAAGTTTTTGAAACTGGTCATTCCACCATGGCCTTGATCTTGTGAGAGTCTACTTTTACCCCTTTATGCGACACAATATGACCCATGTACTCCACCTCCACCCCAAAAGCACATTTTGAAAGCATGACATAAAGTTGATGATGTTCTAGAGTGAGTAGCACCTGATCCACATGTTGCAAGTGCTCTTCACATATTTTGCTAAAATTGAGATGTCATAAAAAAAATACAATGACATTCTACAAAAATGCGCAGAAGTGTTCATCAAACTCTAGAAGGTAGAGGGTGCATTTATGAGGCCAAAAAGCATTACCAAAAACTCATAGTACCCCTAATGGGTTCTCAATGTTGTCTTATGTATATCCTCATCCTTGATATGGATATGATGATAACCAATGAAAAGATCAAGCTTAGTAAAATAGAAAGCCCTATGCAAATCATCAATTACAGGAACAAGAAATTTATCTTTGATGGTGTACTCATTACATTCTTTATAATCAGAGCACATCTGCCATGTCTCATCCTTCTTGCGCACCATTACAACTGGAGAAGAATGTGCACTTTTGTTATGTCGGATGATAGCTACCTCCAACATCTCTTGCACCACTGGAGAAGAATATGAACTTTTGTTATGTCGGATGATAGCTACCTTCAACATCTTTTGCACCATCTTTTCAATCTCGCTCTTTTGAACATATGGGTAAATGTAAGCTAAATAACTACATTTGGAGAATCTAACGTGAAAAATTTGAAATTCGTCAAATACCAAATATGACTAAAAAATCGTTAAAAATTGTTGAAATTCGTTAAAAATTCACTGAAATTCATTAGAATTCATTGAAGTTCATCCTTTCTTTTTTGAATATTTAATCTAAAATCCAATCAAGAAATTTTGTGGCTGATTTTTGTAGTAACAATTTTTTCATAAATTTTATCCTCCACAAATTCGAAAGCGGCAACTTAGTCGGTAAGGACGGATGCTAGGTGGTTGGCTACCTATGATCAATTGAATGGCATGATCATGTTCTCTTCTTGGCAGTAGACCTTTTGCAATGTAATGTCCCCTTCTTGGGACATTGATGAAATTGAAGATTTGAAGACCCTCAACCCAATGGGTTCGAGGATTGAGTTCGAAAGTTGTCCTAAGATGTCTGTTATCTATTTTGTAACCCCTTGGAGGGCTCTTTATGTAATGTTCCCTTTTTGGACATTAATTAATTTATAAAATATTGAAAAAACCTTTAATCCACTTTCCCTTGGATTAAAGGAAAATTAATCGATTTGTGCTCATACAATTAAAAATTAAAAATATTATTTATTTCGTGCAAGTCGAAAATTATAAAAGGGGAAAATCTATTTATTATGGGCTAATTAAATATCATTTGAGGTAAATCAATTTAATTAAGGCAAGATGAATTATTGAAAGGCAAGTCGATTTACTCTTGGAATTATTTAAATATTATTTAGGGGCAGATCGATTTAAGGGGCAAAAGTCGACTTCCATGTGAGCATTAATTAATTAATTAATTCTTTTTTCTATTTATTTCAAATATTGTCTTGGGGAATTAACATTTGCATTGGAGTTTGACTTTCAAGCCATTTTAAAATTAAAAGTTCTCCTCTCTAGAAGAAGGCGACAAAAAGGAGAAAAAGCATTGAATATTGCACAAGGACAAATCTATAAAAGGAGATAAGGCACCCCTTTTTGCATGTTGACGGTTTTTGGAAACTTATCTTCATGCTTGAAGAGGGATGTATGCCCACTCATGATCACAAAATAAAAAGTGTTTATTAACACCACCCAAGTGCGAAATGTGTGTTACCCTTTCAAGTTATTTTGATAAGTTTCTTGCATATTATTATCATAGTTGAAAGGCGTCTTGTTTAGGAGATGATTTGCATGTTTATGGAGCTCTAAATGATGAATATATGAAGTATATTTGTTGTTGGTTTTTCCTATATCAAATTGACTTGTTTGGGAGTGATATTTGCATCATTTGAAGATCTTATATGTGCCTAAAGTTTGTTGGTTATTTCCAAATTTATTACTGCCCAAATCAACTTGGTTAGAGGTTTATGTGGTATGATTTCATAATGTTTTGAATGAGCTTTCAAATCTGATTTGTTTCTGCATCTATTTCCAAGTATTGATGCATGTTTTGATGGTGTTTTGGCCCATTTTAACTGTTGGAAATTATCCAAGTCAAGTCGACTTGATTGGGGGAGTTAAATAATATTTATGAGGGTTTATTGACAAGTTTCTGGGTTGTGCATGTTCAGAAATTTATTGTACATTGTTTAAGTGAAATTCCAAGGGTTTGAAGGAGGTTTAAGGCTGAGAAATAATTATTTGAATTTTATAACCCTAGTCGACTTGCACACAGATTTTCAGGGTTGTTTTGAAGTAGTATTTGTTGACAGAAAAATCATATTTATAATTTGTTGGAAAGATCTAATTTGTAGCTTTCATTTGCAAGTGGTTTCATTGAAGTGTGAAGGGTATTGTGCAAGTTATAAATTATTGAAGTTCTGTTGGCTTTTTCAAAGTTTTTAATTAATATGTTATTGTTGCAATTTATTATGGTTTATGAAATGTCATCTCCAACTAGTTAGCCCATCTAAACTCACTACTTTGGCTCACTCGAACCCCATTTGAGTTGTATTAAAGCCGACATTGGATTAGTTGAAGTGAACCTAGAAGGGTGCTCTTCTAAGTTTACTTTGCAAATAGTAATTTTTCAGATTTTAATTAATATCCCAAAAGGGGATATTACAATTCTAGTCCAGTCAAAATAAGCCTAAGAAATTAGGCTATCTTATTTGAAGACAATTGTAGATTAAAAATAATAATTTGCATCATAGTCTTAGTTTATTAGAGACTTTATTATAAGGAGAGTTTAAGTTTTCCCTGAAAAAGGGCAAGGTCGATATATATATATGAGATAAAAGAAACCTTTAATTCTAGAAAAGGAGGTCGACAACTGCTCTAGTGAGAGATTCTAAAGGTGATACAAGCATCATATGACTTTTAAAGGAGGGCATTGGATTATATGGGATGTATGCTAAAACACTTGCGTTGAGCTAAATCTAGATGAACACTTAGAAATCTATTACTCTGAAGAATACGTGAAGACTGGAGAAAGGTCTCTCCATTGTGGGAAACTCTCTAATGTGCATGAGACAAAATATGCACAAGAAAATAGAGAATATTCAATAAAGCATTGGCGACCTGGTATATGGGTCCAGCTGACGTGATTTATCTTGGAAGTTAAATCTAGCAAAAATGTGATGGGTCTTGTAGTACTTTGTCAAGGAATCATTATTGCTGCAAGTTTATTAAAAGCCTATAGACTTGAAGTTTGGGGAGTGATCTATCATGGACTAAGGAAGTTTATGGCCAAAAGCGATTGTGTTTTTGTGCTCTGCAACCATGAAAAAATTATCCTTCAGATGAATAGGGTTGAGAAATTGAGGGCTTTCGAAGGGCCTTCTTGGTGTGTCTCATCCAGGATGATTTAATTAGTTAAAACAAACCCTAGCTGTTCTTGGAGTTATTCTTATTACTGGTAGCATTTGAATGATGCTCACAACCTTATTCAGCTTGAATTGAGCCTTGTTTGCTTCTATTCGTAGTCTAGCTAGCTCCTGGTCCATCCAAACCAAATTAGTGCAAATCGATTCATTGGGCAGAGCGTGGATTAAGAATGGAGTGCAGCTATTTTATCTTTCCTCACTGTCATGAGCATAAGCATCTGCATCAAATATGCATTAATTAATTGATTGTTGCCAATCAGTGCAGATCATCAGACGTTATTAAATTTCTAATTAACAACTACAATCTAACCCTTACCACTTTGAAATACATCCAATCCCATTATTGGTTCCAACTAGTGCCGACATCAGCAGTTATTTGAGGTCGGACATTATAGAAGATATACATCTTCCTAGGATGCCTGATTTGGTTAATTAGTTAGGAGGAACTTGGGATGAGAGAAATTTGAGGAAGTTTTCTGTTAATATCATTTGAGTGTATTTTATGTGTTGAGAAATTGTCCCACTTTCTTTTCCAGCTAATGCATAATGAGGCAGCATGTGGTAGATGTACCCAATTTGATTTTTGCACCTAATGTTCTCACAGATTGTATGTGGGTGGATGCCAATGGTCTGGCGTGTCTATCTCATTTGGAAATGCTTTATGGGAAGGATAGGTAGTTTGGGAAATTGCCTATCTTAGTTGGGGTATGCACATGGGTAGGTATTTAGCATATGGTGCAGTGAAACATATGCATGGAATTTCCTACATTATATACTGTAATCCAGTGTTGTACATAAAATGGCAATACTCCAAAAACAACATTAGTGGTTCATCTTTATGACTTGACAGATTTTTGGTGTCTATCTTATATTGTGTTTTATTTAGAACTGCATTACATCTCTAATGGATTATTGTGCCAAGAACCCATTTTATCCCTTTCTCAGCATCTTCTACATCTATTGCAACTCTCAACCGACTATGGCAATTTTGCATATAGACCTCCAATTACAAACGTCTTTGTCTTGTGTATGAAAGCTTTCTATACAGACAGGATTTCTAGAAATTCATGGCGAAGTGAGTTCCAGCATTTGTTATTAGTCATTGTACTCCTGAAAGAATAGTCTGGTCCTGAGAGTTAGAATTGCTAAAACGAGAGGAGATTGCTAACATGGTGCTCAGCTGAAGGCTAGATGGCCAGACTATGGCATTTCCCATACGAAACTAACTATGCCTCTATCTCCATTCAGAACCTGCATTTTAGGAGCATGAAGGTTAGACAAAATTGTACTGATCCTTGATTGCAACTGGTATTGTATCCAGACAGTGAGGAGGGCCACTGGCCCTCCTGAATCAATTATTACTGTTACTCGTTGTTTCTTGAAAAAGAAACCCATAACTATCATGTTTTGAGTGTAAATTTAGGACATGATATGAAATGTCTTTTCTAGGAGTCTTGAAGTTCCCCTATCGTCTATATCCTCAAACATCACCCTCCATTTCCTCATGTTCATTCGTCTTCGAATGGCGCCTTTACAGGTATGCATGCAATGTCTTCTCGGCAAGTTTCAAGACCTCGGCAATACTATGTCATCAGATCTTGCAGACTATCCAAGACCCTTTTACACTTTTATCAATATCAAACATGCTTGTCTAGGGTCATTAACCCTGATAGACTGGGGAAATGATGGTGTATTTGTGCTCTCTCAGCTGAATGGATTTGATCATGCATAGGATTTTTCTAACCATGATTGGTTAATTTTATGTCGTAAAATATCAGCCCCACTGGAAGCACATAAAAACTCAACAATCTGCTCCTCATTATAAAAGAAAATTCCAATACAGGTGAAGTTCATCTGCCTTTGAGACTGGCAGTTCCCTGGTATTATGAGCTTAACATGTATTTTTGGTGCTTCAAACAGACCCTTGGAAGGATATAAATGGTGACACCAACATCCATGTGGTCTGCCTCTGTATTTATTTTTCTAGGATTGCTTGCAGATTTATGCAACAATCAAAGCTTTCTAGACAAGTCCATAAATTTGGGACATAGTTCTGCTAAGATCTATCTATCAAGGATTTGGAGTTCCTCCTTGGTCGTACAAGCTTTGGTGTACTTACAAATATCTGCAGAAGGATGGGAAAGGGAAGTGCTTTTTACAAGCTGACTAGAGACCAAAAAAGAAGGGGCCTCTGTATCTCAGCGGACAAGGTTTGCAATGCAGCGTAAATTGCAACTGGTATGAGTAGAGGCATTTACCTTCATTGGGAGAAAAAAAAGCATATGTCAATGTCAAAGTCCATTTTTTACACTTAGCAGTTAGCACCATCAAAAACACAATTTTCACATTCTTCTCAGTTCATCATCCTCTTTAAGAACCTTGGGAGAACTGGATTTTTTTTTACTCAATCACAATGCAGTATCTACCCATCTTGGTTTCTTCAATTAGTCACCATGGACACATTGGTGTCACTCAGATTTCACCCTGAAATCTGTGACTACCCAATCCGAAAAATTTTCGTACTTTTAAAATAATGGGTCATTTGTTGTTTTTATTGCCTGAAAGTTCTTGTATTGCGTCAAGATAATCCCAAAGAGCCATATTAGCCCTTTTCGCCAAATACCCAGATGCCCAAAATTGTTTTATTCTGTCGTCGGGATTTGTCTGTGGGAAATTTGTATTTAATTATTTTGAGCCCCGTATGAGGCTATTTGCGCTCTGTTTTAACTCTATTATGAGCGAATATGTTATTATTCATATGTGCCAGAAGGGTTTTAACTTATTTTAAGTTTTGGGCTTTATTTGTAACTTTTGGCAATTTTTCGTGTTTTTGTGGTGTCCCGTTTTGTTTTCTGTGAAATTTCTCTGGAGCAATTCCCTCGCCGGGTAAGTCCGATTTTTGGCCTGGAGCAGCTGGAAAACATACACGCACATTATGCCCGGAGGAAGTCGTCATCGGAGGTCTGGATCACTGGGAAAAAGCGAAGTCGTGCACAGAAAAGCCCCTGCGGGGATGGGCGCATTTTTGGAAAACAAAGGATTTAAGCTGCGATGGGAAAAATATAAGCCGCAGGCAGGGTGGGAATTTTATACCTGCCTAGCAGGGTACTTTTTCCCATGTTATAAAAATCAATTAAGCTTTCAGTGGGAAAAATGGAGGCTGCAGGCAGGTGGGAATTTATTGCCTGCCTTATAGGGTAAAAATTCCCATGATATAATAAAAGGAAAGTTACTTAAGTGAAACCATGGGATTTTAGTACCTGCCTTGCAGGGTAAATAATATCATTGTCAAAGTCAAATCACTTAAGTGGATCACGGGATTTTAGTGCTTGCCTGGCAGGGTAAAGAATCTCATTATGAAAAAATTCTTAAAAATAGAATTACATGTGCAAAAAAGTGCGCCCCCTTTGGTGAGAGATTAAAAGGATTAAATTTGATTATTTTTATTAATCTTTCTTCTCAAAAAGTGCGCCCAAGCTTGGAGGAGGTCAACAAGTGCAAAGATGGAATAAAAGAAAGGAGTTAAATGCATGAATTATTTAATTCACAGGTTAAGAATGGCTGCAGCTCTTCCTCTCAAAAAGTGCGCCCCCTTTAGAGGTATTATTTAATGTTTTTTAAGGAATTAAAACATTAAATTAATTTGCTATTTTCAAAGTGGCTATGGTCAAAGCTTCAGTGGAGCTTGAGCGCAAGTGCTTTGGAGAAGGTTTAAATTCGGATCTGCATAGTTAATTTATTGGATGGTTGTCCTTACACATGCTAGCTTTTAAAAGAGAAAAGCATTGATTGAAAATTAATTCATTGCTCTCTTTATTGTTAGGGCAATTATTAATTACACCAATTTTTTGAAGGTTATATAAGCATGCAGGCAGCCATATGGGTGCAATATTTTTATTCACATTTAAAGAATTGCAGCCAGGATTCAAAGTGCGCCCCCATTAGCGTGGAAGGATTTTTGTCTCAGATAAAGTTGCAAGAACTCATTACAGGTGCTTTATAAAGCTTCCAGATTTGGCGCATGCTTTTTAGGAAGTTGATCTTTGTCCAAACACAGTTGTTTTCAAAGGTATCCTCCAGGAGCTCAGGTGTTGATTGAGAAGGATTCATGCTCTCTTTATGTGCCAGATCTAAACACCAGTATTTGAAGCAGCAGGCTTGAAAAGTGCAGATTTTTATAATTTAAATTCACTATTCATACTCCGGTGGTCATTTTTGTCTGAATAAATTGCAGGAATTCATTACAGGTGCTTTACAAAAGGAAAGGAGTTTTTATCAATGTCCAATACATTGCAAATATCCTCCGAATCTGAAGAATTGTCCAGATCTGCACCAGTAGTGAAGAAATCCGGCCAAGTTAGAAGAAAAAAAATTATTCAGACGAAGATAGACAAAGCCATGGCGAAAGGAGATGAAAAAGAAAGCACGATGGATTCATGCATTGCTTCCAAACTTTCAGACATAGGAGACACAGGATCTAGGCCCAGAACCTCTTTCTGATTTGATTGATAGATCCAGAGCTGGGAAAGACTTCACTCATGCATGCGGTCAAAAGCAGCGTGGAATTATTCGAGCTGCAGCTTTCCCGTGTACAGCCCAATTGCCAGAGTTTGTGATGGAGTGTGTTAGATCTTATCATCCTTCATCCAGATCAGTGCGTGATGTTGCGGGAAAGACAATAATTCGTTTGGATGCATAATTCTTCAATTATTGTCTGAAGATTCCAGTGCGAAAGGTGGTGACTTCTATTAGCATTCAGGATGCTGACAGTAGGTGGGAAAAACATAGAGCTGACTGTGTGAGCATCATGAATAGCCGGTTCATGAAGAAGCCTAGATCCCCTTCCAAGTTCCCGAGAACTCTTCCACGGATCCAATTTGGTGCAGTAGATGGGAGAAACATAAGAACTGATTGCGTGAGCATAATGAACAGCCGGTTCATGAAGAAGCCTAGATCCCCTTCAAAGTTCCCGAGAACTCTTCCACGGTCCAGGTTGGTGCAGGAGGCAGATGATGTCGTCAAATTGCTATGCAGGTTAAATGGCAAAGCAAATGCCTACACTTTTCCGGACATGGATGTATGCTTTCATCAGGGACCATTGAAATCAACAAGGTTGATTCTATAATCAATTGGTCAGAAATTATTAGCAGCAACATCGGTGAGCAGCTGCGGAACGTGAAGCGTACCTTCAGCTTCAAGATGACTTCATACTTGGTGTATGCTGCAGCTTCACAGGGTGTCTTTTCCAAGCTAGATAGATGTGGTATTCTTTCCAAGAGATCCCCATTTTCGAGTGCTACCCACAGCTTACTGTACCTGCGTGTGACGAGAGACTTCAAAGTGATCAACGATGACTTCTTCTACGATTTCATCTGCACGTTAGACAAAGACTTGAAGACTCACAGGGTAAGCAAGGAAGCGTGGGAAGCAGTGTCCAAGATTGGCAGTTTATTCATCCAGTTTGCAGATTTCCACATTAACCTCAGGGGTTACGGGCTTTTCTAGGAGAACCTATTAAAAGATGCCCAGGTATCCGAAGAGGGCGATGTTGTGAGTGATTAGATTGATCTGCCATGGGCTGCAGCAGGGGGGAAAACTTGTGGGAGTTACACGACCTTCAGTTGAAAAACGGGCACAAAAGGTCTACGGAGATTATTTCCCCAATCACTTGTGGATATTACAGTTTGCATCAGGACATTTCACAGAAGGCTCAAATGCGATTGGAAATGGAAGCGCACAAAAAAATCATGTTAACCCGAAGTATGAGTAAAAGGGAGTTCTTCCCTGCACGGGCCTTATAACTTTCGATCCATTTGAGTAAAGCCAGGCAAGACAATCTTCCCAGGAAGTAGTTACGAACAGTGTGCCTTCGTTAGTAGAAAGTTCTGGATGAGGCGCACTTGAAAAGTGGTAACGAGGTTAGAAAGAAAGATTAAAGGAAGGCTAATCAGCAAAAAAAGGCAAAGTGTTCAAAAACCTTCTGGGAGGGGACTTAGCGCGGATACCTGCAGATCTTAAAGATGGATGGGGAAACGTTGGGTAACTTGAAACTTACCATTTTTCCAATGGGAGGAGATTAAAAAAGCTATACTGCAGGATAAAATTGGAGGCTGCCATTCAATTGGAAGTTGAAGAAAGGATCTGGAGGCTTTGAGCTTGTGTTGGTGAATTCTTCGAACGGGCTGGCTTTGGGACGAAGGGGGATACTGCCTTGTGGGATGAAGTATTGATGAAATCCAAAATTAACAGGCAAAAAAATTCAGTGTAAGAGATTTCCCTCAAAAACAGGAAAAGGGGGCACGAGAGGAGAAGAAAAATGGGAAAAAGGCAGAGCAGAAAAAAGTGTCCGAGGAAAGTTGTTGAAAGTACACAGAAGGATCTCAAGAGGGGAAACGGAGAAGGAACCACCACACTTCTACGGGGGGACCATAGCTTTGGACTACGAAACTCTCCAGTACTCAGAAGGTCACCAACTATTGCACCGCTAGCAGCAGGATGCTTCCATGCCTTCATTGAATCCGGCGACGTTCGTTTTATGTCAGCCATGCCAGAGTCGTGATGAGTGGTAGATCATCCTTCTCCAGATCATGCGTGATGTGCGGGAAGTGTAATCTGACGGATTCATCATTATGCTAAGATTCAGCGAAAGTGGTGACTTCTATTAGCATTCAGGATGCTGACAGTAGATGGGAGAAACATAGAAGTGATTGCGTGAGCATAATGAACAGCCGGTTCATGAAGAAGCCTAGATCCCCTTCAAAGTTCCCGAGAACTCTTCCACGGTCCAATTTGGTGCAGGAGGCAGATGATGTCGTCAAATTGCTATGCAGGTTGAATGGCAAAGCAAATGCCTACACTTTTCGTACATGGATGTATGCTTTCATCAGGACCATTGAAATCAACAAGGTTGATTCTATAATCAATTGGTCGGAAATTATTAGCAGCAACATTGGTGAGCAGCTTCGGAACGTGAAGCATACTTTCAGCTTCAAGATGACTTCATACTTGGTGTATGCTGCAGCTTCACAGGGTGTCTTTTCCAAGCTGGAGAGATGTGGTGTTCTTTCCAAGGACCCCATTTTCAAGTGCTACCCACAGCTTACTGTACCTACGTGCGAGGACTTCAAAGTGATCAACGATGACTTCTTCTACGATTTCATCTGCACGTTAGACAAAGACTTGAAGACTCACAGGGTAAGCAAGGAAGCGTGGGAAGCAGTGTCCAAGATTGGCAGTTTATTCATCCAGTTTGCAGATTTCACATACCTCAGGGTTACGGGCTTTTCTAGAGAACCTATAAAGATGCCCAGGTATCCGAGTGATAGATTGATCGCCATGGAGCTGAGCAGGAAACTTGTGGAGTTACACGACCTTCAGTTGAAACGGCACAAGTCTACGAGCTTCTTCCCAATCACTGTGGGATATTACAGTTGCATCAGCATTCACAGAGCTCAAGCGATGGAAGCGCAAATGTTATCCGAGTATGAAGAAGAGTTCTTCCCTGCACGGCTTAACTTCGATCCATTTGAGTAGCCAGGAAGACAATCTCCCAGGAGTACGCACATGTGCCTTCGTTAGAAGATTTCTGGATGAAGTGCAGAAGTGAGTACGAGGTTAGAAAGAAAGATTTCAGAAGGCTATCAGCAAAGCAAGTGTTCAACTTTGGACTAGCGCGGATACCTGCAGATCTTAAAGATGATGGGAACGTGGTACTTGACACTTACCATCAAATGGGAGGAGATAAAGCTATACTGCAGGATAACATTGGAGGCTGCCATTCAATTGAAGAAAGATCTGGAGCTGTGTTGGTGAATTCTTCGAACTGGCTGCTGACGAAGGGATACTGCCTTGATGAAGTATTGATGAATCAAATCACAGGCAACTTCAGTGTAAGAGATTCCCTCAAACGAAAGCATGAAGGAGAAAGCAGCAGAAGGTCCGAGAAGTTGAAAGTACACAGAAGATCTCAAGAGAAAGAGAAGACCACTTCTACGACCATAGCTTTGACTCCGACTTCTCCAGTACTCAGAAGGTCACCAACTATTGCACCGCAGCAGCAGGATGCTTCCATGCCTTCATTGAATCCGGCGACGTTCGTTTTCTCTCCGCAGCCACTTCGTTCATCACCCGTTCTAGAGGAGATGTTGAAGCTGCAGATGACGGAGTTTGAAAGAGCTTTGTCCTTGGATGTTTCAGAAGATGGCAGCCATGACACTGTGGCACTTTCTGACGAAGAGGATGCAGAGCGGGAGATGGTAGTGCACTCAGCGACTTCTTACTCCCCGAGAAGTAACTTCTCGGGATGGTTAGCTTTGCAGTTGGTTCCGGAAGCAAGAGTAGAGATGAACTTAGAAGAGCATGACTTGCAGCTACTTCAGGATCTGAGTAGAAGAGACAGAAGGCCTAAAGTTGCTAAAGCAACTTCTAGGTTGATCATTAAGGATTCGGGAGAGAAGTTTGCTGAGATATCAATTCCGGCGGAAGGAAAGATAGAAGAGGAGCTCACGGCAGAAGATGTGACGGTGACCAAAATACCACTCGGTCAAGCTACCACTGTAGGATTGAAGCAAGACACGCAGACATTGATGGATGCTTTGTTCCTTAGGCTTGACAATGAAAAGGCAGAGAAAAAAGAGCTGCAGAAACAAATATCTCAATTATGTGAGATCATAGCCAAGGTTGCTAAATCTTCCGTTCAGCCCATTTCAGCGCATGTGAGTGATCATCTTATGCAGGAAATGGAAGATGCAAGCAATCAAGTAAAGGCTATTGACGAATGGAAGGATCTGATTATTCGTCAAGCTTCTGTGCAACTTGGGGAAGTGCCAGCCCGCCTAAAGGTTATGAACGATGCAGCTAATCAACTAAAGCAACTGATAGAAAGCATAGAAGGAATGAATACAGTTGCAGAGAGTAACCTGAGTATTTTGGCCGAGATCAACAAGCTGCCGGGAGATGTATTGGTTGCAGAACAAATTGTGCCGGATGGATCAGTCGAGAAGGGGAAGCAGCTAGAGTTTGTAGTATTTTTCCGTTTGGAGATCTGCAGAGTTTTGCTGAAAAGGATGCAGGTGCTTGAGAGTAGAACATCAGATTTACCAGACAGTATAATTTCTTTCACTGAGGAAAGAGTGGACGGAGGTGTTACTTCATACGTGCGGATTGTTTCTAACAAGGTGCATGATTCCCTAGAAGGTTCTCTTCTAATGGTGCAAAAGAGAATTGATAAAGCTACCAAGCCTTTCACGATGAATTCTATCAGTAAATTGGTGGCGTTGCAGGTAGACATTGCGAGGTTTGGGCCGAGTTAGGAAGAGTTGGAAGCATGCAGCAAAGTGTTGAATGAAGGGTTGCTGCAATTCAGGACAGAGAAGGAAGTAGTGGCTAAAACAGATGGAAGGATGCTGAATTATATGTTCGCCAAGTATATCAGATATCAGAACAAGAAGATGTAAACATTACAGCTGGCATGACTTCTTCTATTATTTCTTCTTCTATTTTCTATGTTCCCGGATGAAATTGTAAAACTTCCAAGTTATTGGTTTTGCAACCATTACTTGAAGTCATATGAAACCATTCTATTAGTTAAGTGATACATGTGTCACTTAAGAAAAAGTTAGTTGAGGATGATTGCCAAATGTCATCTTTACTTGTTGTTCATACTTTAGTTCAGTTTGAGTCTTCTATTTGTACTTTCCCTCCTACATTTTATAAGTAGGAGAAGAACCTCCGGGTTAATGATCAATCAGAATTTGTAAGCACCAATCTTGTGTTTTAGACTTTGTGCTGAACCCCTGAGAGCAACTTGTAGCAGAGGAATACAAAGAAGCAGGTTTCCGGAGAACTTTGTGTCACGGTGTACTGTGTTTCTTGCTTTTAAATCTTAGATCTTTTAAATAAACTGTGTTATTTTAGACCTGGATCTAGAGCTGCCTTTGCTTTATAATTTTGTGTGTTCAAATCTATTAAGTTTCTTCTATGTGCATGCAATTAGCTCTGTTATCTACTAATTGGGATGCACATCTTTCCCATTTCTTCTTTGTATTTCCTTTACTTCCTTCTTCTATAAAATATTTCCTTTCTTGAACAGCTGCTTACTTGCTGCAGAACTTCTTAGTTATGGTTCATAAACTAAGTGGTTAAAGTAAAATCCCTGATAGATAATAACACTTTTTTTTTGACAAATCTGACACGGGAGCCTCACCGGTTAAATGAGGAAGATTTATCTCATGACTGCCTAGGTTTGATGCTATGCAGAAAATCTAGCCAACACACAGTGATAGAAAAAGTGTTGTATTCATAAGGGAAAATTTGTGTACACCAAGTTACAACAGTATAATCCAGCAGAGGCAGATAAAAGGAGTTCCCAAAGAGTCGGAATGAGAATCAAAAGAAGAAGTTTACCATTATAACTTAGCCTTGTATAGGCATTATGCTTCCCAAAAGTAGTTATAAAACTACCTGAGCTATCTTTAACCTCAGTTCTCAATTTGACTCAACTTGAGTTTTACATCATATGATATTTAATTAATTTGATGGACAAATTAATTAAATACATTTTATATTATAGCTTATAAAATTTCTAACATTTAATTAATTCAAAACTCAATTAATTAATTACATTTTATGGCCTTTTCCGGGATTTATTTGGCATTAAGTGTCAAGTTATGCAGTTCATCCCAACAGTCACCAAATGCATTTTCTTTTGATGTAGGTATCCTCCAACAATCTGTAATGTCCCCTTTTTTTGAAGATCCTTGGCCTATCTTTCCCCGTGGGCTTTTGGGATGTTGCAAGGGGAAATTATGCGAAGTAATTGAATGATATTGCGTGGAGAGTGATTTTAATCATTTGTCATTATAAAGCAATATTCATTTAATTATATAATTATAGATGCTAAGTGATTTTTTTACCACCTTGTAACATTGCTCACAAAAGAATATTTATTGAGCAATTAATGTAATTTATTATTTAATTTAATTCCCAAAAATACAAAATAAAAAGGGAATTAATTAAATAATAGTAGAGTGGCTTTTAATGTCAAAATACCCTTAGAAAGGGGACGCCACACATAGGGAAAATAAAATGTTTTTAAATTGTGTTTTCCCTCCAAAAGGGAATTCGAATTTTGTACTCCTTGTCTATAAAAGGAGGTCATGGGATCATTGTAAAAAAACTATGCTATGTATGAATTCGATTTGATTCCATACTTGGAGTAGGGATGTATGCCCACCATTGATGCTTGCTCTCTTTTGCATTGGAGATTTATTGTAGCTGGTTTTGTTATCAATTTGAAGAGTTTTTGAGTGCTATTGCAAATTGACTTGGGTTAATAATTCCTCTAAACTCTAGCGACTTCTGTTGGCAACTTATGGACTGTTTTGCATGCATTTGTTAGTGTGGATCGATCAGATTTTTGCTTGTTATTGTGCCCTTGTTGCAGCGACTTTTCTAAGGCAAGATTGGTGCTAATATTTGATGTTGTAATGGTCTGATTTTGGTTTGAATAAAGCTGTTATTTTCTCCTTTGATCAGCGATTCCATTGGGGTGAATATTGAGTGTTTTGATGCATGTTTTGAACCTCATATAATCAACAAACTGTGTGGTATTATTTATTGGTGATAGAGACTTGTTTCTAGCTGTTATTTTCATGTGTTTTGGGCTCTTTAGGGAAGCGATCTGGGTGAAGTTGTTTGGGTATAATATTAATTACTCTTTGATAGGAAAATACATGCTCGTGTCACCTTCTAAAGTCTGCCATACCTCCTGTAAACCAGCGACTTCATTAGGAGACTCAGATTTGTGTGAAAGTATGTGTGGTAGCAACTTCTATGTATTTGAATATCTCCTTGGTGACTGATATACTCCAGCCTGGGTGAGCTATAGTTTGCATAGTATCAATGTGTTTTTGAAGTCTCTTGCTGCAGATATAAGTATGAAACACTCATAAGGTGAGATTGATTGGGCTATTACATGATGCAATGGTGTATTGCAACCTCTATTGGCAGCGAACTGGGTAAGGGAATTTGATATGATTTGGTATGCTTATTTGGTTGATAATCAAGCCTTTGCAGCGATCCATACATGAAGTTTAGATCAGATTATATATACATATATTTCAGCGACTTGTATGAGAGCAAATAGGTACAGTAGTTTGGCATTTATTATCTTCATGTTAAGTACAGCAATCAGCACTATTGTAGCAATCTTTATCTAGTTTATGGCAGCATGTTTAATATGGATTTCTGAGTCTATTAGCTTCAGTTGAGAGTTAATTTTTGATAGAGGCCATTAAACCCCTCTTCTTGGGCTTATTGAGCCATCTAATTGAATGCACAAGTATGATTGGCTGGTTTTAATCATTTGCAGTGGTTTTAATTGTTTGATAACTAGTATTGTTTGACATGCAGTCTCCTATCAATGGATAACTAGCAATTTTCTTTAGTGCATTTTCTGCCCAAAATATTTTCAATTGTTTCAACAACTCGTTTGATGGATAACCTGTCCATACTCTTCTCTAAAGCTTCTTATTTGTCATCAGCCACACTTCATGAGGATGCCAATGTCTTGCAAACTTCTCCCAAATGACACAGGCAGGGAGGGTGTCAGTAATAGGCTGAGGGATTTGGCTTAATATCTGCCAAAAGCATTGCATTAAAATTTCAATGGCTTTTCCAACAAACCCATTTTGTGTATATCCTGCAAACCTCGCATTCCATGACCGTATTTCTTTGAGGCATTTTGTCAAACAGATCACGTGCCATGTATATGCTCCCACATTTTGCATATATGTCAACCAGGGCACTTGCAATTACAACATCTGACAAAAAACCCCTTTCCATTTTGCTGAGATGGATATCCATGTCCTGCTCCAAAGCACTTATTTTGGCACAAGCGGGGAGTATGCTAGAAAACAAAAAAAGACACACAGGGGGGTTTCACACAGAGAAATACTGTGAAAGAGACAAATCTTGCAAAGACAATACGTGGGAATAGCATGAGAGGCAATTTCAAAGCCTTAATTCGCTACAACATCTACTCAAATAAAAGATAAAGAGAAGGAAGGCGAAGTGGTAGTCGTTGTCTACCTCGAGGATGGAACTGCAAAGGGTTAGTGCATGAAGCACATATTCCCAGAAGCAGAAGAAGCAGATCAATACAGCAAGACAGTACGCTTGAATGTAGCGCCTCCCAATCCTCAATCTTTTCTTCTTGCATACAATAAACAAAGCATCGACAGGTAGGAGTTTCCTCTTCTTTCAAAGACAATTGAAACGGCTTCAGGTGCAAATATAGATGCAGACACATCAATTTGTGTAACATGAAATGAGGAGATATTTGGTTACTAGTTTATCTCTGCATGCCAGAATTTTTTTTTTAATCCGTAACAGGACTGATTTAACTCATCATGGTATTGATTTTTGGACAACTTTCAAAAAGGGTGCCGTTTAGAACAATTTCTACTTCCACACCACATTTTTGGTCCTCGCTGCAACTATCCAATTATTGCTAAAATTTTCAGCGTTGACTTGGGTTTTGCCGTGATCCACGCCTTGGATCCCAGATAAAGTTCTTGTATTGTTGTGCAAGGAAAATGACAGGTCAAAAAAACTAGGAGGTTACTCATGCATTTTCCAAGGGGACCACATGCCTTCATGTGAAGTCCAACAGTTCTTCCAGTCGTTGACAGCTGGATTTGAGGGGCACTACAGAAAGCAACGAAAATGGCATTTAAACAACAATGGAATTCAAACGGTGCTTTAAGTTACCCCACACAAACCAACCCAAATCATAATCAAGGAAAAAAACGTGTCACGACCAAAAGAAATGGACTAAGATTTTTTCCCGACCGTGGAATATTTAAATTCGTCATACGGGGTCAGACGGAAAAAATCGAACAGTTCGATTTTTTAGTGACAACAGACCAGATCTCTTTCTTTCGCCCCACTAGCAAAGATAATGAACTCTAATACCGAACTCGGGTTAAATGTGCAAACATCATGTTGGATTGTATCCTTGAGCCCTCCCAAAAAACAAATCATTGAGGTTATCCTTTGTGATGTCCTCCACATGCAAGTCCAAGTTCCAGAATTAATGAATATAATCCTTGAGAGGGCCGATTTGCCTCAATTTTGCTAGTCGACTAAAAGTAGTTCTCTATCACGTTGTTGTTATAGTGCATTTGAAGTTCATCAATGAAAACCAACCATGTGATAGTTAAACCTTTCTTTCTTCTTCTAAGCACACAACCATCTATACCAGATGAATTGCTTCGATTTGAGATACAAAGATGTTATGATCACCTTTTGTGAACAAGGAGTATAATGTAGATCAAAGAAATTATCCATTTGATTGATCCAAGTTACCGGATCCTTGCCATCAAACTTGCACATCTCCACCTTGGGTAGCATGCTTTGGAATCCCATATTAGATCCCATTGAATTTTGAAGTTGTGTCATGTTTGGATGAGGGTTACTAGAAGATCCTGCATTCCCCGTAGTGGAATTATTGGCTGATGGCTATAGATTAGCCAAAGATGCATAAATATATGCCATTTGTCATTATAACAGGTTCAAGTTGTCATGAAATTGATCACTAACGTGCTGCAAATCATTTTTTTTTTGCCATGTTTTGAACTCCTACCTAGAGTTGTGATACTACCACTAACACTTTAAATCATAATCAACCTCTTCCTTGCCTACTGTCCTTCCTAGAGTGCCAGAACCTTTTTCTTGACCTCTAGCTGACCGCCTTGCCATGGTTTATGGTTCGAAGTTTAGGGTGCAATTATTATGGTTTAGGGTTTCAAGGTTTAGGGTGCAATTATTATGGTTAAGGGTTCAAGGTTTAGGGTGCAATTATTATGGTTCAGGGTTCAAGGTTTGGGGTTTAGGATTTAAGGTTTGGCATTTAGGGTTATCGTTGGAATATAAAGTTGCAATCATCTTTTCGAGACGAATCCAACAATAGCTATCGTAAAAGGGCGAAAATTCTCGAAAAATAAGGTTACGGGAAGATGGTACCGTTGTGATCGTCTTGCCGATACGAATCCAATGACTGGTATTTTTGCGCAAGGGTCCAAAAACTTTCATACAAAATTTTCACTTCATTTAAAAAAAACTCGAGCAATATTGCAATGACAAAAAAATCAAATTCCTACAACACAAGTTTTCCACTCCTACAAGCCTCAAATGCTAGCCCTGAAAAAGAAATGTGCCGCAAAAAACCTTTCCCGAACCAAAGCTCCGATACCACTTGTAATGAAATTTCTTATTAGATCAATTCAACAATAGATCACATAACTGAGCTCAAAAATACAATAGTAGCAGTAATTCACAATTATAATAGCAAAATAGAGCAAGTACTCGAGATTTAATAGACAACAGAACTATATATATGACTTGGCCACTTCGAGGGGACAACCTCCACAACCTTACAATAAGAATAGAATATGCAAAAATAATAATCCCAGTACTAACCTCTACCTCCTGTATATAACCTACTTAGGCTACAATAAATCCATAAGCCAACTCAAATAGCAATATGAAAGCATAGAAAGATGTGATGAGACAAGCTAATAAATTATGTTGGCCACAAGTCTGCTATACACATCCCAATAGATCTAATAGGCTATGGGCCTCACAAGTAATTTCATTACAAGTGGTATTAAAGCAACCGCTTGGGTTCGAGTCACAGAGTGGGTGACAAGGAGGTCCATCAGCTAGAGCTCAATTCCCAAAGCATGGTCTACAAAGTGGGTGACAACAAGGTCTATCAGCCAGAGATCAATTCCCATAGCATGGTTTGCAGAGTGGGTGACATGAAGGTCTACTGACCCAAAGTCTGGGCTGCAGAAGCGTGGTGGGATGTTATGATTTTGGTGTGTGGATTTCACTTATGCCTCGAGGTTTTGGTGCAACGATAAGCACAAAACACGATATTTCTTATGTGTACCCACATTGGTTAGCAGTTTAAGAGTGTAACTTGTCTTAATTTTGCTAGTACTTATAAAGCTTGCACTACCTTGGTCCAAGATTTGCATGCATTTCCATCTACGGGAACTTCAAATTTTGTCTATATAAAGCTGCTTTAAGAAAACCCAATCACCAAATTGTATGTCTATTACACTATGATGACAATTGTGTTAAGCCTTCATCTTGTATTGAGCCATTAAGATGCTATTTAAGTTGCTTCAATATCTGCTAATTTTTTTAAGGAAGTCTCATACCACTAGTGCAGGGGTCTCTGCAATGGACCAAAGAATCAACAGAAGGAGGCTTAGTTGTAAAGAGCCTTAAATGGTAGCATTCCAATTAAAGCATTATAGGTGGTTGTGTTTATTAATTTTCTGCCAACTGAAACCATTTTGGCCATGAAGTTTGCTGATTTGCAACATCTTTTCCTAATTTATACATATATTAACAATCTAGACAGCCTTCTATTCTATAAGAGGTTTATTAATGATGTTATTGGAATTTGGCTCGGTTGCTGTGCCTCACTTGATGCTTTTCTATCCCAGTTTGGCTCCATCTACAACAACATCAAAATAACCCTGGTGGTCTCTGACGTTGAGGTTTCTTTCTTGGATGTGGTTCTTCACAAAGGGAAGGACTTTACCTGCTCATGTATTTTGAGCACTAAGTGTTTTCAGAAACCTCTAAACACTTATCAATACATCCCGGCCTCCTCACACCACCAACTACACCAGAAGACTTCATTGTTAGCGAGCTAAAATGCTTTCTCATCAGAGAAAGTGACTGGAATGGTTTTTTAGCCATTTGCAGTCGTTTCTTCAACAGACTTTGTGCCAAAGGTTGTCGAATTGACTTTCTTCTGCCACTTTTTAACAAATTCCGTTTTGATGATCGTGCTTCGCTGCTCGCTCTAATCTTCTCCAGGATTGTTGCGCGCTAGGGAGTCAAGCCTAAACAAATTTCGCTTGTTTTTAAGTTGAATAATTGTCATTTTGGCAAAAAGTTGAAGCTCGGCTCTGATTTCATCTAGCCCATGTTCAAGATGTGGTCTTCTGATCTAGTACTTTGGCACATTCCCCGAGCTCTCAATTGCTAGAGGAATCACAAGTTGTTGCAGTCCTTTCTTTGTAAAAAATCGCCTTTAGATGAGAAACTTAGACCTCACTAAGGCTTTTTTGGCGGTATTCTTATCTCTCTAGCTTTTATTCCATTCATGTATTCCCAGTTGAAGCACTAGACTACAGATCTCCTTAAGACTTCGTTGATAAGCGTGCCCAAGCCATAATAGTCTTGGGATGGGTGACCTCCTAGGAAGGTCCCAAGCCTTAACCTTTTTTAGGGCCTTTTGGTACCTAAGTTTGATTGCATTGAGTTTTTTTTTTTTGAAAGGGCACCTCGAGATATGAGAAATCATGTCCCTCGTAGGGAAGTGTCCTTTTGATGTGAGAGTCGCCTATTTATAGGCTTTCCATCCATTGTATTTTCTGACTCCATTGATGAGGACCATTTAGTCTGAAACGCATTTGGAGTTTTAACTTTGAATAAAAAGCTTTTTCATGTCAACTCTCTCTTGATTCCTTTCACAGTCTCCATCTTTGCTATGTTTCTCTTAGAATAAAGTACTGCTACGCCAATATGTTGTTTTCACAAACCCCAAAAGTTTGATTGTGTTGAGTTGATTTTTTTTTGAAAGGGCATCTCAAGATATGAGAAATCATGTCCCTCGTGGGAAAGTTTCCTTTTGATGTAAGAGTTGCCTATTTATAGGCTTTCCATCCATTGTATTTTCTGACTCCATTGATGAGGACCATTTAGTTTGAAACGTGTTTGGAGTTTTTACTTTGAATAAAAAGCTTTTTCATGTCAACTCTCTCTTGATTCCTTTTACAGTCTCTGTCTTTGCTATGTTTCTCTTAGAATAAAGTACTGCTACACCAATATGTTGTTTTCACAAACCCCAAAGTACCCTAAAAAAAATCCTAAACCATGGCTTGAAAGTTGAATCTTTGTTGGATCAGTTTTTATACCCCTTACTGATGATTGTAGACACCTAAATTTGCTCTTCGACACTGGGCAACATCAAATTTTGTACTCTTTGGCACACTTGGAAAATTGACATATAGTTTGACTCTATCAAACTTTCTTCCCATCCACCTACCTATACATCGTCTTAGCCACCTCTATCTGTTTAGTTACATTTACTCAAGATCAGCTTGATCTATACAAGAACACCTTGGAAATCCTACATAGACATTCTCCATCTCAAAGATAGATGTTTTCCACCTCCAAACACTATCGTCAACCTCAAACATTGTCATCCACCAAACACTATCGTCAACCTCAAACATAGTCGTCCACTATCAATGTCCTCTGCCACTAGTGTCTAGGAGTGGCCAGAGCCTATTTTTTCAAATATTTCATGGGTCGGTTATGGCAGAAAATTAACGAAGAATACAAATGACAAGAATAGGTCAGTAGACACCAAAGACATACATGCACACCTTGGAGATCACTTTACAAAAGGCATATACACATCTCAAATCTTCCAAGAGCAGGCCTAGAGCAGTTCATTACACTAAAATCTGAAGTGCAGATCAAAGTTAAATGGTGCCAAGTGGGGTCAAAGGAAGGATCACTCTAGATAGCACATTTTTTCATAGTTGCACATTCATATAGGAAGTGGGAGAACTATGTTTGGCATGATCCCTCTTCAGAGTATTGGTACATAGGGCAACGTTCACTTGCATTGGGGAGGTAATAAGGCTTGTCCAACACAATAACTCCAAATACATTTACTTGCGTATTGTTATTTAAGTGCATTATTAGCGCAAAGACAAATGAGAGATCAAACAGGATTCCTTGCTTCGTATTTATGTGCCCAAACACCCTAAATTCAGGTTGCAGACACATGTGAACGATCTCAAAAGTTTACAAACATGTTGCACATTCCCATAAACTACCGATAGACTTAGACATTTTCATTGAACGACATTGTTTCCCTTCGAAGGCAATGTCCATGCACACTTTCTAACTATCCTTTGCTAGACGCCTCGACGACACTTTCTTGAGCTGGTTCCAAGTCCCTACGCTCACTGTACATTTCATTTTCAGGAAGAATCGGGTTGGATCTTTCCATTGATCATTGTATAGCTATATCTCTCTATTTTCTCTCTAGAGGAATCCAAATTTACGCTAATTCATGTTCAAATTACCATATTAGTTGCATTCATTTAATAATCTGAATTAAGAATCAATTTTGATTGTTTTAGACCATTGTATGCAAAAAAATCAAATATATTTTGGTAAACCTGACAACTGACTAAACACACAAAAACCCTAGGGTTTCCTTCCACGTTAGGGTTTTAGATTCTCCCTTGTACGGTCAAATCTCAAGCCTATTTCATGATTCTTAAGGTTTCATTTACCCTTTATGTGCATTACATGTGTTTTCATTTTGTCTATGGATGCAAATTGTTTATATTTGGCATGCAAGGCCGTAATATCCCAAATTACATGTTTCTTTCCTAAATTGTATCATAAATTGTTCTTATATGGATTGAAATAAGATGACATTAGATGCAATAATAGTAGGAATGTTGTTCATGTTGATCCCTTAACTACCTTTAATAGTACACTTTGTATGAATGTGGATTCTGAAATGCTTCCAATTACTACTCGAAGGGATAGGGTATGCATGTGTAATGTCCCCTTTTCCAAGCTAGTCATTATGGAAGACCTGATGCCCATTCCTCTTCCTGTGGGCATCAAGGAAGGAGCAAAGGAGGGGAACTTGCCATGGTTTCAAATGAAGTAGCTTTATAATTAATTATCCTATTTACTAATCATGGCATTGGAATGGTTCAACTTGGGGGGAGAAGACTTGTCAAACAAAGCGAGGAGAATTTCTATTTCTTCATTATGAGGTCGGTCTTCTTAAGTGAAGATTAAAAAAGTGCATTAAGAGGTCAGCCATGAGGATTGGGCTTCTAATTCATCCTTGGTGCCAAAAAGGAGAATATAAAGGTGGATTGAATGGCCTAAGAAAGGTTATGCATGTTTATTTCAAAGATTGATATCTTGAGTTTGTGCACGGTCTCCACTGAAAACGAAGACCTTTGGTGTGGCTAAACTTTGAGGACGAAAACCCTCATTGGATCCTATTGGGGACGAAACCCTTAATAGTCACAACACTTGGGGATGAAAACCGTCATTTGTTGCATTAGTGGCTTCATACAGGAGTCACAAGTGGACTTAATTGGTAGATTTCTAGAACAAGGTGTTTATCCATGCTTAGGGCACTCCTACTTCAGCTAGGGCATGCTTTTCGGGGCTACCACATTCATTTTCAGCTTGTCTACCCATTTGGAGATTTTAGGATCACTTTTCAGGGGGTTTTCATGCTTGGAAAATTGTGATTTCACTTTCATTGGATAGCTGGTCTCTTCAAGATCATTTTGAGCATTGGTTTGTGTTGAAACTCCAAGTATTGATGGAGTTATGAATTTAAGAAATTTCAGTTGTATTTGCACTAAAAAATGAGTTTTATTGAGTATTTGGGATATTTCTATGTTAATTTTCAGTCCATATTGCATGTGAATGACTGTTACTAAGTGCTAGTACAATTCACTGCCCTAGAGGGATATTAATTAATATTCTAAGCTGATTTTGATACCCTAAAAGTGTAATTTCCAGTTCGCTGCTAGGGTTTCTAACATTGTTGGATCTATTGTTATAAAATCAGATTATTTTCAGTTCAGTGTCGATGTATTTTGAGATCTGATTCTTAGGGTTTGTGGTCAAACCCTTATTTTTGGTTTAAGCCCTAGAAAGGGACATTACAGCATGGCCCCTTTTCCATCCTCCTTGCTTATTACCTTAAGATGGAGTTGACCATTACACCACACCTATTGTCCATCCTAGACTTGTATTGAACACTAAGGTGTCAGATGTAACCAAAATATCCCTCCTAATCTTCCTCCACCTCCTAGAGCTTCAGCACATGTAGCTAAGGATTATGATATTGTGGATCGAATAAAAAATACACATGCTAAAATATCCATCTTAGAATCACTCAAAAAATCCACAGTGTACAAAGAGATCCTCTATGCAGCCTTACATGACACAGCCCCACCAAGTAATACCAAGCCTGCCTATTTTTCATCTATTGTTAATACATTAAGGTGGAGTGAGGATACCATTTATTTTGAAAAGGAAGACCTTCCTCCCAAACATATCATCAACCAATACCTATCCCTATATATCTAAGTGAGAATTCTTGGCAAAGGGGTTAAGCATGTTCTTGTCGATATTTTCAACATATATTTTCACCATATACTTGTTATTGGAACGAAAGACTTCGCCTACTCCAATATGAACATCCGAAGCTTCGGTAACATACCATGGCAAGTATAGGGACAAAATACACTAAATATTACGGTAGACCAAAGAACAATACCAACAACGTGTCAAGTCACACTTAGTGACTTATATTGTAGCCTTTTCTTAGGAAGGAATTGGATTCATGAAATGAATGTAGTTCCCTCTACATTACATGCATCTGTCAAATTTATCCATGAGAGTTACATCTACACTTGTCCTATGGACCATGAACGATTCAAATTTTGTGCAATGACACAACCGGACAAGAACTACATTCCTCATACTGAGACATTACAAGCTCTAATAGTACTGCCCACACAAGTTATATCAATTGATAAAATACTCACCGCCGAGGATTTGTCTCGCTCATATTGTACTCCTCAAGGATATGGGCGGCTCACTCAAACATGTACACTTAAAGATTTAATAGCTACTAATGATACAGTGTCGTCCCAACAATTAATTACATCTCTACTACCTCTTCAAAAAAACCATTGGATTGAAAACAATATGATTTTGGTTTAAAATATATGCAAAAAATGGGATACAATGATCAAGGTCTAGGAAAACAAGAACAAGGAATTTTTGAACCCATTATACCACCAGATCATAAAGGAAAACAAGGATTTGAATATAAGTAGGACCCTCAGGTACAAGAAATCCCTTTCCAAATAGACAATGGGTACCTAATGGTGAGACTAAAAGAAAGAAGAAATGCATGTATACTCACTTCCTCAAATCTAAAACAAACCATGCACAAGAATTCAATCACGTGACAACTCTAGAATTGGCATACCCCTTACTCATTGAGACTAAAGTATAAAGAAATACATGTATATCCACTTCCTCAAATCTAAACCAAACCGTGCACAATATTGTCATGCAAATGTGCAACAAGAAAATTAACAATTTCCGAGCAGGACAACTATACCCGTGTTAATTTTTTCAAGTCTTACCATTCCAAGGCACCCCGGGTCTGTCCAGTCAATCCAAGTGACCTCCCGATTAACGTTATCTCATCCCCCTAGGTGATTTCAGGAATTCATTAAAAGTTTCAAGCTTCAAGCAGTTGTGGGAAGGGCTATCACTGGCCTTCCTAGGATTGGAGCCACCCCATGGACCAGAGCAGGAAAAGCCAAAACGGACGTGGAGGTGATTCGAAGGCCTTGGGACATCATGGAAGTGATGAAGGGGAGCAACACAATATCTTAGCAATAAATCCAATCACACAGTTTCACAAGGAGGCAAGTTGCAAAGAAAACAAAAGAAATAATATTCAAGCTTATTTTCTCTCATTCGAGAACACACAATATATAGTGTTTTACAAGACTAATCCTTACCCAAATAATAGGAAGGAAACACTAAACAAAGGAGATTAAATCATCTCCATAAATCAAGGAGTGGAGGTAATAGCTCAACAACTCCAATGAGTTACGGGAGACAAACAATATCCCACAAACTAATTAAAAATAATTATAATGTATGCTCTCAAATGAGCTTATTTAAAGTGCAAAATAACTAGTTCACAAAGACAAGTGTGAACGTGTTTACACCAACACCCTCCCATAAGCGAATGCAAGGGAGCAGAAAGAAAGGGTCCTGGCTACTATGCCAAATAAGGTACCCCATACAAACAAGAGAAAAGAAGGAAATATGGGACTTCATGTTGAATTCCCCTTGAGTACAACTTCCTTGACTCCAAGCTTTTCTCATAGAAGAATATATCGAGGAGAAGCAAGTGGTTTAGTGAAGATATCCACTATCTGATCAGCTGTAGATACAAACTTCAAGTCAACAACATCATCCTGAATCAATTTCCTGATGAAGTGCATATGAATTTCAATGTGTTTTGTACGCTGATGTTCAATAGGATTACGCACAATTTGAATAGCACTCTGATTATCACACCATATGACAGAAGGAGATTCTTGTGGAAATCCAAACTCATCAAGTATTTGGTGAAGCCAAAGAACTTCCTGACCTTCTTTTATCGCACCTCTATACTCAGCTTCAGTGGATGAAAAAACAACTGCATTTTGTTTTTTACATGCCCATGCTACTGGATTGGAGCCAAGGTGAAAAAAGAAACCAGAAGTAGACTGTCATGTGTCTCGACAACCTCCCCAATCTGAGTTTGTATAGCCTTCAACTTCACAAGATCCCTGTGGTGAATAATGTATGCCAAAATTCAATGTCCCTTTTATATATCTCAAAATTCTCTTTGCGGATTTCCAGTGACTCTCATGAGGCTCATGTGAAAAACGAGACACAAGGTTAACAACAAAGGTGATATCGGGAAGGGTATGTGTCAGATACAAAAGACTCCCAACCAATTGTCTATACAAAGAGGCATCAACAAGGTTAGACTTGCAATTAACAGTCAATTCAATACCTGACTGAAATGGAGTGGGAGATGGCTTACAATCAACCATGTGGAACTTTTGCAACAAATCAGAAGCATACTTCCTTTGTCCAATAGAGATGCCTTCAGAAGACTGAGAAACCTGAAGACCAAGGAAATAGTGCAACAATCCCAAATTTGTCATGTCGAAGTTCACACTCAATTTGTTTTGAATGTCCTGAATCATAGAAGCTGAGTTGCCAGTGAGGATGAGATCGTCAACATACAAAACCAATATTAACAATTCATCATCACGTTTCAGGACATATACAGTATGATCAGTTTCACACCGATGAAAACCAGTAGACAACAAAAAGTCATCCATTTTCTCATACCAAGCTCGAGGAGCTTGTTTGAGACCATATAGAGAACGACGAAGTCTACAAACCAGTGAAGAATCCTACACAAAACCAGGGGGTTGCTCCATATAAATTTCCTCATGGAGATCACCATGCAAAAAAGGCACTCTTCACGTCCATCTGATACACTGACCACCTATGAGAAGCAGCAAGGGAAAGAACAAGGCGAACAAAGTCCATCTTTGCTACAGGAGCAAAAGTCTCAGAGTAATCCACCCCTTTGACTTGAGAAAATCCCTTAGCAACAAGATGAGCCTTATACTTTTCTATAGATCCATCAGCTGCATACTTAGTCTTAAAGACCCATTTACATTTTACCACTTTCCTTCCCTTAGGAAGAGGAACCAATTCCCATGTATTATTTTTCATCAAAGAGGAGTATTCTTCTTTCATAGCTTCATCCCATTCAAAGTTTCCACAAGCTTCAGAAAAAGTAATAGGATCAGAAGAGATAGCTTCACTTACAAGAGCCATTCCTGAAGGCATAGACTGAGTACGACGATAAGCAATATCTCCTGAAGTCTCAGATCTTGTGCGTCGAGGATCACTCGGATCTCCTACCAAGTTACCAGCTGCCTGCAGAGTAGATTGAAGCCATTTTGGATTCCATTGTGCCAGAGAAGGAGGGGAAGGAAGTTGGAGGAGCCTCTTCTTCAGAAGCATCATCAGAATCATTAATAAGCATGTCAGCCATGTCAGGCGAAGGAGGTATTGGAGACAGATGTTGATCTTCATTAGGAATCTCAACAGAATCTATCTCATCAACACGAACATCCCTTCGAAAATGAACTTCCAGAGTAGAAGGATCCAGAAGGCGGTATGCCTTCACGTGTTCACAATGGCCAACAAAAATGAGTTCCTTACTCTTTGGTTGCATGGACTTCCTTTTTTCATTAGGAACATGAGCCCAAGTTGGACTTCCAAAGACTCGAAAATCAGAAACATCAGGCTTCTCTCCAGACCATGCTTCCTCAGGTGTAATCCCTTGAATAGCTTTATGGGGAATCCGATTCTGAATATAGTTGGCACAATTCATGGCTTCAGCCCAAAACTCAGGTGCAAGGTTCTTTGACTGAAGCATGCAATTTTGCCATCTCCTTGAGTGTCATGTTTTTCCGTTCCGCAACACCATTCTGTTGAGGAGTGTAAGGCACTGTATACTGATGTAGAATTCCATGGTCAGTACAAAAATCCCTGAATGCATTACTAATATACTCCCCCCCATTATCAGTGCAAACCTTTTTGATGGAATGAGATGATTGTTTTTCAACAAAATCCTTAAATTCTTTAAAACCATTGAAAACATCACTCTTATACTGAAGAAAATACACCCATGTTCTCCTTGTGAAATCATCAATAAAAGTTAATACATATTTGCAACCAGAAAAAGAACGAGAAGGAAGAGTCATCAAATCATTGTGTACTAACTCGAGAGGAGCCTTAGCTCTCTTAGCCAATCCTTTGGGAAATGGATCCTGATGTTGTTTACCTAACATACAACCTGGACAAACACCATCAATAGAAGAAATTTTAGGAAGTCTAGTTACCATGTTCTGAGAAGATAGTTGCTGCAGATATCTGTAATTTAGATGGCCGAATCTCTCATGCCACAACTTGCTAACAGAATCTGAGTGAGCAATAAGAGAAGATCCTGCAGAAGTCTCGAACTTGTTAAAGAGATACAATCTAGAATCTGTATCCACAACACCTGTAGCTACAATATCATTAGGATCATTCAATTCTCTTATTACAACTTTATCAGGTGAGAATTCAATAGTCTTTCCTTTCCCTGAATTACAGATTTGATAAACGGACAACAAATTGTTAGAAATGCAGGGAACATGTAGAACATCATGCACTGAACCATTTGGCATGTTAACAATCCCTACACCCATTACTTTTAATGAAGTAGAATTGCCCACCATAATCTGAGAAACCTTGCAAGGAGAAACTGAACTTAGTAAATTCTCTGAATGTGTGATGTGATGTGTGGCACCTGAATAAAAAACCCATCTATCATCCAATGGAGTGAAGGCCCGAGCTGAAAGGGCTTTCCCTTTACCAGAATTGGAAGAGGTTGAAGGTGCAGGAACAGAAAGCTTATGTTGTTTCAACATCTTCTCAAGTGCTTCAATTCTCACAAAACATCGTGATTCTGGATGGTTTGTTTTACTACAGAAAGGACAAGGTTCATACACCTTTCTTTTGACATTATTTTTCCCTTTTCCAGGACTAGAAGGTTTAGGGACTTCAGAACTTTTATCAGTGGCAGTAGAAGAGGGTTTGGAAGATTCTGAAATCTTAGGTCCTGGCTTCCACTTAGGTTTCCCTTTACCCTTAGGAGAATTTGCTAAAAGTGTCTGGTTTGAGGTTGGAAAGGCATCAAGTGCCATTAATTTAGTTTGTTCACAAGATAACCTCTCACAAAACACCTCAAATGTTGGCAATTTAAACACATCCCCTAGAGCATCCATAGTTGAAAAGAAAGTAGAAGTGAACACAGAAAAAGGACCTTTCAATTTTGATAGAATCAACAAAATACATTCAGGATCCTTTTTTTCTTTACCACCATCATTTAATTTACTTCTGAGTTCTTTGAATTTAGTCAAGAAATCTTCTATGAGAGGAAAATCAGAAGGTGACAGAGTTGTAAACTCCATTTCCAGTTGAAGTAACTTGAACTCATTAATTTTACCAAATAATTTTTCAAAAATGTCCCATACCTCTTTAGGAGATTTGGCAGCTGAAATATGAAATTGAAGGTTATCCGCTACATTGAGTGAAATAAGTCCCAGGGCCTCATCTTGCTTGCATGCGTAACCGTACTTGTCCTTCTCATTGGTAAAGGCAGGCACTGAATCTTGAAAAACGCACCACAAACCACGGGATTTGAGCAACTGTTCCATTTTTGGCTTCCAAACATGATAGTTGGATGAATTTAATGGTTCAAATAGGCATAGATCCATGATGTTTGTGGGCACAGACGAAGAAGGCAAACTTCTTGACATGGCGGAAAATGACCAATTCTCCCCCGAAAATAGTACTTCCTCAGATGGTACTAAAAATTGAACCAATAGAACGGGGTCGAAAAAACATGCACTTTTGCAAAAAAAGGCACTCGATTTCGAGTTACCGGGAAAAAGTTATTAAGCTTTCAAATTCCCAAAAAATAGGCCAATTTTAATTAAAAAGGACCCCAATTTTAATTAAAAGGACCTGATTAAAAAATCAGACCAATCAAAGGCAAAGGTGGTCATGTGTGACCACTCGTTAGAATTGGGAGAAGATGTAGATTCTATGTATGCCTTCCGTTTATAAACAACCCTCAAAAATATATTAATTTAACCCAAACGGGATTATTAGCCCAAAAAAAAAAATTTAAGCAAAACTTTAGAAAAAATAATTTTTTCAAAAAGTATAGTTTTGCAAAGAATAATTTAATTGGCCAATCAACATTGGCTGTGCATGCAACAAATTATTGAATGAAATAAACTCACGACACATTTCAAAACCTGCGTTTTTTCTCAGCTGAATATAATCTCCACGTGGCAAGCTGAGAGATTCCTGCACATAGGTGGTTTTGTGCGGTTGACGCCTCCAATCCCAAATGTTCTCTTCGCTGCAAAGAATATATTTAAAACCTCCAACAAAAAGCCATAAACAACCAATGAAGAGCCAGTCAATCACAAAGTGCAGCATGCAGATAACCAGGCAGGTAGGCATAGCTAGTATGGAGCACAAGGCCAAAGAAACTCCACAACATTAGCAACAAAAGGCAGCTCCAACAAGAAAGAAAGAATAAAAAGACTCGGCAACACAATTGCACAGAACTGGGATAAGGATTTATGCAACAACCAAATGCTCTGGTACCATGAAGGGGAGCAACACAAGATCTTAGCAACAAATCCAATCACACAGTTTCACAAGGAGGCAATTTGCAGAGAAAACAAAAGAAATAATATTCAAGCTTATTTTCTCTCATTCGAGAACACACAATATATAGTGTTTTACAAGACTAATCCTTACCCAAATAATAGGAAGGAAACACTAAACAAAGGAGATTAAATCATCTCCATAAATCAAGGAGTGGAGGTAATAGCTCAACAACTCCAATGAGTTACGGGAGAAACAATATCCCACAAACTAATTAAAAATAATTATAATGTATGCTCTCAAATGAGCTTATTTAAAGTGCAAAATAACTAGTTCACAAAGATAAGTGTGAACGTGTTTACACCAAGTGATTCAGGAAGATTCTGGAAGGACTCGAAGAAGTTGGGGCAGTTTCACCAAAATTAGGGTTCACAGGCCGAGGCAATGCACAGACCAAAACAGTTGTTGAACATCGTTGGAAAGGGAATTCCAAGCCCTACAATATGATGAAATTAGTTTTTTCACAACACTTTGGTGCATTGGGTTTACAAGCAATTTTTCTCATGCACAGGTGGAGTACCAAATCAAAATTCCGCTTTTACAGGGATCAAATGGAAGAATCAAGACCTGAGACCCCCACCATTGGATTCAAAAGGTCATTTCCAGTAAGGATCATATAAAATTTCATAAAAAAAGTCCATCGGGAGCTCAAGTTATCGTCGTTTCAAGTTGTCCTCTTGGAAAGAGTTGGGATTTAATCAAATTTTGGGAGGACGTGTGTCAGCTCCAGGAGCCTGGCGAAGACTTTGTGTCCCTCGCGTCTCTCAAGGTCAGGGACATCAACCATGGAAAAATGTGCCCAGCCCCCATATGACCTCTAGATCCTCATACGACCTCCAGGATCACCAGTGCAACCCCCATGTACTTGTGGGAGCTCAAAGTCTCAACCATTTAATCGCTGCCACGTGTCATCACCAGGAGTGTCGTGGAATTTGATGTCCCTCATGCCCCTCATAAGTCAGGGACATCAGACTTGGAAAAATGCACCCAGCCCCAAGAAGACTCCTGGTCACCCATGTGACCTCTTCAAGACCAATTTTTTAGCCCTAGGAACTAGTGGAGCCTTCATTCCTTGCCGTTGGATCGCCACAACATGTCGCCGCCTTGCTCACCATGGAAATTGATGTCCCTCATGTCCCGTTGAGGTGAGGAACGTCAGGGACACAAAAATGCGCCCCACCTGCAACTTTCTTCCCACTTCTTCCTTTTTAAACCCGTGCATAGTTCTTTCTGCAAACTCCTATGCAACTTCCTACCACCACTCCACTGAAAGATCCCAAACCCCTTTTGCCTAAATACTTTTTTTTTAATATATATATTGCTCTGTGAAAGATCCCAAACCCGTTTTTGCCTGAATACGTTTTTTTTGTTTTTTTTAAATATTGCCCTGGCTCAAATCTGAACTAATAACATCAAAGGAATTCATAGAACACCACCCTAAAACTGCATAGATAAATTAAATAAAGCAAAACCCCGCAATCCGGGTGAATATAGAAAAGGCGCCTAGGGTTTAATAGGCAGATTTCTTCATAAACATTTCAACCATGTATTTAATAATGATTTCTGATGCTAAATATTACGGCAATACAAATATAAATCTGCAGATAGATTTAATAATAAAGATTGTTCAAAAACCCACTGTAAATGATTCAAACCCTAATCAATTTGATATATTTGTTGCTGGGAATAACAATAAATATCTATTATGAAGAATACCTCTGATACAGCAATAAACATCTGTAGAAGAAGTTGCCCCACTCTGGAAGTTGTACAAATGCCCACTGCTACAACTTATTCTTTTCTCTGAAACTGCTGGAATGATGAATAACCTGTGTAAACAATGAAGACCCTGTGTGAATCTTCCTCCTTCGAATTGGGTTTCCGTCCAATACGTAATTTCCAAGGGTTTCTGGTGTCACCCAGATTTCACCCTGAAATCTGCGACTACCCTATCCGAAAAAATATTGCACTTTTAAAATAATGGGTCGTTTTGTGTTTTTATTGCCTGAAAGTTCTTGTATTGCATCAAGATATTCCCAAAGAGCCATATTAGCATTTTTTGCCAAATACCCAGATGCCCAAAGTTATATTCTGTCGTCGGGATTTGTTTGCGGAAAATTTGTATTTAATTATTTTGAGTCCCGTATGAGGCTATTTGTGCCCCGTTTTAACTCTGTTATGATCGAATATGTCATTACTCTTATGTACCAGAAGGGTTTTAACTTGGAATAAGTTTTGGGCTTTATTTGTAACTTTTGGCAATTTTTCGTGTTTTTGTGTTGTCCCGTTTCGTTTTCTGTGAAATTTCTCTAAAACAATTCCTTTGCCGAGTAAGCCCGATTTTTGGCCTGGAGCAACTGAAGAACATATACGCACATTATGCCCGGAGGAAGTCGCCATCGGAGGTCTAGATCACTGGGAAAAAGCGAAGTCGTGCATGGAAAAGCCCCTGCGAGGATGGGCACATTTTTGGAAAACAAAGGATTTAAGCTGCAATGGGAAAAATAAAAGCCGCAGGCAGGTTGGGAATTTTATACCTGCTAGCAGGGTACTTTTTCCCGTGTTATAAAATTCACTTAAGTTGCAGTGGGAAAGTTAGAGGCTGCAGGCAGGTGGGAATTTATTGCCTGCCTTACAGGGTAAGAATTCCCATAATAAAATAAAAGTAAAGTGACTTAAGTGAAATCATGGAATTTTAGTGTCTACCTTGCAGGGTAAATAATTCCATTGTCAAAGTCAAATCACTTAAGTGGATCATGGGATTTTGGTGCCTGCCTTGCAGGGTAAAGAATCCCATTGTGGAAAATTCTTAAAAATAGAATTATATGTGCAAAAAAGTGTGCCCACTTTGGTGAGATGATGGCAGCCTTAAAGTGATTATTTTAATTAATCTATTCTTCAAAAAAGTGCGACCAAGCTTGGAGGAAGTCAACAAGTCAAAATTGGAATAAAAGAAAGGATTAAAATGCATTAAATTTAATTTATTTAATGGCTGCCCCCTTCCTCTCAAAAAATGCGCCCCATTTGGGAGTTATTTAATGTTTTTTAAGGCATTAAAACATTAAATTAATTTCTATTTTCAGTGGCTATGGTCAAGGCACACTGTGAAGCTTAAGTGAAATGATGTGTGAAGGATTAAATTGGATTAATTTAATTTATTGGATGGTTGTCCTTAAACATGCTATTTTTAAAAGAGAAAAGCATGATTTTTAATTAATTAATTGTCTTTAATTGTTAGGGCAATTATTAATTATAGAATTGTGAAGGTTATATAAGCATGGGCAGCCATATGGGTGAATTATTTGATTCACAGATAAAAATTGCAGCCAAGAGGAAAAGTGCGCCCCCATTTGAAGAAGGATTTTGCTCAGGCAAGGTGGCAACAAGGCTAAAAGCTTCCAGATTTGGCGCATGCTTTGAAGGAGGTTGATCTTTGTCTGCATAATTGTTTGCACAGGTGTTACAGGAGCTCAAGTGTTGTTGAAAGGATTCATGCTCTCTTTATGTGCAAATTAAACACCATATTTTGGGACAGCAGGCTTGAAAAGTGCAGATTTTTATAATTTTAAATTCACTATTCATGCTCCGGTGGCCATTTTTGTCTGAATAAATTGCAGGAATTCATTACAGGTGCTTTATAAAGGAAAAGGAGCTTTTATCAATGTCCAATACATTGCATATATCCTCCGAATCTAAAGAATTTTCCAGATCTGCACCAGTATTGAAGAAATCTGGCCAAGTAAGAGGAAAAAGAATTATTCAGACGAAGATAGACAAAGCTATGGCGAAGAGAGATGAAAAAGAAAGCACGATGGAGTCATGCATTGCTTCCAAACTTGCAGACATAAGAGACACAGATCTAGGCCTGGAACCTCTTTCTGATTTGATTGATAGATCCAGAGCGGGAAAAACTTCACTCATGCGTGCAGATTAAAAGCAGTGGAATTATTCGAGCTGCAACTTTTTCATCCACAACCCAGTTGCCTAAGTTTGTTATGCAGGTGCAGATCCATATCCAGATGCAGATGCAGATGCAAATGCAAATCCAAATCTAGATCTCATAGTTGCAAAAGTTTTTGGCACAAAACCTTCATCCTCTTGTTTCGAATGCAGCCCATGAAGAAGTCAGTGCGTGGAAAATTTCTTTCAAGATCTTGTGCAAATGTTCCCATCTTCCAATTGAAGCCTTCACTGAATTTTCATTCATCCAGAGTGCTTTCCAGAATTTTTAATTGCTCATATGCAATTTAAAAATAAGGACGATGAGTTATCTACGGCAAAGATTGCATTGATGCATGTATTAAAGAACTGCAAAAGCTTCAAGGATAAGAACGAAGACATGTCAAAGGCAATACCCGCGAGTAAATCACGGTCACTTGCTTCCAGATGCTTCCAATTCCAACTGCTTGCAATTCCAGCTTGTTTCCAGATCCAACTACTCCCAGGTCCAGTTTGGTGATAATCAAAGGCAAAAGAATCAGCTGCATATAGACATGAAAAAGAACAAGACTGCAGCTTTTCTCTTCCTTCTTCTTTCCTCCGACAAAGTAATTGAGCGATCAATTAAATTATACAACTTAAGTGATTGGTTTAAAAGCCATTACTTGAAGAAGTCAACTACTTGGAGATAGGTGGCGGACGTGCAAAATAAAAGGTTTTATTTTCAGTTGCAAATCATACATGTCATGCAAAGAGGAATTCCAGAAAGGAGATTGCCAATTGTTTCTTTTCCGACTTCCACATGTCTCAGTTCAACTAAAGCTTCCAACTTGTAATTGCCCCTCTACATTCTATAAGTAGAGGAAGAACCTTCGGATGATCAATCAGAATTTGTAAGCAGCAATCTTGTGTTCTAGACTATGTTGAACCCCTGAGAGCAACTTGGAGCAAAGGAATACAAAGGAGTAGGTTTCCAGAGAACTTTGTGTCACGGTGTACTGTGTTTCTTGCTTTGGATCTTAGATCTCTTGATAAACTTTGTGTTATTTTAGATCTAGATCTAGAGCTACCTTTGTTTTATAATTTTGTGTGTTCATATCTATTAAGTTCCTTCTATGTGCATGCAATTAGCTCTGCTATCTACTAATTGGGATGCACATCTTCCCCATTTCTTTTCTATATTTCTTTTACTTCCTTCTTCTATAAAATACTTCATTTCTTGAACATCTGCTTACTTGCTGCAAAACTTCTTAGTTATGGTTCATGAACTAAGTGGTTAAAGTAAAACCCCTAATAGATAATAACACATTTTTATTGACAAATCTGACATGGGAACCTCACTGGTTAAATGAGGGAGATTTATCTCATGATTGCGTAGGTTTGATGCTATGCAGAAAATCTAGCCAACAGTTTCCGTCCTTCAAGAGTAATTAGCAAGAGCTGCTCTGAATTTATTTTTTTGTTCAAAAATAATAAGTGTCCCCAGCAAATGAGCCAAATCCTCCTTTTATAACATTTTCCGAGAATTTTCATTAAAAGAAAATATAATTAATAAATCACTTTATTAATTAATTACACCTTATAACTTCGAAAAGTGATTTATTTAATTAATTAATCATTCATAGCGCCCAAGGTCACTGTATTAACATCTCATCATTTAGAACTTCACATTCTCTTTCCGACGAGCTATAATACCGAGGTGCTCGCCAAGTAATTCGTACAAATATAAGCAACTTGAGTAAAATAATTAAAATAAGCCATTAATGCTCCCAAAGTGCGGAAATCATCAGAAAGCACCGGAATCGGAAATTGACTGAGCGGAAGCAATGCCGATGACGAATAATGAGAAATGAAGTCAGTTGGGTGACTTACTATAAATATATACTTTCTCCAAGAATCTTGGAGAACACACCAGAAGCCAGAAATAACCTCGGAAAATGCCAAGTGAGTCCTTAAGACCAACTGAACTCATTGCTAACATCAAATAATCCACCAGATCATCAATAAAACCCTTTCCTGCTATGCACATCATCTTCTAAACAACGGGACTAGCTTACGAAGATGACAAATAAGCTACCCACCAAGTGTCCAAGGGTCATGCCGGAAAGAGGGACATTACACTCTGGCTCAAATCTGAACTGATAACATCAAAAGAATCCATAGAACGCCATACTCAAACTGCATAGATAAATTAAATAAAACAAACCCCGCAAACCGGGTGAATACAGAAAAGGCGCCTAGGGTTTAACAATCAGATTTCTTCATGAACAATTCAGCCGTGTATTTAATAATGATTTCTGATGCTAAATATTTATGGCAATACAATTATAAATCTGCAGATAGATTGATAATAAAGATTGTTCAAAACCCACTATAAATGATTCAAACCAAATCGATTTGATATATAACTAATGTTGGAAATTACAATAATTATCTAGCATGAAAAATACCTCAAATACTGCATAAAATAACTGTAGAATAAGTCGCCCCACTCTAGAAGAAGTTTGTATACCCACTACTGCAATTTATTCTCTTTCAAACTACTGAAATGATAAAAACCTGTAAATACAATGAAGATCCCTGAATAGGAACTCCTCTCACTGATCCTGGGGTTTTCGTCCACAAGAGAAATAATCCAGAGGGTTTTTTTCCTTGGATTTTGCCTGCAAAAGCTCAAAGCTAACTGCCTAGAGAAAATAATAATAATCTGGAATGCCTTTGCCCAAGTCGTACTTTTTCCTTATAGCCAAAAAACTCTTCAAAGATGCAAGTCACACTTTTCCCAAAACAACATAATTAATTTTTAATTAATTTTTCCCTTCTCCAAGCAAGTCGCATTTTTGGCTTATTTAACTCTTCCCCAAATCAAGTCGCATTTTTTGCCTAGGAAAGCACATTAAATAATTATTTAATTTATTTAAATGTAAATTCCTAAGTCGAAGTCACTTAAACAGTCTTAATTCATTATATGTGCTTAGTGATACTTTATTTTATTTTTAGCACGATATAATAAATTAATAAACCGAAGTCACCCTTGAAATCACCCTTTGGCAGTCGAGAAGACAAAAAGGGCCAAAGGTCTTGGATCGAACTATTCGAGAAAGAGGGACATTACACCCACTTCTTCCTTTTTAAACCCGTGCATAGTTCTTTCTCCAAACTCCTCTGCAACTTCCTACTACCACTCCACCATTGTTGAACCTAGAACCAGATCTATCACAACAGTGTTTTCCTCCACTCCATGAAAACATACAAGTCTCAGAAGGAGCTTTGAGAAAACAAGGAAGAAGAAGCAAAGAACAAAGAGAAGAAACGGTGAAAATCTCCATTGTGAAACGTAGATTCATAGAAATCTTGCAAACCAGTGCACGAATCAACACACCATTTTTTTTGTTACTTCCTCTCTCAAAAACCATAAGAAACACACCTTCAATCCCTCCTTGCGTGGCACAGAACACTCGCAACAAAAAAACCCTCTTTCCGACCTGGTGTCCCCAGATTTCACCCTGAAATCTAGGACTACCCTATTGTAAAAAAATTTCGTACTTTTAAAATAATGGGTCATTTTGTGTTTTTATTCCCAGAAAGTGTTCTATTTTGTGTCAAGATATTCCCAAGGAGCCATATAAGCCATTTTTGACAAATACCCATATGTCCAAAATTGTTTTATTCTATCGCTGGAGTTTGCCTGCGGGAAAATTTGTATTTAATTATTTTGAGCCCTGTTTGAGGTAAATTGTGCTCCGGTTTAGCCCTGTTGTGATCTTCCATGTCAATATTTTCGTATACCAGTAGGGTTTTAACCAAGAATGGATCTTGGGCTCTATTTGTGACTTCTGGCAACGTTTTGTATTTTTGTTGTTTTCTCGTTCCGTTTTCTATGAAATTTATCTAGATCAATTCCTTTGTCGGTTTGGTCCTGATTCTTTGCCTGGAGTATCTGGAGATTACCTATGGACGTTATGCCAGACGGGAAATTTGCCACCGGAGGTCTGGTTCTCTCTAAAAAGATGAAGTCGTGCACACAAAAAAAAAGCTTCTTTTGAGTTAGGAGCCACATTTTTGGAAAAAAGAAGAATTTGAAGTGAACTACACACGGGATTTTTGGTAGCAGCAGGCAAGTGGGATTTTTTGTACCTACCCTAGCAAGGCTATTTTTTCCCATGGAAGTAACGCCACTTAAGTCATAATGGGAAAATCAGAGGTAGCAAGCAGGTGGGAATTTCTTGCCTACCTTGCAAGGTGAAAAATTCCCATAGCAAAATTAAAGAAAAATTCACTTAAGGCATTGATGGGATTTTATTATCTGTCTTGCAGGGTAAATAATCCCATTATGAAAGTCAAACAGCTTAAGTAAATCATGGGATTTTTGGAGCTGCGGTACAAGGTGAATAATCCCATTGTTAATTGACTTTTAAAAATAGAAATTGCCTATGTCAAAAAGTGCGACCCCTTTTGAGAAAGAAGGGCAGCTTTAAATGCATTAAATTAATTAATTCCTTCTCAAAATTTGATGCCCAAGCATTGGGAAAAGTCAACAAAGTGAAAGTGGATAAAGGAAATTAGAATTAGAAATTATAAATATTAAATAAATATTATTTATTTAATGTAGCCCCTTCATGTCAAAAAGTGCGCCCCTTTTGGGAGAGGAATAATATTTTTTTAAAGTATTAATTGATTTAATTAATTCTTATTTTTCAGTGGATGAGGTCAAAACATACTGTGAGGCTTAAGTTAACTAGAAGTAGAGAGCTAAAATTAAATAAATTTAGTTTATTTAATGGCAGCCATGAACATGCACAAAATAGGCGCCCCATTTGGAGAGGAAAGCTTATTAATTAATTAATTAATTGTCAGGAATAGGAGAGGCATTAATTAAATATAGAATTATGAGGGTTATATAACCAGGGGCTGCCATAAGAATCAATTAATTAATTCAACAGCAAAGAAGTGCAACCCAGACAAAAAGTGTGCACCATTTGAAGAGGAATTTTGCTCAGAAGAAGGTGTAATTAATGCGGAAAGCTTCCAAATTTGGCGTCCTAGGTTTGAAGGAGCTTGATTTGTGTCTGAATAATTGTCTGCATAGGTGATACAGATGCTTAAGTGAAGTTGGTAAAATTCATGTTTGCTTTGCATGCAAACAAAGCATCAAATTTTGGGGCAGCAGACTTGATATATGCAGATTTTTATGATTAAAATCCGTTGTTCATGTTCTGGTTGCCATCTTTGTCTGAATTAACTACAAGAATTCATCACAGGTGCTTTTATAAGAGAAAGGGAGCTTAAATGAATGTGCAATACATTGAACATATCCTCTGAATCTGAAGAAATATCCAAATTTGCACCGGTTGTGAAGAATTTTGGCCGAATAAAGAGAAAAAGAATTGCTCAGACAAAGACAAATACTAGCCATGGCAAAGCGGGATGAACGAGAAAAATCAGCAGAATCATGCATTACTTCTAGATTTGCTGATATCGGAGACACAAATCCAGGCCCAAATCCAGATCCAGATCTCAATAACTGCAAAGGCTTCCGACAAAAATTCATCCTCTTGTTTCTGAATGCAGCCCGTGAAGAAGTCAGTGCGTGGAAAATTCCTTCTAGAGATCTTGTGCATGTGCTCCCAATCTTCCAGTTGAAGCCTTCATTGAATTTGCATTTACCCGGAGTGCTTTCTAGAATTTTTTTTTTAATTGCTCATATGCCAATTAAAAATAAAAATTAAATGAGTTATTTATGGAAAACATTGCATTAATGCATGCACAAGAGAAGAACTGCAAAAGCTTCAAAGATAAATGGGAAGACCGGGCAAAGGCAACAACCCGTAAGCAAGTTTCCAAATCCAGCTTGCTTCCAGATCCTTCCGCTTCCAAAATCCAACTACTTCTAGATCCAGATTGGTGATAATCAAAGACAAAAGAATCAACTGCATGCAGAATGTATGAAAAAGAACAAGACTGCAGCTTTCCTCTTCCTTTTTCTTTCCTCTAACAAAGTTTTTGAGCGATCAATTAAATTATAAAACTTAAGTGATTGGTTTAAAAGCCACTACTTGAAGAAGTCAACTACTTGAAGATAGGTGGTAGACATGCAAAATAGAAGGTTCAATTTTTAGTTGCAAATCATGCATGTCATGCAAAAAGGAATTCCAAGAAGGGAGATTGCCAGTTGTTTCCTTTCCGACTTCCACATGTGTCAATTCACTAAAAGCTTCCGACTTGTAATTGCCCCTCTACATTCTATAAGTAGAGGAAGAACCTACGGGTTAAATCATGAGAATTTGTAAGTAGCATTCTTGTGTTCCAGACTTTGTGTTGAAACCCCTGATAGCCACTTGAAGCAAATGAATATAAATGAGTAGGTTTCTGAAGAACTTTGTGTCACGGTGCATTTTGTTTTTAGCTTTTTATCTTAGATCTTCTAATAAACTTTGTGTTATTTTAGAACTAGCATCTGGAGTTGCCTTTGTTTATAATTCTGTGTGCTGATATCTATTGGTTTCTTCTATGTGCATGCAATCAACTCTGTTATCTATTGATTGGGTTGCACATCTTCCCCATTTCTTCCTTGTGTTTTATTATTTCTTCCTTGTGTTTTACTATTTCTTCTATAAATATTTTCTTTCTTAAATAGTTGTTTACTTGCTACAGAATTATACAGCTATGGTTCATGAGCTGAATAATTAAAGTAAAACCCCATATAGATACTAGCATATTTTTATTGACAATCTGACACGGGAGCCTCACTGGTAAATGAGGAAGATTTATCTCATGACTGCCTAGGTTTTCAACTATGCAAAAAATCTAGCCAACACAACCCAGCGAGGAAAAAGCTCAATTTCCAATCAACCCGGCAATCGGATCGAAACGAGATTTCACCGGAAGCACAAGAGGGAAAAACCCACAACAAAAATGTAATTTTTATTGCAAATGGAGAAGAAAACCAAACCTGCAAATTTTGAGCTCCATTAATAGTTGTCATGTCCAGAAGCACTGACAAGTCAAAAAAATAAAAGTTTAATATCTCCTAGACTATTGAGCGGGTAGGTCTAAAATTTCATAGATGGCAATATTGGGCAAAAACCCATATCGGAAAACTTCGTCCCACGTCAATCCGACCTCCAAAAGCCCACTTTTTAAAAAAGTAAGTCTTCTGCATAGGGGACTGCTATTCTGGGAAAGTCATCAACAAAAGAACTTGCGAAGAAGACGGAAACATTAAAGATGCACTGCAGCTGAGAATTCATCAGAACGGGCATTTTGGCAATTACTAAAAATAGTAAGTGGTCCCGCGAGCACATGCCAAAAATAGAAAGTTGATCCAGAAGGAGAGAGGAACGCAGGGAGAAGAGGAAATTAGAGTCGTAACATTCAGTTGAGGTTCAAGGGGGTGGCTGTTTTTTCATGCTTACTAAAAATAGTAAGTTGCTCTTTTTAAGGAAAACATGAAGCAGAAGTGGACAAGATAGAAGCTGGCACAGCCCTTCGCCTATGAGTAGAAGATATAAGACAGTGATGTCTTGTTCATGGACCTGAATGACCTTAGAACTCGCATGGCAGCCAAGGACCGACAGAAGATTGAAGATCAGATATTCACAAGTGGCTTGTTTGCTGCCGTGGGACACTCAGTGTCTGTGCAAAGTCTTGAGTTGGTCCTAGCCTACTCTCACCACTATGAGCACGAAACACGAACCATTCGAGCTAAAAATGGTACAGGGATGGCGGTCATTAGCCCTAGAACCATTTCACTTCTCTGCAGATACCGACACAACCCAGCATGATTGTCATCTCAAAGGACAAGGCCTTGCACAATTGGGAAACGATGGATGCATATGTACAAGGGGTAGCACTTGCGTCGTGGTTGAAAACAAGAAGAAAGCCCTCAAGGATGCCCAAGAACCTTCCAAGGTGTGAGTTCCGAGAAGTATATTCAGATGCCATCACTCTCCTCAGTAGAGTTATGTGCAAAGCAAGCACAAGAGACTTCTAAGACTGGATGGGCCTTTTCATCTTGACATTGACAAAAGAAAAGCAGAGAATTGACTGGGGGCAGATCATCGGCGACAATCTCCATCTGTAACTACTCAAGGTACTCATCACGAAGAAGTTCCACATGACTTCTTACTTGGTCTATCTCCTCGCTAGCTCAAGATCATTCAAAGGATTGGCTCTCACGCAAAACATTACTGCCAAGGTGCCTGCGTTCAAGAAACTTCCACATGTTGATGATGGAGGAAAGCCATAGGCATTTCGCTCATGTGAACGATACATTCACAATGTATGTGGTCTGAAGCTTAGGAGGGGATATAGAGGCTAGGATGTCGTCACAAGCGCCGTCCGTGATCAAGAAATATGGCTCTTATTTCATACAATTCTTGACCTTCTCCTACCTGCGAGTTGTTGGCTTCGACCAAGCTCCGCTAAGGCTGCCTAAGTACCTTAGTGACCAAATTGTATTGTTCGAGCTCTGCAGACAGATCATTCAAGTGAATAATAGGCTTAGAAGCAGGAGGAAGAAGTTGATTCCATTTCCTATCTCTCCCGGGGCATTCAAGTGCAAGAGCTCAAATGACGCACCTCATCTGGAGGCCGCTTTCGCTCATTTGACTTTGCATTCCTACATTTTCAGGCCTAATTTCGACATCCGAGAAGATCCCGACTCTTTCTACGTCCCAAAATTGCAACACGAGCCACAATTTGAGGACTACTGGGCCAATTGCGTTGATGAATTGGAAGTGCGTTAAAAGGACCATATGAGGATGACGATCAGTGAGATGAAGAAATTCAAGTTCTCGTGGTATGAAGATATTTTGCACGATGATGGGATGGAGATGTATGATCCTGAGTACGTGGCAGTCAAGATGTCCCCTTTGTCTCCAATCAATTGGTATGTTCATGAATCAGGGGATATCAAGGAGCGGACTAAGAAAGTGGTAAGGAGAACGAGAAATTGGTTTCAAAAGAAAACCATGATCATCCAATCACGAGGAATTCCCCCAAGTCAGAAGCGAACTTCCCATCAGTCATCCTCAAAAGTCGTAGAAGTGACTTCGAGTTCTAAACGCTCCGGAGCAAGTTCGAAAAGGAAGGCCACAAAATTGGAAGCTTCTCCTCACAAGAAGACGCCAAAGAAAGCTAGGTTAGAAGAAGACTCATTTGCGTCACTGCAAGAGGAAGACTTGATTGCAGAAATGCAAGAAGAAAATCCAATGGCCGAGACACAAGTGGATGAAGAACACATGGTTCAAGACCCAATCTTCGAGCCACCACAGGAGGTCCCACCTCTTGTCGACACCCATACCTCTCTCATTCAAGATTTGCCCCCTCCTTCAGAACAAGGAACTGTTGGTGCACCTATCATTGAGCCTGAATCCGATGAGATTTTTCCTTGGATGCAGGAAACAATTATCCTTGGCCCCCGCACTGTGCAGCAAGTGACAACCCCTGATCTATCAGCGATTGTCTCATTGGCCAGAGAAAAAAGATCAAGAAAGCTTGCACATACAGCCTCCCGATTCTACAGTGGGGAAACGGGTAATCAATACATTGAAGTAGCTTGGCCCAAGGTAATCAAGCCACTGGATGAGATGACACCGGCTGACTACGAGATGAGCACAATCCAACTAGGACTGGCAACTCATGAAGGGGATTTGCACATGTATCAGCAATCTTCTGCTCGCATGGTGGTAAGGAATAAGGAGTATAAGAAGAATATTGATGAACTAAAAGAGCAGGTGCGAACTCTATCATTCTATGTGCAACATCTAGTTGATCCTAATGCCACGACAATTCCCACTGAGGAAGTTGCGCCCATCGGTAGCTTCAATCCAGAATCCATTAGGAGGACACACGAGTTCACAATGCAAAGGCGAGCGAATGATGAATGGATTAACTCAATTTCTGAAAAAGGGAAGTCAGTGCTCCAAGAAGCGATCAAACTCTTCGCTTACATGTGTGCGACAGCAAATAGGACACGGACACTCAAGGACTTGGAGAAAGAAAGGGACTATTTGGAACCTTTAGACCCAGTAGTAGATGAAATGAGCAGCACTAATCGCCAAGAGTTGATCGACAGGAAGATCTTTGAAACTCCCTCAGAAGACTTGTCACATGTATGGGCGAGTGCCTTGGCAATCAGGTTTGAGGCAATCAATCGGGCCATCACAGAGCTGGAGGAAAAATAGGAACAACCATACAAATCGCAGGATAATGTAAATTGGAAAACTCATAAACTTGGAATACCTACAATGGTCAAGGATACAACTGTTGATGAGTTGATTGGTCCATTCAAAGAATACGTCAAGAAAGAGGTAGGCAACCCATTGTCCTTCACTAAGGATACCCTCGACTTCCTCTCAAAGATCCAAGCCTCTGTTACACTTATCGCAAAGAAACATTCATCATGGTTCGGGAAGTGCAAAGACATCAACAGTGTGGTTGATGGATGGACAGATACCGTGAGTTGCATTTGCATTTCTCATGCCGACAAAGTGGAACCTGCAGCAGCTCGTTTCAACAAGGAGCATGGAGGGACAGAGGCCTTCTTAGGAGCGCGAAGTGGAAACGAGTCAGGAAGTGAGATCAAATCCATTGCAGCAGCTCATTCTTCCACATAATTCTTCCTTTTTATCTCTTCTTCTTCATCCTGTTCTTTCTCTTTCTCTTCTTTTCTCACCCAATGCTCTCTCTCATTAATGTTATATTTCTGCGTTGGGGTTTGCACAATTTAATATAACTTTAAGTGACTTTAGAAACATAATGCAAACTTTAAGTCGCCTTGATTTTATAAAAGGGACTTAAATATTTAAGTGGAATATGAATAGTCTAAAGTCAAATTAAAGTATTTGAAAAGTCACCAGGAAGATGAAGAGTTGCCTTCTCTTCTATAAATTGTAACAAGCTCCTCATTTGAACTTTTTCTTAGAAAGCTTCTTAGACTTCTTAGATATTGGAGTTGTTTTTTGTGAATTCATGAGAGAGATATCCTTGTGAAGAGAGCAAAGAGATAGAAAATTTCTTCCATTTTTCCTACTCAAAAATGTCTTCTATTTCTATGTTATGTACAGTTTCTGCTTGAGCTTCGATAAAGGAAGAAGGAATTTTAGCCTTTTTTGACTGAGAAGTTTAGTGGTACTTTGTGTTCATTAAACGCTATTTGGTCTTGTTACGCAGATTTGATTTCTTCTAAATTCAAGTGCATGTAATGAAATTTCTGGCTGATGTATGCAAGTCTCTAATTTTCTACATGCAGCATTAGTTTCTCTTTTCTAACTTTCTCACTCCCTTTCCCGCTTTCCTAGCAAATTCCTCTCTTGCAGATATATGCAAGTTTTTGCCGCAAGGTCAGTGGAGTGCCCCTGTTGGATCCCTGACTAAAAGGCCACCAAGATAAAACTCACTTTTTACTCGTGCATGCACGTACGGCAGCTGCACCGGTTAAGTAGAGGGACTTAGACTCCCAGAGCATTGGCAAGATAACCACCAATGTGTCCCCCGACAAATTTTCTCACCAACTCACAAGAATTCAATCACGTGACAACTGTAGAATTTGCATACCCCCAACTAATTGAGACTAAAGTATATTATGTCCAAAGCTTATTTATAAAGACAGATAAACAAGTGGGTCATGCTACTCATGAAATTTGATCTAAAGTTTGTTTCATAGAAATCAATCAAGGAGCAAATGATTGCCAACCAACTGACAGTGACCTCCATAATTGACAATGTTCCTATCAATGATGCTTTTCGAGATAATTTTGTCACATACATCGCCTCAAATGATACTTACATTATGTATTTCAATGGATCCAAATGTGCCTCGAGTGTTCAAGCAGGGATAGTTTTAAACTTTTAGCAACCCCTCAAAGCCAAACCATGCCATCGGCATACCGCCTCAACTTTTCTGTAATGTCCCTTTTTGGGACTTCAACTAAAAAAGGAGGAAATCACACAAATCCCAAAATTAATAATTTCGGATTTTAGACCAACAAACTGAATTTTATGACAACTAGAAATCAACAGTCCCAAAAATGGAAGGAAGATCACTCAAAATCTCATCAAATAATCCAACCGATATATATATATATATATATATTTTAGGAAGAATTTACGCCGCTTTCCACCATGAAAGTTACTCAAACACACACAATTTGAAAAATTAATTAAGTACAATAGAAATACAACTCAAAGAAATTGTGAAATCGAAAGGTTTCCAACACCCCAATGTCCACAAATTATGATAGATTCCAGCCTTAGAAATTATGAGTCGTCCAAATATCAAAATAAACTCTGAATTATGTGCCCTAGAAGAGCTCCTAACAACCACTTAACCCAAGTTGTACCCTCTAGGGAGAGCTCCAAAATGCATGTAAACCCTTGTAGATGTCTTCCTTGATATTTTTAATGTCCAAATCTGCAAGAGGTTTTCAAAGATGTCTTCACTTCACCCCAAAAAATGGAGGGTTTTCATCCTCCACCAAGCCACAAGGAAGGGTTTTCGTCTTCTTTGGAAATGCCACACTAATGGATTATCACTCAATAGTGGAATGAAAATGAGCAATCGACCCAAAGATCAATTGTAGAGTAAATGCGCCAAAGATAGATGATGAAAATGAAGTCATAAGTCTCCTTTTTATAGCCTCTTCTTGGCATGAAAGGCCAAATAAGGATGGACCAAACCTCCAAGAGCTGCTTTTTTATCTCTTAACTTGCCTTAAAAAACTCCTCCAACCCAGCGCCAACCTGTCTTATTAAAGAAAACATTAAAAAAATAAGAAAAGAAAAATGAACTGGAATGCAATTCCTTCCCTAGCTCATTCATGTTTCGTTGCCACGGAAAGGGGAATGGCAAGAGGTCCATTGTTAGGTTTCTTAAGTCGAAAAAGGGGACATTACAGTCCTCCCTTCCCAAAATTGCTCGTACCCCCAAGCAATTGCAAATGTGGATGCTCCAATATTACTGCACTTTTCCCATGTAAAATCCTCAAGGGGCAATCCCTTCCAACAAACCAAGTATTCCTTGATGCTCTTCGATTCCACAACTTCTTTCTCACGAACCTCTAGGATACTTTCTGGAATTAGAATCAACTTGCCTCTCCCCCATCTAATGGTGGCAACTCATGTGAGGGAGAGAAAGGTGTTGTCCAAGTGCCTTTTTGAGGCATGAAACATGGAAAACATTGTGTATCTTGCTATTTTCCGGAATCTCAAGTTCAAAATGCAACATTTCCCACCTTTTCCTTTACCTTATAAGGACCCGTAAAAGTGTGGTTTCAGTTTTTTCCACACCCCCTTTGTTTGATAGAGGATTGCCTATAAGGGTGCAACCTGCAACCTTAAAAAACAACTTGTCACCCATTTCAAATGTCCTCATCTTTCCTATGCCGATCTGCATATAACTTCTGTTGATTTTGGGCACATAGGAGGTTTTCCTTGAGCTCTTTTTAAGATATCGTGACTTTGCTAAACCAAATCTTGAGCCTTTGGTACTCTACTATCTGTCATAATCAAGTCAACAAAAGAAGGGAGCATCATAACCATACAAAGCCTTGAAAGGAGACATACCAATGGATGTTTGGAAGGTGGCATTGTAACAAAATTCAGCCATGTATAACCACTTCATCCATGATGATTGTTGCCCATCGATGTAATTTCATAGGTATCCTTCCACCCATTTATTAACTATTTCTATTTGCCTCATCCATTTGGGGATGGTAGCTAGTGCTAGAAGTGAGTTGGGGTACCTACGAATTGAAACAACTCTTGCCAAAACATGCTCATAAATCTGCTGTCCCTATCACTCACTATATCCTTGGGCAGCCCATGAAGTCTAAATATTTTTTTGAAAAAACACATTAGCCACTATAGGAGCATTATATATTAGCTGGAAGTGGACAAAATGAGCATATTTAGTGAGTCTATCAACCGCCACATATAAACAGTTCTTACCTTGAACCATGGGGCAGCCTTGTGATGAAGTCTATAGAGATACTTTTCCATTTTTGAGTGGGAATGGGAAGTGGGTTGTAGGAATTGTGCTGGAAATGTATGTTTTGCTTTTGTTTTGTTAGCAAACAAGACACACTCCGGAATGTATTGAAGTACTTCTCTACCTTTAGGGCCTTTCCAATAGAAACTTTCCCTCACCTGCTTATATGTTTTAAAGTAACCCGGGTGGACCAGCTGACGGTTCATCATGAACAACCCTCAATATTTTACTCTTCACCTTTGATTCGGGCACCAAATAAACCCGGTTTCTCCTAAAGAATGAGCCCACCCATACCCTTTTACCCTTTCCATCAACTATTTCACCTTCAAAAAACAACATTAGCAAAGTTGTTCTTAACATACTCAGCTGTAATTAAGGACTTCCAATCTGTTGTAATTTTAGATAAAGAGCAACAATATGATTTGCATGGCAAAGTGTCTTCTACCAAGTATTGGACTTGAGGTGTTTCCGGAAGCATACCTTGTAATGTAACCTTCTTACCCTTGTCCATGAAGCTTATTTCCATGCTTTGGTAATTGAAAGTGAGTTCTCCCAATGAATGCAACCAATGGACCCCCAAACACAATATTCATCACACCAGCCATGTTAATTAAATAGAAATCAGCACATACCTCACGTTGTCCCAATGTAACATGGAGTTTGGGAAACACCCTCTTTGTACAATGGCATAGAGTAACCATTCGCTATCTTCACCGTGAATCCTTTGAAGTCTTGTACCCTCATACTCCGATTTGGCCACCAAGAACTCATCAATGAAATTATGAGTGGCTCCACTATCAATCAAAACTATGACTCCTTGCCTTTGCAGATCACCCCTTCATACGGAAAGGATGATAATTAGGTGCACCCTTCAAGGTAGCAAGAGTGCCATAAACTTTTTCTAGATCCTCTTTTCGGCATACTATCATGCTTGGTTTCATCAACATTATTTTCATCATTCTCTCACAATCTGAAAATACTTCAATATAATGCACTTTACCTTTACCCAAACAGCGATGCCTGGGAGTCCATGGATCCTTGCATAAGAAGCACAAATTCTTCTTTCGTAGCTCGTTTCTAGATTCTCCTTCATTGCTGGTTTAGGGCAGCTCCTTGTGAGTAATTGGCATCTTTTGGGAGGGCTTCCTTGGCTGGTCCAAGGGAGGGTTTCTAGGCCTGTCCCAAAGATCTAGTTGGCTGTCCTCCACTTGAATTTCCCTGGAGATGACTGCTGTTCGCTGCTGTTTTTTGGGGCATCTCCTTCTAGGTCCAATGCCTTTTTGATTGCCTCTTGAAGAGACAAAGGATCAAAGGCTCTAACCAAACCTTCAAGTGGTTCGATCAAACCCTCAATGAAGAGCACTACTAGCCTCCTCTCTGAAACATCTGTGATCATAACGGAAAGCCTCTGAAATTTTGTCACATTCATTCACCGTGCCTTGTTGTATCAAACGAGCAAGCTCACGAAAGTGAACTTCCAGACCAATTTTGTCAAAACTCTACAAAACTCTTCATAGGAATGGATCTTGTTGTGCCCTTGAGTCACTAAATCATGAAATCACCATTCATGAGCAATCCCCTCAAGATGTAGGGGTTGCAAACTTGATAGCATCATCCTCCTTCATGGGCTTCAAGGGACAAGTATGTATCAAGCTTCTGGAATCCAAGCCTTAGTTGTTCCCTTGGTTGATCCATCGAAGGTGGAGAAAGTCATCTTCCCGACACACATTCTGGACCTTCCGTCTGTGGCACATGTTGTCTTGGCTTGGCTTGGGCCTAGACCTTCCTTTGTTTATGCCAATGAATTCGGCAAGTGAAAATGGCCTCATGTATCTTTCTTGGAAGAGCCATATACTCTTCATAGCTTGTGGAAATGCTTTTGCCCCCATAAAGGGCCTTGCTCCCACATTCGGAATAGCTTCTTCCCTTGGAAAGTAGGCCTCGTGGCTGGTCCGTGGGCTGATCCCAAAGGGTTGCCGTGCATTATTAGCTCCGAGATGAGCTACCATCTCCATTATGAACTCTAGGTTCAATCATCCTCTGAAGTGATATGGATAGGAAATCCATGGTATTCGCCAATCGCTCTTGCTCCTCAATAAGCTTATTGAACTTGGCTTCCTGAGGATCTTGGTTGGCCATATTATCCTCCTCTCTTGGCTGTTTTGTTTTTCCTTCTTTGATATTATAGAAAACCCTAGGATGGGAAGATCATAGCTCTAATACCATTGTAATGTCCCTTTATTGGGACTTCATCTGAAAAAGGTGGAAATCACACAAACCCCAAAATTATTAAATTCAAATTTATGACAGCTAGAAATCAACAGTCTGATTTTTATAACAAGCAATCCAAAATTGAAAGGAAAATCACTCAAATCTCATCAAATAATCCAAACCCAAATATAGATAAATATTTTAGGAAGAATTCAAGCCACTTTCCACCACGAAACTTGATCAAACACACAATTGGAAAATTAATTAAGTACAATAGAAATACAACCTCAAAGAAATTATGAAATGAAGGGTTTCCAAACCCCAATGTCCCCACAAATTATGATAGATTCCACTCTTAGAAATTATGAGGAGTCCAAAGTATCAAAGAAAATCTGAATTTGCAACTTTGCCCTAGAAGGCACCCAACAACCACATAACCTAAGTTGCTCCCTCTAGGGAGAGCTCCAAAATGTATGCAAACCCTTGTAGATGTCTTGATATTTTAATGCTCAAATCTGCCAGAGGTCTTCAAAGATGTTTTCACTTCACCCAAAAATGGAGGGTTTCTATCCTCCACCAAGCCATAAGGAAGGGTTTCGTCTTCCTTGGAAAATGCCACACAAAATGGATTGTTGCTCAATAGTGGAATGACAATGAGCAATCAGCCCAAAGATCAAATGTAGAGTAAATGTGCCAAAGATAGATGATGAAAATGAAGTCTTTGATCTCCTTTTATATCCATCCTTTGGCACCAAAGGCCAAATAATTTGTTTTAAAAACTCTCTCAGACGACCTTCCTAATAGAGAAATCACTAAAGAAAACATTAACAATTAGCAAAAAAAAAATGAAAATGGAAGTGTAATTCCTTCACTTGCTCATTCAACTCCATTTCCATGGAAAGGGAATGGAGAGAAGTCCATAATTAGGCTCTTAAGTTGAAAAAGGGGACATTACATTTTCATGTACAAACAATATTGTTGAATATGAGGCTTTGATTTTGGGATTCTACCACACACACTCTGAAGATAAAATCTATTAAGGTATAGGGCAATTCTCAACTTGTGGTCAACCAAGTAATAAATGTTTGCCAAACAATAGAGGGTAAAATAATCCCATATATAGATATGATACAACGTTTGATTACTTGTTTTGATAGCTTTGAGAATTGATAAAATTTCTAGAAGAAACAATTGTCATGCAAAATGCAATGGCTAGTGTTGCTTCCCTTGTACCTATTGATATTTATGACGATCAAGCTATATTGAGTCTTGACCATTCGACAACTGCAACAACCCTTCAATACATCAATTTATTTGATTAAGTTAGAAGTGTTCGACATTACACACGATACAGATTAGCCAGAATGGTACAATGACATCTATAATTTCTTATCAAAGACAACAATTACAGAAATTATTTGTAATGTCCCTTTTTCCAAATTTCGAAAGCATAATTGGATTCTCGGCTATTTCTTCTCCTTGGTCGAATTGAAGAAGATAAAGAGGAAGCAGATAATATGTCTTTTATTATTTTATGAATACTTTAAATTGTGTTAGTGAAGATCATATGGATCGGCCTTGTTTATTAAGGAAAAATAAATGATTATGAGGGGTCGGCCAAGGCACAATCAATGGACATAAAAGAAAAGGTCGTGTCTTTTCAATTTTGGAGCCACCCTTAGAAAAGTATAAATAGGGATCATGTGTGGGCATTTTAGGATAGAGGAATTTGTAATTAAAAATCAGATTTTGAGAGTTATCTCTCATCTTCTTACCATTTGGGACGAAAACCCCATATGAGGTCCATATTAAGGACGAAAAACCCTTCATATTGACTTAAAACAATTATGTATTTGCAGATTATCATTTTATTAAAGATCATTTTGTGCCAATTCTGATTTTATCAGTTATTTCTACCAGTTCGACTTGTATTTGACTGAAATTTGAATTATTAAGCAATAATAACATCAATTCGAAATGCCTAATCAAGTCAATACGTTCTAAGAAGTTCAAATAAGCCTTTGCATGAATTTCGAGGCAACATTTGGGGAAGTTCAAACTCCTCTTTGACTGCTGCAATTTCCAGATTTGCATAATTATTCCCAGCAGTGTATCTTTTGCACAAATCCATTCGATTTGGCCATAATATTTGTTAAAAATAATAAATAGTCATTTGATAATTATTGGTGAATGATTATTGGTGAATTTTGGCACGATTTACAGAGATTTCAGTTCACTGTAATTTAATTACAGTCTGCTGTAATAAAAAAAATCAAAACTCTGGAAATTTGATATAAACCCTTTAAAATGATCATTATAGTGGTATCAGACCCTGATTCTCAAAAGGCCTGAGGGAAATTCAATGGATAAATTCATAGCGGGACAAAAAATACTCAAAGAAGCCTTGGACCTTCTTGCCATGTCTATCCGAAATCTAATTAATATCAAGCAACCATTGGAAATAGCCCGAGGATCGAGTCTGAAGCCCAGAGTTGAAGTCCTAACAGAAGAAGACCCAAGCACCGCGGGAAGAGAAAATGTTGAAGCAAGCTACAAGGAATATATGGCTTTTCCCAAAGAAATCCGTGAAGCAATGTCATTCATAGAGAGTTCATGGAATTGGATAGTGGAAAATCTAGGCCTAAGCCTAGGCATGCCCAGCCACAAAGGGAGACAGAAGAAAAGAGCTTCCAAGTTGCATCCGCAAAAGAAAAGGCAGAAAAATTAGGACAAGAGAAGATCGATATCTAGCAGGAAGGTAAAAGTTCATTAATGTATGATGATATTCCTTTGGCTTCTAATAATTTTATGTGGCAAGATGTCTAAAAACACCCAAATTCACGGGGTATGGAGCAGCCCTTGGAGGTCAAAAACAAATCATTGACTGATATTCAGAACAGAAGTACAAAGGAAGATGTTTTTGAGGAGAAACCCATGGGACATGAGCCACAGAAAATTATCTTATGCTCCAGCAGTCAAGGTTTACAAATTTTTGAGTGATGTTATTTGTTGTTAGTTGCTTTATCATACTTGCAGCGATCTAGTTGAGGGATCTCTATATTTGTTCTAGTGGCTGGGTTTGATCCAAATGCATGAAATTTCCATTTGTTTATCAGTTGGTTATGCATTCATCATACCTTGACAAGAGAATTTGCGGTGTTGCTTGATTGATCTAATCTTTTGGGTGTGGATCTCTAGTCTTTTGTTACAAATCCTCACTGTTCCCGAAGAGGGGACATTACATTTGAGTTTCGTTTTGTTACTAACAGAAAACCTGCTGTTATAGCTGGAAAATGCCAGGCTAGAGTTGAAAAGAACAATAGATAAGAGCTGATGAATACAACAGGAAGAAGTTGTGATAACAGATAATAATAGAAGATAAATACAGCAGCAAGTTGTTGATATAACAGACAACAATAGCAGATAAATGCAGCTGAATTCTGATATTAAAATCATGAATTATAACATGAAGAATTTTGTTTGAAATTTGCTATGCTAATTAAAAATCCTGTAGCTGTAACATTCCCATTTTAAGACTTTAGAAACAAGGGGAAAAATAAATTTACACAATGTTCTCTGTTCTAAATAAAACATCATTTAGAACACACATTCCATGCCAATCAATATCATAATAGATAACCATATGCAACTATAATGACTTGGTAAATTACCAATCTCTTCATTCCATGACTCAGTTACCAACTGATCTCTCATGTTTGTCTTTAAGTATAGAATACTTTATGTATACTACGTATACTTTGTTTTCCTACCCTATTCCGGGTACTGAGTGATCTGTTTTAAAGAATCTATTTGAATATTTGTTACCAATATTCATCTGACATCATGTTTCTTTAAACTGAGGTGACATAGGAAAACGCAACCAACAACTTGCGATACTTTGGCCAAATATTTTCAACATACTATGCTCATGTTACTATTCCTAGATGGCATACTTGTCAATTTGGAATACATCCGTTCACCTCACTCTATTGTTATCTAGAATGGTATTTACTGACTACTAACAGTCCACTTGCCTAAGGTTTGACCCTAGCCTGATGTTAGCAACATAATTTGTTATAGGAAAACACTCACGATGACTTATGGTTAAATGGGCATACTCAACTGACCCAAGTCGACTGAATGTGCAAAAGGTACCCTGAGTCATCGAAATCTACTCCCTATTCTAAGCTTGCTACTAACTTGACCTAGAGAGAAACTAAGTTCAAGTCCAGATGTGTGTAGATCTAGATGAACATATATGGAAGGGTGTTGCCACATGTCAACTGCAACACTTTATCCTCGAGAAACCCTTGGTCCTTTCTCGAAGATACAGTCCTGCAGTTGGCCGTGTGCCAACATCCGTGTAGAACTGATTCATCACGATATACATACCCCTTGGTGGTCATTAATTCATAATTAAATTTGGATTAAGTTTCGGATTGCAGCAACCATGCCTAACCCTAATTTCAACATTCGTTAAGTTCTCTAACCATAATTAATCTGATCTTATACTTGGTCTTCTCGAAGGTACAGTCCTGTAGTTGGCATGTGCCAACATCCGTTAGAATTGATTCATCACGGATGTAGCATACCCCTTGGTGGTTATTAACTCATAATTAAATTTGGATTAAGATTTAGGATTGTAGCAACCATAGCCTAACCATAATTCCAACATTGATTAAGTTCTTTATCCATAATTAATCTGATCTGATCATTAAGAACTTCATTAACTCATATTTGCATTGATGTTCAATAACTCGGCATAACAAGCAGTTATCCCAAAAATAGGGCAGCAAACAGCAAATGGTTAATTTTTAATGCAACCTAGTTGTCCAAAGAAGGTGTATCATCCACCTAGATTCAGCTAGTGTTTACTTTTTATAAACGAAGTACAAGGATTAAATATCATAACCACCACTCCTTTTATTTTTCAGTTCTTTTGAGAGAGGAAGATTCTTCCTCCCCATGGTTAGATGTTAGGGTTAACATAACCTTTTTATCATTCATCACTCATATAGTTTTAATTGTATATACAATACATATTTCATTATTAAACTATGGTTTGTTTAGATAGAGATTACGACATCTTTTACAACTTAGCAAGTTTTATTATAGTAAGGGAGATTATACTATCCCCTTAATTCAACTTATTAATTAACAAACATTAATAGTATTCAAACAGATATAAAGAATATCGACAAGATAACATTACTATTTCCTTCATACAAAGTACAAGAGAATTAACACCACAATTTGGAGTCAGTCTCCAAACCTTTCAATTCATTGTGATAAAATATACACTTTACAAGACTATGCATTTCAAGCATATCTGCATGTCGATCAGTATTAAGATCATAAAAGAACATAAATTTTCTTTTTCAAAAAAAACTCAACAAATGAATCGAAATTCTTTACAAAAGATCCAGACTTAAATAAGCGAACACATCATAAAAGTTCTTTGCCTTCTTTTATCACTTACGAAATCTATCTGCAAAAATTGCTAGCATGGGTCAGTTCATTGAACTAAGCGTGATAAGCACTAAGCATTAAAACGAAGTGCATTCCACTAATTGTTCCATTAAAATAGCTATGTTTTAATGAAATAATTAATATATCATACAAATAAGCATAAGTAACAACCAGAAAAAAAGAACAAATTAATAAGTCTGAATTCACTTTTAGGAAAAGAGCATGATATAATCAGCAACTACTGCATTATATCATATAAGAATTGACCCAATCAATTACTTATTTAAAACAACAAATTTTGTCATCTAATTATTTCATAATTCTTTCTTAATTGAAATATAGAATTTAACTTTACTATGAAACAAAAGAGTTACTGTCAGCATAGTACATATTTAGGACGCTTCATCCTACAACTTAAATAAATAAGAAGAATCAATACAGACAATCCATGATTCATTATTCATCTGAAAGATAGAAAAACTGGTTCAGAAGGTACATAATTGTATCAATCAAGGAAACCAATAAAAGGATTCACCATTAAAGAGACAACATCCAATACAAGGATCCCAAATCAATCCGAGAAGGGAAAGAATCAAAACAGTCTACTTGCAAGTCTTAAATAAATTTTACATTATAAAAGATATCATTCAAAAATCTAAAACCATCCGTTCCAAAAATCAAAGCAAGACCTACACAAGGATAATCTCTTCTCGTGTCCTTCCAAGGAAGATTCATAATATGGAGTGCAAAAAGAGGAGTCCCTCCAACATCAAAATCCAAATGGAGCATGACTCAATCAAACAAGCAGTCAAAATAAACATGATTACGTTTTTCCCTTCTACAGGACAGACTCAGTTGTTCATTTTCCACATTAATACAACAATTGACTCAATACAAATTAGCTGAGATCAAGAAAGATCAAACGAGGACGTTTGGGTTTTTTCCAGTACTAAGAATGACAGTCCCAAAGTTGTCTAAACCTACAACTACTTCCATGAACAGTCGGTCTAAACATGAGCAGTCGAGCTATAGAGAAGTTCGATCAACTGAACTTAACTTTACAAAAGTTAAAGGAATAGAAAAGATCCGATCAAGAATTCATTTCTTTTGTATTATCAATTGAATTCAAAATTCCATTTCAAACTCAGAAGTTCTTTCGCTAGTTTCCCAAAGAGAATACAAAAATCTAGACAAAACAAGATACAGTCCACAAGAGTAATCTACTCCCTTCTCCTTTTAAAGACCCGGAAATCCATTCAAATGAATCTAAAAGAGAATACTAAAACCCAACCCCAGTATTAAGCTAAGCAAAGTTTCTATAATACTCACGAACTCAGTAGTAACTGAAATCCCAACTACAAGGACTTACACAGCTCCATACAAAAGAAACATATAGTTTGTGTTCATAATGAAGAACAATTTATACGAAACAATCCCGAACCAGAGGTATTAAATCCTTCCAAACAAGATTCAGTTTACGAGAGTATTCCATTCTTCTCTCTCCTAAAAACCCAGAAATCAATTAAAAGGATCTGCAAGAGAGTATGAAAACCCAATCACACGTTTAAGTCAAGCAAAGTTTCAACATTACCCTCGAACTTGACTGAAACAGAAATCACAACAAAATAACTTTCACAGCTCCATCTTGCACATAAAGATCAAGACAGAGAAAGTAATTGTTCCAATCAAATAACACAGAAGAAGTATGCACACAGCATTTCCATAAACTTCAAGAACCCATTATCGACTGCTTTCAAGAGTTCAAATTCACATCGAAGGGTAAGTAACAATACAGTATCAAACCTGAGGTTCTAAATCCTAACAAGATGCAGTTCCATAAAAGGTCCAGCATCCTCCTATCAAACAATCAAAGACTTTCAAACAAGACGCGGGTTACCCAGAACAGGGCAGAATATCCTCAACATTTACACGCCATTATATGCTCAAAGTAACGGTACGGTCTGGGACAGAAGTTCTACAACCCTTCCAAACTCAAGACGCGTCCAGGAGAAGATTCCAAAAGAGACTCAAATCAAAGCCATTTAATCAAGCTCTTTTCGAGCAGATAGTCCCGAATATGAGTTCTAAACAACACAAAGCCTCGAATTCAAGTTCAGAACAACACAAAGCCTTGAATACTAATTCAGAACAAACACAAGCCTCAAATACAAGTTCAGAACAAACACAACCTCGAAAGTTCCACATGCATATCACCATTGAACTTGCGTAGAGAGAAACATCCAAAGACTTACGTTATCATGCAATGGATTCATATCCAAAAATCACAGAGATTCTTTCAATCAAGAAAGTAAATAACCAGACAAAACATGAAACCATTTATCTCATAAGAGCAGAGTTATTTTAATGAATCATTTAGAAGAAAGCAAGAAATATTAATGGGTAGAGCCTATCATGCCTGATAGTGCTTCTGCCAATTCGAAGGAGACTTCCAACCGAGCTTCCAACTCTTTTTCTCCTCCAAGAAAGATCAACAACCAAACATCTTTTCCTCCAATGCCTCATATACTTTCCTTGGATCGAAAATAGACCAGAGAAACCAAAAATAGCCACAAAGTAAAAGTCAAACTGCTCGTTCGAAGAACTAGATAGCTCCATGCAGAGCAAAAATCGCAAGGCATGCAAGACCAAACAACCTCCAACAAATCCACCCTCATTGTTTCCAAGACGGTTTGCTCGCAAAATTCGAGGTTCATTAATGCCATTACTCCACAATCTCCCGCCTGTCTCTCCTTGCCACCACCTCCTAAAGTTGGCCGAAACCTATTTCAACTTCAACATGCGTTTCCAACTTTAGTGAAGACTCCACGTAAGCTTCCACCAAGTTTACATGCCTTTGCCAAAACTGGCAGTACTTCCCATTTATTCAAACAAATCAAATCAAATAAATGCCTTTGGAATCGTCGCCAACATGCCATGCGACCCTAGGTCCCTTTCAATAGTTTAGGATAGATTTCCATAACTTAAGTTATAACCTTAGGTTAGTCAAAATTCACAACCAAATAGTATTAGGTATAGGTTAAAAATAGCCTAGCATTACCTTAGGTTATTTCTCCCTTATTCCATTTAGCACAACTTAGGTTAGGACGCCATCCCAACAAAATAGAATATGAAGCTTAGGTTAGATTATCACCCGAATAAGTAGACACAGCTAGGAAGTAGGTGCATTTACCTTAGTTTAGAATACCGTTAGGATAATCCCTTAGGTTTAGGATTTAGATTCCCTTCATAGTCGTGAAGCAGGCTTCGTTTCGCTTACGCCGTTAAATGTCCTAAAGAGATCAATCCCAAAAATCCAAGCACAAACATACAACCGAATGCAGGCACGATCTTACAAGACAAAAAGAATTTGTAAACATACAAAAGTTCAATCCGCTACGTCTTTCAACCTATGAATGTCAGTTTACCATTCAATCCAGTAAGGAGATTTAGAACATTCCTTGGGTCACTGGAATTGATCCAAGGATGAGTCAGTTAAAAGAGATAAGTTTGCAACCCTCAAAACAAGATTGCAACTCACCTATCAGAAGTGAAAATGGATTCTTGCAAGCCATATCATTTTAGTCTAATGAATCCAAAAGCAGAAATGATTTATCCATAACAAGCATGATTTTCATCAATCAAGGAAACACACCTCTTTCAAGAAAATCAAGTGTCAACGCTTGCAATGCAAAAGAGAAATATAACAGTTTGTCAAAGGTGTTACAATAGCTGAAAATATTAAAGTCTAGGCTGAAAATAAGAAATATCAACCTTGGAACCAGAGAGATCTGCTCCTTTTTGTTAAGTTTTTTTAGAAGAGATATAGGTTGTTTGGAAATAGAGGATAATGTCATCAACATATTTGGAAAACCCTCAAAACAAACCATTATTCATGCTTTACTTATATTTTGGGCAATATATAAGATAAAAAAAAAAAAATTCTTGAGAGGGTATTAGGTTCAATCTCAGACCAAGTAACTTTCAACGGTGGTATGGGCGCTCCACTTGGCCTAGAACTAGAGCCTCTTGTCTACCAAAACATACAACCATTCCAAAACAAACTCTAACAATTGATTATCTTTTAATAGTTGTTTTTCATGTATCTCTTTTGCATTTTACATGTGTGATAAATAACCTAAAGCTCCTTTTTCCAGTAAACAAAAGTGAAAGCATAACTACAGAAAAGCATGGCTTATTTTATCGGTAACTGACAAAATTACAAAAGACTAACAAAACTCTAGCGTTGAAGGGACTTTTCTAAAGACATCATAATAGAAAACTGACTCAAAACTGGGCATAACCTTCAGACTCCGTAATAGACGATTGTTATCTCTCAAAATGGAGAATCCTGAACTTTCCAAACCACGCCCTTAAAGCAACAAAGAATATAATCCACCTCAGATAAAGAAAACAATCAACACAATTATCTTTTTCGAAAACATGGAAGACCTCAATGCCCCAAGAGAAGAGAGAGATCATTCTCGAGAAAGGTGAAACCCAAGAAATGAAAAAGGTCAATGTCACAACAAAAGAACGAGAATATTCAGCAAGAGTGTATGTCAGGTACCTAAACACAACTTATATTTATGTGCTTGGTTAGCATTATGTTTATTATGTTATATTTTGGGTGTCTAGAGCTGGCAAAGGGTTGAGCCATGAGTTGTCCATGGGTTAATTAGGGTTTATAGCAGTTGAATACAAAAAAGGGAAAACCCTAAAGAATGTATCATCTTTTTACAATATCAAAACTTAATGTTACAAATAGTTTGCCACTGTGTGATAGCTCTCTTGCTACAGTCAATTTGCAAGTGCAATTCACCCTTGGGGAAGAAGGTTTGAAGGGAGATTCGTTCATTTGGAAAGCAGAAAAAGCGGACAAAGCTGAGATATTTGAATCCTTGGGACACAGCTATTGAGGATGAGGAAGAGGAGTACATCAACCCTTGGGCAATATTGATCAGGACCCACCAAACAATAAAGAGAAAGAAAAAGAAAACTCACATTGTCCCTCATTTAACCTACAAATGAAGATCCCGCAATATGACTTTAGAGGCAGTATGGAGATCCACACATGGCTGAGCAAGCTCAGACTAGCTTTTAGTGTGCAAAAGATTAGAAGGCAAGATGAGAAGTTGAGCATGTCCCTACAACATTTGGAAGGGGCTGCCCACACATGGGAGAGATGGTTTTTTCAAATTCCAATGGGGACTTTGCTGATTTTGTTGATGCTTTGAATCAGAGAGTGGATCAAACTGGTATGAGCCATATGATACATAGTTGGTGCACTTTTTTAGAAAGATAAGTCTAACATGGAAAAATTCCAAGTTTTGGAGTTCACAGCCAAGCTTTCTTCGAAGTTTGGGTGGAAGATCTATATTTCAAACATGAAGGCTGATAGTTGAACAGAGGTAAGGATATTTAAACCCAAACCTTTTAAAAGGTTATTATTGTAGCTAGAAGAACTCAAAAAACATATTGATACCCTAAACAAGGAAATGGTAAGAAATACATCCCATAAGTTGTTTAGCTTTGATAGGAAACCTAAGGATGGGGGAAAATCTAATCCTTAATTGTTTATAACCCCTAGTCATCAATTCGCCTCTATTTCCATTGTTGTAAACCCATGTCGTAGGTCTTCTAAACCATGGAGTAGGGCCCATGTATTTGACACAAAAAGTTTTTATATATTAGAAGATGTGTATCTTTCTGAGCCAGAGTTAGTTTGATAATGAGGATACCCTTTACCAAGATCATATAGACTGTTAACCAAAAAATTGGTATCCCTCCACAATACAAACTACGAACCATCAATATCACTTTCTGCAATGATAGGGTTGGACCTTCTAGACACATTTAAGTTTTTTTGCCCATATCAAGAAATCTCGAATTTTGGTCATGGTTGATCTAGGAGGCACACTTAATATTCTAGATGAGAAATAAGTCCACAGGCTAGGTCTCCATTTAAACACTTTTGAAAGTTTTCCAATTTGGGTTCCAGGTCACCAAAGTATTGAATGCATAGGAGTAGTGCACAATGTGGAACTTTCAATGGCCGTTTATGTCCTTAAACATAAATTTTATGTGGTCAATATTGGGGGTGTGGATGTTGTTTCCGAGGTTTAATGATTACACTCACTTTGAACATACTACACCAATAACTGAGAGCAATTCTTGACATTCCAAACTAGGGGATCATGAGTAAACTATCAAGTCCTTGCCCCCGAGGGAAATCAAAATTGACGATTCCAATAAGATGAACAAAATTTTGAAGATGTATTTTGGTTTTATGGCTCACCTTTACGATATGGATGTAGAGTCGTCTATCCCACATGATCAGGCTCGAGGGATTTCAAAGCCACTATCTAAATATAAGGTAGTTTTCCAAGACCTACCAAAGAGCCTACTGCCAAACAAAGAATTAAAGCACTTTATTGAGCTTGACCCTACAAAGGGGCCAATGGTGGTACACCCTTAGAAATATGGGCACAAATGTCAAAGATAGAAAAATTGAAAGAAGTGAACTCTTCGAGGCTAGCATCATCGTCCCTGGTAAGAGCCCCAATTTTGCATTAGTGATACTAGCTAGGTAGGAGGATGGATCTTATAGACTCTATATTGATTATAGAGCCTTAAAGAAAATCACAATTTAAAAATAAATTTCCAATGCCAAGGATTGATGATCTACTTGATGACTTGCATGGAATAAAGTATTTCGCAAAGATAGATCTCAAATCTGGTAACTATCAAATACCAATTCAAATTCAAGATTAGGACAATACTGCATTCAGAAAGCATCAGGGCCACTACAATTTAGGTCTAAGCAATGTTCCAACTAGTTTTCAAGTATTAATGAACAAGGTAGTGAATAAATTTAAATTTGTTTTCGTATTTCTCAATGACATCTTTGTTTATAGTAATTCATTGGCATTCCACCTTGAGCATTTGGATGTTGAATTGGATATATTGTCTAGGGAGAAGTTGTATGCCAAGGCCTCTAAGTGTGAATTCACAAAGGCATCTTTGGGATACCTTGGTCGCAATATTTTTGTTGAGGAGGTTCGCACCGAACCTGCAAAGATTAAGGCCGTATGTGATTGGCCTCTACCTAAGACTCCTAAGAAACTCCACGGTTTCCTAGGCTTGGCAAGATTCTACAAAAGATTCATGAGTTTCTCAACAATAGCACGTCCCCTAACCGACCTTACCAAGAAGGATTCCTTCGAGTGGTCCACTAAAGCACAAAAAACCTTCAAGGATCTCAAGCGACCTCTAGTCTATACTCTAATTTTAGCAACCCCTAATTTTTCAAAGAATTTTGTCATTGAATGTCATGCTTTTAGATCGGGACTAGGTGTATCTATTTCTCATGATGACCATCCTATTGCATTTGGAAGTAGGAAACTGAATGAACGGGAGCGAAGCATGTTAACTTATAGTAAGAAGATAGTGACCATCTTATATGTAGTAGCCAATGGCATTAATTTCTGTTAGGGAGTTTATTGTTTGCTAAGATTGACCACCTTAGCCTTACACACTAGTTAACTCAAGGAACATTAACAGAGGGAGCAACAAAAATGGATTGATTGCCTAGAAGCATGTGAATTTGAGATTCTTTACAATAAATGGAAGGAGAACGTTAGTGGCAAATGCAATGTCCCACCGAGAAGAACCACCACTATTTCAAAACATGTCCATCATCCAACCTGCTTGGATACATGACCTTGTATAAGACTAATCAACTCACATTGCCCCAACCAAACTCATGCAAGAAATTGAATAATGGGGGAAAGGGTAATGTTTGGTCAATCCATAATGGCATTATCTTTTTCCAAGGACACATGAGGGGTGACTCTCCCTTTGTTCAAAAGGTGCTAGAGCACAGGCACGAATCTCCATTTGCAAGCCATGTTAGTAACTAGAAAACGTATCGAAACATCAACAATAATTTATTCTAAAAGGAGATAAATTTGAACATTCTAAAAGTTGTAGCCAAGTGTGACATCTACCAGTGGAATAAGGCTCAAAGTGTCCCTTCATCGGGCCTTCTACAACTAAATTTGGTTCCACAATAAATGTGGGAAATTGTGTCAATGGTTCCCAACTCAGAGGGTAAGGATAAAATTTTGTGGTGATAGATAGATTGAAAAATTATGGCCATTTCATTCCCACAAGAAAGGCAAGGAATAACAATCTTACAGTTGGAAAACTATATTTCCAACATGTGTTTGAGCTATATGGGATCCTAAACAAATCATCTATGATCACGAAGTCATTTGCGGCAAGATTTGTTCCAAAACACAAGTGTTACATTTAACATGCGCACTACATTACCATCCCCAAATGCATGGGAAAACATAGGTGATGAACAAATGCTTCGAAGGGTGTCTAAGAATGTATGCAGGGGATAAGTGAAGCAAATGGGTTCAATGGCTACATTTGGCTGAGTGCTAGTACAATTCCACTACTTATTCAACCATGAAAATGACATCTTTTAAGGCTTTATATGGGTATGGGCCACCATGGTCCACTGGATTGTGATAATTCAAAGGGGGCAGGTCCCATCCACTAGAGGAAGTAGTGCAATGAGATGCAAAACATTTTGCAACTTTTGAGAGACAACTTGGCAGTGAGTGCTAGTAGAATGAAGCAACAAGAGGATCAAAATAAGACACAAAATTTTTGAGATTGGGGACATGGTGTTTGTATGACTGCAACCTTATAGACAAAAGATGTTGAAATAAAGCAAGGGAGCAAATGCTAGCAGCTGAGATATTATGGGCCAAATAGGGTGCGAGTAAGGGTGGGGGTTGTTGCGATACTCATTGGCCATTACCAAACAAGGAAAGGATGCACTGATGTGTTTCATGTGTCATGTCTGAAGAAGAAGATAGGGGTGCATGAGGTGCCACAAACAGAACTATCGATGATTGATGAAGCATGGAAGCTTGTGCTAGAGCCAAGAGTGCATTATTGGGAAGGAATCCAGGAAGCTTCAGTACATAGGGTTGTTGCGCATGTTCAAAGGGAAGAGGAAAGGGCTACTTCATGGAGGATGATAACTTTGGAAACAAAGGAGTTCATAGGCAAGCATCCGAGCCTGGATAATGTTGAGATCTTACAAAAAACACACAGGATATAGGTAAAATAAAAAAAATAAAAAAATGTGCATATTTCTATAAATGGTGGTTAACATTTGCAAGCTGAAATAGAATGTATTTAAGAAATTTTTTTGAACACAGATGCAAAAATGGTGAATTTGAAGGTAAGCATGGAAGAGTGCAAGTTGTTAGAGAATGCACCCAAAGTGCAAGGGAATCCTAGGAGTTCTTAAGATAATATAAATAAATAGAACCTCATTCTTATTTATGTGTTATGCCAAATAGTGGTATTTGGTAGGATGGTCAAAGCTTTCTTGTAGTAGGTAGAAGTCTTTGAGTTCCATCCTCGTAATTTAAAATTTTGCACTTTAAGAGTTTGATTAACTTTGAGGTCAAAGCTCTTTAAGGCGGAGGACATGGTTGCGCACATAAACACAACATGCATATTTATGTTTGGCTTAGCATTATTTTTGTTATGTTATATTTTGGGTGTCTTAGAGCAAGTTCATGAAGGGTTTAGCCATGAGTTGGCCATGGGTTAATTTGGGTTTCGTAGTGGTTGAATACAAAAGATGGCAAAAAAACCCGAAAGAATGTATCATCTTTTTTACGACCATTAAAACTTAATGCAAGAGATAGCCGCCATTATGTGAGAGCTCATTTCGTTGTAGTTAGATTTGCAGGTACAATCTACCCTTACCGAAGCAGGTGCTCCCATCTTTCTGTTTATTAGCATTTTTACTCTATACTTTGTAGTTCCATTTTCTATTGATATTTGGAACATAGCAGGGCCGAGTTTGGTTACTTAGGAGATAAACCAATCACTATTGAAGTATTCAGGTATACTCAAGTAACAATCCATATTGCCAAAACTTTGACCTTTGGAAAAATTTTCCTTAGAGGCTGAGAATGCATGAAATTTATCTCCACAACCCATTGCCAAAACAAAGGGCCTTGACGATGCCAAATATGTGCAAACCCTATTATGGATTGTGTAGGAGCTTGTCAGAGGGCACCACAAATTGAACAACATCAAATGACTCCTATGCGCCTATGATGTTCTTTGCTATACAATACAATTGTTTATCGTCAATCATGTGTTCGGGTACAAACTATGAATAACCTTTAGCATAAAACATGACATAAGCATTCACTAAGTCATTCAAAATTATTTCTAGTACCATCTCAACATATCTTTGTTGCACGTAAAGGATGCCAAGTGCTCCAACTACCATTAAAAGGGGCATATTATTTACAAGTCATTATGGGCAACATTTGCTACAAGCATGTATATAGGACATCCATCTTTACACCTATAGATTCCCCATTAATCCATTGTATTTAACCTTTATCTGGTGTCACTATTAAGTGTAGGTCTCGTGAATTGAAAGAGAAGAACATGCCTTGAATTGAGTCTCCAAGATTGCTTTACAGATTAGTGATGGCCATGAATAGGTGTTAAATCTTGATGATCCGTATAACAACAGATTCATGCTTTTACTGTAATAATACCCGTCATAATTCAAGTTTCTACCATTGAACTAATGGACATTGTCCAAGTATAACTTTTTTTCTACAGTCTGATAACTCAGACTAATACATCTGCTAATGCCTCTTCAGATAAAGGGGGATCTGCAAACGATGATATTAGCTACACAGAATAATTGACCTTCTGTAGGCTTAGTGCATCAATGAGACTTGAAGAGTCATCCTAATTAATGGACAAAAATATTGAACCTAATGCTATGATCCTAGCCTCATCCCTAAATTGGTGTCATAGGCCTTAAAATGCTCAACAACGAATTGATCCTAATGGATGGATAGTTAAAATGTGAATACAAAACACAACTTCACCATATGCAGACCAATGAACTTTAAATCCTGAAGTCACATATTTCTATTGGAAAGGGAATACATGGAACTCACGTAGAAACCCTGCTTCATGCACCCCCAGTAAGGCGAGGCAATGCAACGTGGGAGTAAACTGTCGGGACCTAGGAAAACGAGCCCCTCAGCCCGATCAGGGACATTCCTAGTGAGGACCTATGCTCAAGAGGTGGCCAGCTCAAGGGATCACACCTTTGAGCACCAACCATATTGAACTAGCCCACCGGGCTAATGAACCAACAACTATGTTGATGTCATAACCTCAATTTTCTGGATCATGTGTAACCAATACAGATCAATAATTTCCAAGTGTATCAATAAAAATATATTTATTGATGAAATTTGGCATCTACATTATCATTGTCAATTTATTAGTAGTCTTTCGTGATTGTTTTAGTTCTATGCATATTATGTGATTGAGTTCTAGTGTAGTAGGCTAATACAACATCACACGTCACACAAGGCCAATACCTAGGCCTATGAAAGAAATTGTCTATAGCAGTCTTAACCCGATTCAATGTACCTGAAAACTTGTACCAAAAACGAATTAGGTAACTTAGGTCTTTAGCTCAAAGACCACTAGATAGTGGATCGTTATTTTTATGCCAATGCTCCAATCACCATAGATCGAAATGGTAAGTGCCCCTCACCTTCTAGGGTCCACTTAAGTATTAGCATCTGTTCTCATTACTACATTGGCCGCTTTTGCAAAACTTCCTCCTGGCCATGTAACAGGAGCTCATGGAATAGCCAAATAGGGAACGGGGAAATTTGTTTGTATGGGGATGAGGACCCCATTTATGCATATTAGGTGGCAGCAAACCCCAACTGGCGACACTAAGGAAACAGAGTTTAATGGCAGTACGTCGGACACCTTCCAGGTCTACTTGTAGGAGCAGCAGCGATAACGGCTGTTGGAGAAGGATCTAACATTCAACCCACTAAAATATGCCCTCCTGTGGTATAATCTTGAAGATTTGACAAAATTTAATAAAACTTATTAGCAAGGATGCATTTTCCCAATTGTCCAAGAGGGTCTAGAAGATGGGAGACCAACTAGGGCAGCGATGCTGAAATTGCCCCTATATCTTGCAAGAATACATTTGCCCAATGTCACATGAAATTGTATAGTTAGAACTTGCTAAAGGTGAATCAACCAAAGACTTAGCAAATAATATTGAACTTGATTTCTTTCTGAGTAATATATAACTGCCAGTATTCCACTCAAGAAGTATGCCCTAATACGTGCTGAAAAACTTCAGGAAGCAATGGGTAGTAACCTATGTGAATATTTAGCCAGATAAAATTCTGATTTTCTGGAAAGGTAACATCTGCTAAATATCATAGAAATGACTCCCCAGGCTGACTAGGCCTTTTTGCAAAGCCAATGGACACCTGCATGAAACCCTTAAGAACACTGCTGAAAATCAAGACACTTGAGTAGATAAAACCCTAGATGAATAAGTTGTTCCAAATTTGAACTGAAACCCTTGATGAAGTAAGCACCAGGTAAAGTCCTGCTTACTTTGGCTCCAAATTGAATTTCTGATTACTCTTTAGATCTGTATCCAAAAATCTGAATAAAGTTCCAACTATTAGCAAACTAGCGTGAAGAGATCTTTCACCACCGAAATTAGTCATTCCTGTGGGATCTTACTCCACAAGCAAAGAATAGTGCAAACAACAGTTGCTAGGAGAGTGATTTGGAGATAGGCGAGTTCAAGCTAAGTTGCCGCATTTGGCGAACTACAAGGAAAAAAATCGAAATTCGCTGGATTTTATAAAGTGCGTTGAAAATCTCTATTTAATTCGTGTTTTCTTTCCTTTTTTGGCATTTCTTTCCATTTTTGGATTTTCGGTGAAGAAAACACAAGCATAGAATTTTTTTTTGTCATTTTTGGAAAGGGTTCGAAAAGATGTAGCAGCAAAAACTTGCATGTGCCATAACTTTCATTTTGTGGCTCCGTTCCAGGTGTCGTTTTCTCCAAAAGTGCATATTTTCTCAAGCTCTACGCATTGATGGCAATATTTTTCTTATTTTCATAAAATCCATTTTTACACCTTTTTGGACCAAGCAACTTCTTGCAATCTTCTGAAAGAATCATGAGCTTTGATCGCCTGTAGACAGATTAGTAATTAAAAATACTGGATAGCTTTCCAACACTCGGCGAGTACTCGCCAAAACTCGTCAAGTATTCTCTCGTGCTCGGACTAATCGTCCCACCTGCCAGCTTGGTCGCAACCTGTGAGCACATGTTTTTTGAAGTTTTTACTTTCAATCACATTATTGTAATAACTACTTATGAAATCAATGAAATGTGATATTATCTCTCTCTTTTGAAATGTGAATTTATCTTTTGTTTTTATATATTTAATAAAAATGTATATTTCTCATAGTCGAATTTAATGACGAATTTAATCGCTGATTTTTTTACCGGTGAATTTTTCACGAATTTAATCATTGGCGAATTTGAACACGAATTCGAATGCGGCAACTTAGATTTCAAGTACCACTTCCAGTCCTTCCACCAAGGACAAGAAGAAATGACACCAACTTTTTGAAGCCTCTCGTCAGGGATAGAATCCAAAATCTCCTCAAATGACTCTTTATCATTGTTAGCCGAATGAAATTTGAGCTTGCGAATCCATGGAACTTCAACAAGAAGAACATCGTGAAAGTTAATCACGGGAGACCGCTATAGAGAGTTTTGTTTTACAAATAACCATTTTCGAAATCCATCGCCATTCCACATTGACCAAGGCTTGAGCTTTTCCCATGCTTTTTGGGTACGCTTAATAACAAAAGATCCAACCACTATGACAAGAGCTTTGAGAATAGCAAGGTTGTGAAATTCTAGCCCTTTCCAAGTCGACTAACCATAGGGAGCTCCTTCAACAATGCAATTTCACAACATGACTTTCCAAGCTCCTTTTTGTTTACTCACCCGAATAATCCATTTAGCATAGAGAGTTGTGCCTTGCTGACCAATGTCTAACAAACCTAATCCACGAACCTCCTTGGGAAGACAACAAAATTCTCAAACTCTATAAAAACCCTCCGATGTTCAGAACTACCCCAAAGGAAATTTCTAAGCAACTTTTTGAGCTTCTAATATGAGGTTTTAAAGGCATCCAACATGAATGGTAATAGACATGGGTCGTACTGAAGACTTTTGAACAATTTTGCTTTCCTACTAGAGAAGGGCTTAGTTATCTAGTAAAAAAGCTTTTTCTCCACGCGACCAATGACATACTACCCCAAAAGGGAAGGCTCCACTTGAATGCAAATGGAATGTAATGACCCCTTCTTGGGACATTGTTGAAATTGAAGACCTGAAGGCCCTCAACCCATTCTTTCTTCTCATGGGTTTGAGGATTGAGCTTGAAGATGCTCCTAAGATGTCTGTTGTCTATTTTTGTAACCCCCTGGCATGCCTCGCGCTACAAGGAGGGCTCTCTAAGTTAGTTTAAATGTGCACATAGGATAGTTGTTTTTATTATTAATTAAAAACTCGGAAGCACCGAAACGTCCTAGGGGCCCACGTTTCATGCAGGAGACGTTTCCGAAACGGAAATGCAATACGAAACGCTCCAGAAACGTGCCAGACATCTAGCACATTTCCGCCTTTTTTCATACTTTTAAGCATCAAAACATTAAAAAAAAAAAAAAAAAAAAGCATTTATTACACCTAACCCTAATCTACCTACCTAGACTTGCTAAAAACACTTCCTAAAAGCTATATAATGACCTCTTGGGTCCATTCTAAATCACACTCTCATTTTCTCTCTTGCTAAATTCAGTTTTCACTAAACTAACATATATATATATATATATATATATATTGTACGGACGTTTCGTATCCAAGGTTTTTTGAAAATTGTCGTTTCCCGCATTTCGTATCCGTTTCTGTTTCCGTTTCCGTTTCCGTGTAACATAGCCGCATGGCAACAAAATACTGACATGTGGTCGGGTTTTTTTTTTAGGCCCCAAGGGAATTGCGGATGTGCCCAATGATCAGAACTGTGAAGACATGCAACATGCTTAGAAGCAAGGCACCAACATGTTGGAGTGCCGTAAGGCTGCTGTGTTTCACAGTGTTGCAAGAAGCTACAAATGTTGTGAGGCAATGTGCAGCGTTGCAAAAGTTGTAGCCATGTGAGTTGTACAAGATTGTAGGGACTACAAGAGTTGCAATATGTTGTGCAAGACTGCATAAGATGCAATATGTTGCATGGGACTGCAAAAGTAGCAAGAACTACAAAGTATTTTAACGCGGCGTGTGGAGGGACTACAAAAAACAATGCAACAAGGTATCGTGAGGCTCTGTGAGTGGCACAAAATGATGTGCACGTTGCAAGGCACTATGGAGCAATTCAACATGTTGTGAGGCACTATGGAGTGGTGCAACATCCTGCACGACACTATGGAGCAAGATGCCAATGTTATGATATCGCAAGTCTGTGTGTACCACGAGATGCAGCAAGGATGAGGAGCATAAAGTCCTGGAGAAGTGAGGAGGCAAGGCCACGAACTATACTAAGAAAAAGTCCTGAAGAGATAGTGAGGAGGCTTGCAAGGCCACGAACTATACTAAGAAAAACTGCAAGTGTGTATCATTTGCTCTTAATCAAGGACCAATGGTCCCATGGCATCTTCAGTTTGCCGCGAGGATGGAACTTGAAGTTGATGAAGGGTGTATCACTTAGCTTGATCAACATAATTCTTGTCCTTGACCACTCAGAAAAACTTATGTGAGCCATGGAGGTACATGTGTTGGTCACTTCAATGATTTAGTCCTCTGCATGACGCAAGTGCTTAGGATTCAAATCAGAAGGATGTTGTGTCATTGATAACTCAAGTTATGGGCTCAAGTACAACTTAAAAATCTACACAATGAATACTAGCTGATGATCCAAGTATGGTGGTGGAAGCAAAAAATGAATGTGTTCTCACCAACAAAGCGTAGAATGGTGCAAGGACCATAGTACAGAGGCTTGATCTTCTAGTGTGGACCCTTAAAGCACTCCTCTTGAAGATGCAACCAGACTTTATCGTCGACTCGAAATGCATGAGGTGTGTTATGCGCATCATGGTGCTCTTTGTATTCTTGTGAATGTTGAGAGAATCTATTAAACCTGTTGATGAACAAAGAGTATGTGTTGTAGAAACTTATGCATTTTGTCTACTTCTTGTTTCCCTGTACACGACTCAATGTCTGTTAGGGCGTGATAGGAGATGTCTCGAGGTGCCACAGGCTGGAACCTAAGACATTTGGAATGGATTATGCCATATAAAACTATGGTGAGCTCTATTGTAGGCATGTTGGATATAAGACAAATTATCATCCCAAGTGTGAGCATGTGCAAGGTTGTACATACACAGAAGATGAATAAGCGTGTGATTGACAACTTATGTTTGTCCATTTGTCTATGGATGAAGTGTCATCGACCAATTTAGTTGCATACCCATCAATTCACACAATGTTTTCCAGAAATGACCAACAAAGCTCGGATCTCGACTAGATACGATGGATGTTGGGAGTCCAAAGTGCACCCAAACATGATTGAAGGAGTGTGTGGTGCCCTGCACATTGATATCCTTCTTGCAAGCAACTATGATGGCCATTTTCTAAAAACCAAACCAGTACAAACAAACACAGCGTCAAGTTGGTGCTTTCAAATAAGCGCCCTAATCATGAAATCTATCTTGATGGATTCCAAAGGTTTGGATGGAACCTACAAAGGTGTGTAATGTCTTAGCTTGTTGTGCATGGGCCTTGTGATGCAACAAGGAATGTGGGACATGATGTGGCGCTCAACATATGTGTGCATGTGCAGATAGTACATGTGTTGGTGCAATGTGGTGAGTGTCTTAGTCGAGCCAAAGTGCCTCGTTGTCTTGGCATAATGCACCTCCCAAATGATTATCTAGCAATATGTGCCATCAAATACACAAAGATGTCCAAGCTTGTAGATAATTTTTTGGACATGTAGACTCTCGAACATGTTCACACTACGAAATAGTAGTATTGGTGTGTGTGAAGTTCTTGTCAGATGAGTAGAGGGATACCCAATCCGCAAAGTTGCGACTACACGTGTCCAACACTATAATGGGCATATGAACCGGTGGTAGACTACGACAATCAGCAGCCTTATTATCTCTTTCCCTTCTTATGCTTTATCACCAAATGGAATTGCTACAAGTCATCAACTTCATGTGGCACACATTCTCCAACTGCCTTTGCCTTTGCAAGAACTAAAGTGGATTATGATCAAAATGAATGATTGTCTCTTTACCTAAGATGTAGTGCCACCATTGTTGGATTGCTTGCACAATAGCATACAATTTTTTTTCACAGGAGTATTGTCGAACATGTCGTTAAAAGCCTCTAAGTGGTAGGCAATCAAATGTCTGTGTTGTGTCAAGTGCATAGTCATATGCTTAGTCACAGGTGGCACTACATCTTTACCCTTAAGATGTAGTGCCACCATTGTTGGATTGTTTGCACAATAACGTACAATTTTTTTCATAGGAGTATTGTTGAACATGTCGTTAAAAGTCTCTAAGTGGCAGGCAATCAAATGTCTGTGTTGTGTCAACTGCATAGTCAGATGCTTAGTCATAGGATTCACCAAATTCCATTGGAAAAAATTGGAATTTGGAGAATTTTTTAAAAAGGACATAAAACTCATATCAAAATCACTAGAAAAATCGTACAAATTGAAATTTTAGAATTTAATCTAAAACCCTAAAAGTGGTTGAAAATCACAAAATAAAATCGTTGAAAATCGTGGACTTTTCTAAACAAAAATGTTCTAACATTAGTTCCCACGTTTATCTTCTAGGGTGTTTATTGTGTGGCCATTTTGGGTTTCATTCTAATTGATTATTTGTACAGCCTATATTTGAAAGTATGACACAGGAAATCCACTTGTTGCAACCAAAATTTGTGTATTTACAATCACGAATCCGTTTATTGTTGATGAATTCATTTTCCCTTCTAGTTTCCCTCCTAGTTCAAAGCTTCTAGAAGGCATTAACTGGCAGAAAGGGCCTTCCAAGCTTACTTTTCCATTTTCCAAGCTCATTGATACCACGGTTGCGAATCGTGACTACAATAAAAGATTGCTCCGTGTTGTGATTGTATTTCATTGTTTAATAGCAGTAGTCCTCAAACTAGATGAGAATCACCGTAGCTAACAAAAATTTAAGATGAACACAAAAAGCAAAGAATAGAACCAATAATCATTATTTGGGTTTTTTTGTTTTTTTAAATGTTTTTATAAAACATTGTATTACTATTAATAACTAAATAAATATCCTAATAAATAAATGTATACCTTTCTAAATATATATCCTGATAAATTTCCTAAGATGTTTTTAAATAGAAAAAGTAAATAAATATCCTAATAAATGTTTATTAAATATTTATTATTATTGTTAAGTAATTGAATATATTTAATATTGTTTAGTTGTATTTCACATGGGTAAAATATCACAGCAACTAGTAATATAATATCTATTTTTATATTTTATTGTATTTATTTTTATTTTAAAAATATATATTGTACGGACGTTTCCGATAACGTTTCGTATCCAAGGTTTTTTGAAAATTGTCATTTCCGCGTTTCGTATCTGTTTCCATTTCCGTTTCTGTTTTTGTTTCCGCTTCCGTGCAACATAGATTAAAAATAATAAATTGCACAGAGTCTTAGTTTATTAAATATTTTATTATAATGAGAGTTTATGTTTTCCCTCCAAAAGGGAAAGGTCAAACTTTTTTAATGTTGCACCCCTTAACTCAATAAAAGGAGGTCACATTTCCTTTAGTGGGGTTAAGTTGGATTGATCATTTGATTTTACTCTATGCTTAGAGAAAAGGGATGTATGCCCTATTTTATTGCTCTCATTGTTGAAGACTCTCATTTTGCAAATCTATTATAGTTGGTTTAGAGATCCATCCCTTGTGCAATTATAATGTGGTCATTGCTCTTACTTTGGCGACTTGATATAGAGTGTGGCGCATTTATTTGTGGGAGGAATCTACATGTTTATTGCTCATTTTTGGGAAGGGTTTGAGCTCTTTTATACTGTTATTTATTGGCTGTAGCGACTTAGATTGGAGACTATTTTGGCATGTTTTAATAACATATGAGCTAGATCTGAAATTTGTTGTGTGTTAGCATTTATTTCAGAGCAAGGGCCAGCTATTTTGGTGTGATTAGAAGCTAGTAAAGTGCTGGAAATATTTTATATATTTTTGTCTAACGCTAGCGACTTGGTTTGGGATTTATGGGTTTGTTTTGGTAGGGTTTCAATGCTCAAAAAAAATTGATTGATAGTGCATTAGAAATCTCTTAAATTCTAGTTTATTATGCACTTGGTTTCATGGCAAAATATGGAGTATTGATTGAGTTATGAATTTTGGAGGATTTCAGTTGTCTGCAAGCTATCTGGTTGTTCTTAATTAATATTTATTCAAGACCTACAGTTTGGGATCAGTTTATCATTGGATTTGGTTGTAGAAATTGGGAGGAATAAGGAGAAATTAACTTCCTAATGTTTGGAGTTGATTTGATGTCCTAAATGTGTTGGGCGACCTACTTTTTAGGGGAAAATTAAGGTTACGTGTTTGCTGCGTGAAAACTGATTTTGGAATATTATTCTTTATATTTTTGTGGCCCAAGATCCAAAGTTTCAGCTCATTTAGACTTCGCTAGCAAAAGATATGATTTTTTGAAAATTGCAACAATCCGGGGTTTGAATATTAATTGTTTTCCATCTGTGAAAATCTAATTTGAATGTGTTTAAATTTTGATTGTCTTCTTCCAATTAATCCCACCACCTTGGCTAGTTCCAACCCCATTTGGGTTCGAAATAGCTGACATTGGGATATTTTAGATTGATATAAAAGGGTTTATCCATTCTTTGTTTTAATTTGACAAGTATTTCTCCATTTCCTAACTTGTCCAAAAAGGGGGACATTACAATGGTATCAAAGCAACTTTCTTGTACTCCTGTGGGTGTTGTTTGCAGAGTGTTTGGATCATGGGATTAGTAAGAGATAGAGATGTGAAGGCCAAGCTTTATAGGCTTGGGAGATGGCTCAAATTTACTCCTCATGAGAAGAGTGTGTGGCTCAACACTCTTGAAGAAGCGGCAAGTTGTTTATTTTTGATAGAGCAATCAGATTATAGCTCTATGTCTACGGCAATGGACCCTTTGGTGACCCATTTGGCTAGATTTGATCTATTGAGGCATGATGAGGTGGATGTGAGGCTCTTGGTCATCATTGGCATTAGCGAGGTCACAAGGATAACAGCCCCAAGCTTGCCATATGATGACATTACCATGAAGGAGATCTATGAGCTAATAATAGGAAGCTTTCAAAAGCTTTGGGACACCACAAATCCTCACTTTAATAAGAGGGTTAAGATCTTGGGAAACATGGCTAAGGTAAGATCTTGCACACCAATTGTAATATCCCGCTTATGGGATCAATGGGAAATGACAACCAACAAGTAGAATCAATCACCAAAATGATTAGAAAATCAATTTTTCAATGATCAAGCCCAGCCAACAACTCTCATGTCGACAACAAGCCCTTCTCCAAAATACTTGGTAATGATGTAAAGAAAAATATAAAACCCAACTGATTATATGATATACAATTTCAACCTTCTATGTGAGCCAAAACAGGAAATGCTATAACTGAATCGACATAAAACTCCTTCATTCAATCGCTACATATAAAACAGTAAAATCCGCTGAGTATGCTCTCATATGATGCAATGGTAAAGCTCATAATCAGTCGCCAGAACTGGGTAATGAATATGGTCAAACACAATGGGTCAATTCACTGTTTTAGGATTCCAAACATGTGTTGAATCATACCTAACAATTCCCCAATCAAGTCGCTACCATAAAAGGTGTTTAAATACCAAAACCACACTCTAGACCAATGGATTCACTTAGGAGAAAATAACATTATAATATAGTATGAATTCATTGCTCAAAGGGCATATGAAATCAGATTTGGCACAACTGGTGCAAGTCACTGCCACAAGAGACTTAGCACATTCAAGACACAATAGATCCAAGTCCAAATAGACTCCCCAAATCCTCCTAGACAGATTGCTACCTTTGCCAATCACTATTCATGCAAGTCGATATGAGAGAGGGATAAAAAATGTACTTAAACCAGATCTAAACCTTCTCCACGTGGGTTGTTGCAAGGGACTGTGATTATCATTCACACAAACATGGATTCCCCTGCCCAAGGACACTAAAAATGGCACCAAACTATCTCACCAAGTTCGCTGCAGTTAAAGGCTAAAAAACACCAATACATAATGCATTAACCCAGCCGATTTTCTTTAATCAATATTGCTAGGATATACAATAGTTAGATCTGCAACAAGGATCCCAAAAACACCATAAATCATGCCTTATGAGCTCCTAATATAAGTCGCTGGAACAGCAGATTAATAAAGGTGAAAACCAGATCATAAATCACAGAATTCCATTACCGACTTGCCTCCCAACCATTCACCAAACAGCAGTATAAAAAAGAGGGTTTGTCAGTTAATATATTTCATAAAAATGCTTAGCTACAGCCAGTATATTACCACAGTAAAATGCGCTAAGCACAAGAGGTTTAATACCTAAATAAATCGCAGAAAAGAGAGAGATCCACTCACACAAATAACAAAGCAATCACATGGAGCATTAGACAACCAAATTGATAGGCAAAGGAGACTTCACCACAAAGGAATATCAACTTGATATTGGCACCAATGAATCCTTCAATTTGATCATCAAAACCAGCTACAATAGATTGCAAAAGATTCTCAACAAATGAGAGAGAGAGAGAGCAAGAGTATCAAGTTTCGGCATACATCCCTTTCTCAATATAGGGAGAAGATTCTCCACGCAGGGAGTAATTTTAATTAATTCATCAGCATGCCCCAAAAACAAAAGGTGACTCCTCTTTTATAGAATTAAGAGGTGCAATCTTCAAAGTCCGATCATTTAATGTTATCATCCTAAAGTATAATTAAAAATAAAAATATTTAATGGACTACTATCATGTGCACTTTATTTAATTTCTTTAATTTAATATTAAGAAATTAATATCCTATGTGCACTTTTATAAACTAAAGAGCCCTCTAAGGGGTTACAAAATAGATAACAAACACATTTCGAGCTCAATCCTCGAACACATTGGGTTGAGGGTTTTCAAATGTTTAATATAGAAAATGTCCCGAGAAGGGGACATTACACCAATGTTAGATCTTGATTGTGATGATCTCATTTTCCACATGTTTGAAGTTTTCTTTTCTGTCCTACATAAGGATCATTCACAAAATACAATGATGGCAATGCAAACTTGGTGTCCCCAGATTTCAGGGTGAAATCTGGGACTACCCTATGTAAAAAAATTGCACTTTTAAAATAATGGGTCGTTTTGTGTTTTTATTGCCAGAAAGTTTCTGTAATGTGTCAAGATATTCCCAAGGAGCCATATTAGCCATTTTCGACAAATACCCAGATGCCCGAAATTGTTATATTTTGTCACTGGGGTTTGCCTGTGGGAAATTTGTATTTAATTATTTTGAGCCCCGTTTGAGGCAATTTGTGCTCCAATTTAAACCTGTTGTGATCGTACATGTCAATATTCCCATATACCAGTAGGGTTTTTACCAAGAATGAATTCTAGGCTTTATTTGTGACTTCTGGCAACATTTTGTGTTTTTGGTGTTTTCCCGTTTTCGTTTTCTGTGAAATTTCTCTGGATCAATTCCTTTGTCGGTTTGGCCTGATTCCTGACCATTTGAAGAGAAATTTTACTCAGAAGGTGTAATTAATGTTGGAAGCTTCCAAATTTGGCGCCTAGGTTTGAAGGAGCTTGATTTGTGTCTGAATAATTGTCTGCATAAGTGATACAGGTGCTCAGGTGAAGTTGGTAAAATTCATGTTTGCTTTGCATGCAAACAAAACATCAAATTTTGGGGCAGCAGGCTTGATATATGTAGATTTTTATGTTAAAATTCATTGTTCATGTTCCAGTTGCCACCTTTGTCTGAATTAATTGCAGGAATTCATTACAGGTGTTTTTATAAGAAAAAAGGAGCTTAAATCAATGTCCAATACATTGAACATATCCTCTGAATCTGAAGAATAATCCAAATCTGCACCGGTTGTAAAGAATACCGGCCGAATAAAGAGAACAAAAATTGTTCAGACAAAGATAAATACGGCCATGGCAAAGAGGGATGAAAAAGAGAGCACCGCAGAGTCATGCATCACTTCTAAATTTGTTGATATTGGAGACACAGACCTAGGTCCGGAACCTCTTTCCGAATTGATTGACAGATCTAGAGCAGGAAAGATTTCCCTCATGCGTGCAGTCAAAAGCAGTGGAATTATTCGAGCTGCAGCCTTTCTATTCACAGCCCAGTTGCCAGAGTTCATTATGGAGTGTGCTAGGTCTTACCATCCATCATCTAGATCAGCCCGAGATGCTACGGAGAAAACAATAATTCGGTTGGACGCACAGTTCATCAATTATTGTTTGAAGATTCCGGCACGAAAGGTGGTGACTTCTATCAACATAGAGGATGTTGGCAGCAGGTGGGAGAAGCATAGAGTTGACTGCGTGAGCATAATGAACAGCAGATACATAAAGAAGCCCAGATCTCCTTCCAAATTCCCAAGAAATCTTCTGCGGTCCAATCTGGTACAAGAGGTGGATGATATTGCAAAATTGTTACGTAGGATAAATGGCGAAACAAACGCTCACACCTTCTGCACATGGATTTATGCTTCAATCAGGACCATTGAAATCAACGAAGCAGATTCAATAATCAATTGGTCGGAAATCATTAGTGACAACATTGGTGAGCAGCTCCGGAACGTGAGGCGTACTTTCAACTTCAAAATGACTTCCTATTTGGTATCGCAACAGCTTCACAAGGCATCTTCTCTAAGCTGGATAGATGTGGTGTTCTTTCCAATGACCCTATTTTTGAGTGCTACCCACAGCTTATTGTGCCTGCGTGCAAGAAAGATTACAAGGTGGTCAACGATGGATTCTTCTACGAATTCATTTGCAGGCTAGACGGCAACCTAAAGGCCAATAGGGTGAGCAAGGAAGCGTGAGAAGCTATGCCCAGAATTGGCAGTCTCTTCATTCAGTTTGCAGATTTCACATACCTCAAGGTCACCGACTTTTCTGGAGAACCAATTAAATCGCCCAGATATCCGAATGATAGATTGGTTCCATGGAGCTGAGCAGACAACTTGTGGAGATGCACGACCTTCAGTCGAAACGGCACAAGTCTACAGGGTTCTTCCCGATCACTGTGGGCCATTATAGCTACCAGAGCATTCATAAAGCCCGAGGAGTGGAAGCGGAAATATTCTCCGAGTACGAGCAAGAGTTCTTCCTAGCACAGCTGAACTTCGATCCATTTGGAGTAGCCAAGAAGATGATCTCCCACGAGTACGCACATGTGCCTTCATTAGAAGATTTATGGATGAAGTGCAAAACTGAGTACAAGGTTAGAAAGAAAGATTTCAACCGGCTATCGGCACGGCAAGTGTTTGACTTTGGATTCGCACAGATACCTACGGATCTTAAAGAAGATGGGCCTGTGTTACTTGACACATACCATCGGATGGGAGGAGATAGATCTGTAATTCAGGAGAACGTAGGGGGTTGCCATACGATTGAGGAAAGGTCTGCCGCTGTTCTGATGAACACTTCATACTGGTTGCTGACTAAGGGATATTGCCTTGATGAAGCATTGATGAATCAAATCACGGGCAACTTCGGCACAGGAGATTCCCTCAAAAGGAAGAACGAAGGAGAAAGCAGCAGAAGGCCTGAGAAGATGAAAGTGCACAGAAGGTCTCATTCGAAGGAGAAGATCACTTCTACGGCTATAATGTTAGTTCCGGCTTCTCCAGCACTAAGTACTTCACCGACTGTTGCACCTTAGCAGAACACTGTCATCCCTCCGTTGAATCCGACGACATTCATTTTCTCTCCTCAACCACTCCGTTCAACGCCTCTTCCTGAAGAAACATTGAAGCTGCAGATGGCCGAATTTGAAAGAGCTTTGTCTTTGGATGACTCAAAGGATGGCAGCCACAACACTGTAGCGGTTTCAGATGGGGAGGAATCAGAGTGCGAGATAGTGGTACACTCAGCAACTTCTCATTCTCCGAGAAGTAATTTCTCAGAATGGTTGACTTCGCAGTTGGTTCCAATGGCTAGAGAATAAATCAACTTGAAGGAACACGACTTGCAGCTGCTCTTGAGTCTAAGTGGAAAAGACAGAAAACCTAAAGTTGCTAAGGTAACTTCAAGGTTGATCATTAAGGAATCAAGATAGAAGTTTGCTGAGATGTCAGTTCCGGCAGAAGGGAAGGAGGATGAGCTCACGGCAGAAAACATAATAGTAAACAGAGTACCCATAGGTCAAGCCACACAGAAGGATTGAAACAGGACACGCAGACATTGATAGATGCTCTATTCCTTAGGCCTGACAAAGAAAAGGCAGAGAAAGTTGAACTTCAGAAGCAGGTATCTCAGTTCTGCGAGATCATTGCCAAGGTTGCTAAATCTTCCACTTAGCCAATTTCAGCTCAAAAGCAGGTGAGTGTTCATCTGATGCAGAAAATGGAAGATGCAAGTAACCAAGTAAAAGCTATCGACGAATGGAAATGTCTGATTATTCGTCAAGCTTCTGTACAACTCGGAGAGGTGTCAGCCCGCCTAAAGGTTATGAAAGATGCAGCAGATCAGCTAAAGCAACTGATGACAAGCACGGTAGATATGAACACAGTTGCTGAGAGTAACCTGAGTACTTTGGCCGAAATCAATAAGCTGTCGAGAGAAGTGTTGATTGCGGAACAGATTGTGCCTGACGGATCAGTTGAGAAGGGGAAGCAGCTGGAGTTTGGAGTATCTTTCCGTTTAGAGATCTGCAGAATTATGCTGAAGAGGATGCAAGCACTTGAGAGTATGACATCATCTTTACCAGACAATGTCATTGCTTTCACTCATGAGGAAGTGGTCGGAAATGTTACTTCATACACACGGATCATTCTTAGCAGAGTGCCTAATTCCCTGGAAGGATCTCTTCTGATGGTGCAAGGGAGAATTGATGGAGTCGTTAATCCTTTCACGATGAATTCCATCAACAGACTAGTGGCACTGCAGTCGGATATTGAGAAGTTCAGGCCTAACTTGGAGGAGGTAGAAGCATGTATCAGGGTGTTGAACAAAGGATTGCTACAGTTCAGGACAGAAAAGGAAGTTGTAGGTAAGACAGATGGGAAGATGTTGAATTACATGTTCGACAAGTATATTCGTTATCAGAACAAAAAGAAGATATAGATGTTACAGCTGGCGTGTCTTTCTTCTTCTACTTTTTCTTCTTCTATTTTCCACGTTCCTTGATGAAATTGTAAAACTTTAAAGTTATTGGTTTTGAAACCATTACTTTAAGTTATGTGGAACAATTCTATTAGTTAAGTGACAGTTGTGTCACTTGAAGAGGAATTAGCGGAGGATGATTGTCAGATGTTATCTTTACCTTTTGTTTATGTTTCAGTTCAATTGAGTTTCCCATTTGTACTTTCTCTTCTACATTTTATAAGTAGGAAAAGAACCTTCGGGTTAATTATCAGAATTTGTAAGCAGCATTCTTGTGTTCCAAACTTTGTGCTGAAACTCTTGATAGCTATTTGACGCAAAGGAATACAAAGGAGAAAATTTCCGGAGAACTTTGTGTCACGGTGCATTGTGTTTCTAGCTTTTAATCTCAGATCTACTTATAAAATTTGTGTTATTTTAGATCTAGATCTGAAGTTGTCTTTGCTTATAATTTTGTGTGTTGATATCTATTAGTTTTTTCTATGTGCATGCAATCAACTATGTTATCTATTGATTGGGCTGCACATCTTCCCTATTTCTTCCTTGTGTGTTATTATTTCCTTCTATAAATATTTCTTTTTTTAAACAGTTGTTTACTTGTTGTAGAGCTATACAGCTATGGTTCATGAGCTGAATAGTTAAAGTAAAACCCCCATATAGATACTAGCATATTTTAATTGACAAATCTGACACGGGAGCCTCATCGGTAAATGAGGGAGATTTATCTCATGACTACCTAGGTTTTCAGCTATGCAGAAAATCTAGCCAACAAAACTATAATGACCCTAATGTTGAATGAATATGAGGATCCCCCACAACCATTGCTATCCATACTTGTGGAAGGTTTGGGACAAGAAAAGCATTGTATTGCTCACACCTTAGCGAAAAGATATGGGGATCAATGTTCAAGCAAGGTGAAGACATGTATCCAAGGTATGAGCTCTTTTGTTTTTGATGATGAATTGTTGACATCTAATGATTGCATGGAATTGAATGGTTACAAGGAGAATTCAGATTTTTTTGAAGAGTATGAAAAGGACATTGGTAACAAGCACATGCATGATGAAAGGGAAATGATGGCAAGGGAACATATGAAGGAAAAATCAGACTTGACAGAAATTGTTCAACCCCACCACGAGTCATTTGAAGGACAAGAAAAAAGCATGAGTCTCTTAAAGGTTCCAAGTCATTACCCACCAAGCATGAACACTTGTAAGGAAGAAAAAGGGGTTTTGGGTGAGGAAAATGATGAGGAAAAGAGTGTTGTACCAAACTTAGAAATTCTGAGTTTTGGAGAAGTTGGGAGCAGCCTAAGGTATGTTGTTTCACATTTAATTTCTCCTTCTATGTTGAGCTTTAATGGGTATGGTTATGGGCATGATAGAAAGATAAATATGATTTGCAACATGAGGTATATTGGTCACACTCTTGTTGGTATTTTTGCTCTTAACACTTGGGTGCATAAGGAACATGATGGCAAAGAAGAAAGAGTGATTAACACTCTTCCCAATGAAGGAAACCATAACAATAAGCTTGCTGGTTAGTATGAGAAATCCGTCATTAAAAGGCATGAAGGTATGATAAAAAACTCTAATCATATGGCTCTATATGTTTTGCTCCCTCTCATAAAGGAAATTCATTGGCACAACATTCCTTGGTTTTCCTATGATGTTGTTCATGAATGCAAGCATTATATTTCAGTTTTCTCCTTTCCTTGTAAGCATAAAAGTAGAGGAACTTTGGGATGTTATCATGCTCATATTGCTTCATGAAATAATGATGTAAAAGGAACTAGGTTTGAGAAGCATTACAAACTTTATTTAGATGCAATGATATCATCTCCTTACCTTTTCCATTTGTTGTTGACTCTCATCTCTTTGGAAGCCTTGAAGTAAGTTTGGAAAGGTAGGACAATGTATTACAGGACTACTAACACATGTTCCATCTCTTCCCGCATTGTGCTTGTTGTTATAAGCAAGAAAGCAGCACCAAAAGGTGTTCATTTTCAGTTTGGCATGAATACCTATGATCCTAGAGGTGGGCCTCTCACAAAGATAAAAGGTATTCTTGTCTTTCCTTCATGTATGGGTCCTACAAGGAGTTATATTGCTGCCCCAAGCAAGAAGATTCAGTTTTTTGGTTGGATCATGATGGAATGTATGTTAGCACATGTTTTGAAGATAATAATGATGATGAGTATGCAATATAACACTATGGTAATATTCATTTCCGGTCTAATATTTTCATTGCTAGTTGCCACACAAACAAGGATAGATATGTGGAAGAAAGGTCTTCAAGTTGCTAACACATTTGAGGTTGGTTTTGAGGTGTTGAGACTTGGGAGCATTGCACCCAATGGTGAAGAGTTGTTGGTCACACTTGTTTGCAGTTGTGCATGGTCATATAGGAACACCAAGGAAGGGGAGAACAACCCCATCTGCAGGAGGCCTATTAGAGGGCTAATGGAGGTCCCCGTTTTTTCTAACTTGTTTGCTTCATATGCAGATTTGAAAAAGAAATTGCAGTTGAACACACTCCTAACTTTTAGGAGAAAGAAGCATAAAAAGTTATTACAAATGCTTCACCACTTGATTGGCATGGGATTCCAGCTTTGGGAGTGCTAAATCTTTGCACTCGGACACATAAGCTTGTTATTGCTTGAGGGCAAAAAATCTTGCGAAGGGAGGACTATAATGTCCCCTTCTTGAGACATTGTTGAAATTGAAGACCTAAAGACCCTCAACCCATTCTCTCTTCTCGTGGGTTTGAGGATTGAGCTTGAAGATGCTCCTAAGATGTATGTTGTCTATTTTGTAACCCCTTGGCATGTTTTGCGCTACAAGAAGGGCTCTCTAAGTTAGTTTAAATGTGCACATAGGATAGTTGCTTTTATTATTTAATTAAAAATAATAAACTACACATAGTCTTAATTTATTAAATATTTTATTATAATGAGATTTTATGTTTTCCCTCCAAAAGGGAAAGGTCGGTATTTTTGAATGTTGCACCTCTTAAGTCTATAAAAGGAGGTCGCATTTCCTTTAGTGAGGTTATGTTGGATTGATCATTTGATTTTACTTCATGCTTAGAGAAAAGGGATATATGGCCTATGTTGTTTCTCTCATTGTTGAAGACTCTCATTTTGCAAATCTATTACAGCTGGTTTAAAGATCCATCCCTTGTGCAATTATAATGTGGTCATTGTTCTTACTTTGGCGACTTTATATAGAGTGTGGCGCATTTATTTGTGGGAGGAATCTACATGTTTATTGCTCATTTTTGGGAAGGGTTTGGACTCTTTTATACTATTGTTTACTACTGTTATTTATTGGCTATGGCAACTTAGATGGGAGACTATTTTAGCATCTTTTAATAACATGAGTTAGATCTCAAATTTTTTGTGTTAGCATTTATTTCATAGCAAGGGGCAGCTATTTTGGTGTGATTGGAAGCTAGTAAAGTGCTGGAAATATTTTAATATTTTTCTCTAACCCTAGCGACTTGGTTTGGGATTTATGGGTTTGTTTTGGTAGAATTTCAATGCTCAAAAAAATCTGATTGATATTGCATTAGAAAACTCTTAAATTCTAGTTTATTATGCACTTGGTTTCATGGCAAAATATGGAGTATTGAATGAGTTATGAATTTTAACTGATTTCAGCTGTCTGTAAGCTATCTGGCTGTTATTAATTAATATTTATTTCAGACCTATAGTTTGGGATCAGTTTAACATTGGATTTGGTTGTAGTAATTGGGAGGAATAAGGAGAAATGAACTTCATAATGTTTGGAGTTGATTTGATGCCCTAAATGTGTTGGGCGACCTACTTTTTAGGGAAAAATTAAAGTTTCGTGTTTGCTGCGCGAAAACTGATTTTGGAATATTATTCTTCATATTTTGTGGCCCAAGATCCAAAGTTTCAGCTCATTTGGACTTCTTTAGCAAAAGATATGATTTTTTGAAAATTGCAGCAATCCGGAGATTGAATATTAATTGTTTTCCAGCTGTTAAAAGTTTAATTTAAATGTGTTTAAATTTCGATTGGTTTCTTCCAATCTATCCCACCACCTTGGCTAGTTCCAACCTCGTTTGGTTTTGAAAAAGTTGACATTGGGATATTTTAAGTTGATACAAAAGGGTTTTTATCCATTCTTTGTTTCATTTTGACAAGTATTTCTCCATTTCCTAACTTGTCCAAAAAGGGGGACATTACATGGAATTCCTAGAAATAGAAAGAATTCACCATGTTGAATCCATTTCCATCATAGTTGCTTAACCAAGGGACAAGGGCAAGAAAGACTATTTGTAACATTGATTTTTCCTCCATTATAAGCTTGAGCTTGAAGCGAAGCAATAGATGTCAAGGCAATCCATAACATTTTTATATTGTTCTCATCTTCTACAATGGTAATAAAAGAATCGTCAACAAAATAACCATTGACTAATTGTGTAGGTTCTATGGAGATAAGGAAATGCATTTTAGTAGTAGTCAAGGGATAGCCAAAGCCCTCCGCAGCAAGCACATACAATGTGAGACCTAAATGGCAGCCTTGTCAAATTGAGTGAAATAATTCAAAATGCTCCAAGAGAACACCATTGATTGAGAGGTGAGCCGAAGCATCTACACAAAGCATTTGAATTGCTTGAGATAAGTTAGGACCAAATCCTCAAGCTTTTAACATAGCCAAAATGAAATGCCATTCAACACGATCATAGGCTTTCTCAAAATCAATCTTAATGGACATTGCTCAATTAAATCAGCGTGCCTTCCGATACTACAATTATGTTGTCAAGAATATACCTACTTTTAATAAATCTAGTTTGATCAGGAATGACTATTAAAGGCAAGATATGCCAGATGCGCAACGCAAGGGATTTAGCTACAATCTTGTAAGAGACATTAAGCAAGGATCCCCCATCTTGGGTATGAACTTAATGTGGCCTCTATTGATAAACTAACCAAGGGATTTGGACCTAAAGGCTTCAAGGTAAACTTGAAAAAGGTCTCCTCCCATAGTATCCGACAATACCATGTAAAATTCACACAACAAATTGTTGCAACCAGGGGATTTATCATTGACCATCCATGTGAACACCTCGTATAAGTCCTCAACAAAGAGAAGCCTATTATAAGCAACCCATTGAGTTTGAGAAAGATTGTCGAGGACCACTAAAAGACACTGTTGTAAAGCTTGATGTGTGTGAGGGCTCTTGAGCTTTGAACACCTGCTGAAAACAACAGACAAAGGTTTGAACCATAACCAGCACCTCAGTAAGACTTTGGTTAGCTTCTCTAATGGCTTTGATTTGTTGGGCAGAGTTCTTAGCTTTAAGCATGTGAAAGAATTCGTTAAAACCTAGTCGCCAACTTTTAGCAATGCAATTTGGCTTTGATTTGCACCTCTTGGGCATTGTAGGCACCTACAATTTGGAGGCATTGTTGTAGTGCCGCCACTTGTTGCAGAGGCTCATGAAAGGGTGTTTTCTCTAATGCAGCCAACAAGCAGCTCAGTTTTAAGGTGGTGGAAAAGTAAGACCACCAAAAAATGCATACAAGTTGTCGAACATAAATGCATAAGAACCGAGCAGTGTGAATGGCGTCCAACCACCAATCCATCCAGCCAAAATTTCCTAGCAACCGAGGGACCAAATTCTAGACTCGCTTGATATGGGTTAAAGTGGGTCCATGATGCGAAAGTGCAATATTAAGAAAACCCAACTATCTTTTGAACCTTGGGGCTCTTAAAGAGCCATTCAAGACAAAACCTAATTGGCAGGTGATCTAAAAAGGCAATATCCAGCAAAATCACAACCAGTAAGGAAAAACAACTGGCCCGATCTAACCACATGAAGACTCTTTCATGTCCTTTATGTAAGTTAAAACATGTGTACCAAACAGCAGAATTACAATGACTTGAGAAATTGGGGTCATAAAACCTAAATTTATTTTGCATGTACATCCACACTTCTCTCTCGCCAACTATCCATTGCATAAAGAGGTGGACAAGCTTATCAGTTGACAGCTCAACCATATTAAAACCACCACACCACCCAATGCACATTTGGCAATTTATCCGCTAACCAATGCCAAAGAGTTGCCCTTTCAATAGCGTCATTAGATGCATAAACATTTATTATGCTAAACGAACGATTTTTAATGTTTCATAGCACCCACAACATGCAATTGGTAGGGTCACATCCATGTTCCACATAATAAGGCTGCCATTTCATAGAGATAAATGTAGCAATTCCTCTATCCCCTGGATCATAATTACTAGTGACAGCTAAACTATCGGCCCAAATAACTTTAGAGACAGATGTAAGCTATATACCTGCCACCTCGATGTCTTGCAAATAAAGAATGTCCATCTCCAAAATACGCTTCTGAAAATCTCACACTATGTATTTGTGAGGTGGGTCTGTGAGACCCCACACATTCCATGAGCAACAATTCATGGAACACCTGTATTAAGATGCATAATTCTCTAAATCTAACTCATCAAGGGCTCCATAAACTATTTTGCAAAAAAAAATTGGTTAGTTTGCAAAAAAAACATTTAGTTTGAATGGCCACTGAGATTCTGTAATTATTTCTCCCTCGTATAGTTGACAAGGTGGAATGTGAGAGCATCTTTGAGCCACCTTGTAAGGAGAAGCAACTCGAAGATTTAATTGTGAATCTTAATTACTCTCTTAAGTAGCACTCCAAGTTATTAAGAGGGCATTGATAGCTAAAGGTGTGCTGTAAAAGTTAGGTTTTTTTGCCATCTTTCGATGTTTCCTCTTGAATCTGAGCTTGCTCCCATAAAGGTGTTGCAACCCGCCATTGTTTAGGTGTGTCCTGCAAACGGGCATTGAATGTACCAGCAAAGGGGTTATTTACCATGCCTTTGCTATGGGTGTCTTTGCGACCACCAACCATGATCTAGCCTTCTTCACCATTAGACTGAGGCACATCAGTAGTTGGCTTTGACATGGTTCTATTGGGCAAAGCTAGCAAAGGACAATCCTTGATTTTACACTCAAAGGACTAGGACAAACACCGAAAATAAGTATTGGGAAATTAATGTATAACATTACGTGTAATGGGAATCACCGACTTGGATGTCAATCGACTTCTTAAGGTCGCGGAAAAGGTCTACCTCAACATAGACCCCGCCTCAAGGGTCTGACGTGGTAAAATTTAGACGATTCCTTACAAATAACACAGCTATTGTGGTTGTTATTTGGTCTAAGAAATGCCAACACAACATGGGGATCCCTGGGAATTCAACCCAGACCAACACCTTGAAGGCAGTGTGTTCAAAGACAACAAAGTAATGTGTCCATGGGGAGAGAATAAGTAGAGAGTTCTAAACCTACCAGGTGGAGGACTTTTGCATGATAATTGAGACATGGATTGGGTCAGCATATTTTGGACATCATCCAACCTTATACCATGCTGAGTCCATGCAGATTGAACCCAAATTTTGACCATAATTTCAAAGCAAATTCTCCAAACGAAACAACCTATAAAAGGCAAAAATTTAAGCCAATGACATGCAAAACCAAACTCAGGAGCAAGTAAAATAATATAAACATGAGATATATTACCTAAAGAAATATTTCCGCAGCAAACTTTGGTGGTTTCTTCACCGGAGGTGCCATTCTAGACAACTTCACAATCCTCAATCGCAGTTATAATAATTAGACTTGAGCTTTGAGATGCCATCTATATAGGCTTCCCAAACGTGAGGTTTCCTAAAAGGGCCGACAAATGCTAAGCATGCAAGGGCCAATACCGCGGCTTCTAAAAGTGCAATATGAAAAAACACAGGGATCGAGAGACAAACAATGGCCAGTAGCCTTAAAACCCTAGAACAAGAAAATCAATAGCTAATAATCAATTTTCATTGCCAGGGGATCACTCCTTTTTTGGTTCGTGTTCAACACATTCAATGTGGCCTCAAAAAAATTTGTCGCATAGAGTTTGTTTTCCAGCCGCATGCATGATGCCTCCCATTTCTAGGTCATCATAATCCCACATGCTTTCAAAATCATGATAAACATGTAGATTTAGAATCTAGATCATTGTAGTAGTGTGTTTACATTTGTGTAGTATCCCTTTTGGGGACAAACTGAAAATTAAGAACATTAGCACAAATTCCAAGATGACCAAATCTGATTTTAAAAAATCAGCAAACTGAAAATGAACTCACATTAGGACAGCGAACTGTTTATGGCATTCAAATCCACTTTTCACCAAGCAAATCAATGAATAATGCCACAAAAACAATTATTTTAGCCACAGCAATAATTATTGATCATAAACACATCAAAAGATTGAAAGAATATTTGATTTCGCAGATGGAATTAATTATCTAATTTAGCAGCAAACTAGCCAAAACCGAGGGCTATGAAAAATAGTAAACCCTTGCCAAAAATTACCGAAATGGAGATTCCGGCTTTATAAAATATGATAAATCAAATTATGAAGTGAAATATCAATAATATGCCTTCTAGGGCATCAAACCACTCTCCAAGGTAGGGTCGCTCCACCTAGGGAAGGCTGCCCAATACCAATAAAAATCTGAATATGAAGTATCCTCCTCAAATCTACAATAATCTTCAAGCTCATACGATGTTGAAGGATTTTCGTCCTCCAATAAAACCACTAGAAGGGTTTTCGTCCTCTTAGGAAGCCACACAAGAGGATTTTTGTCCTCAAATGAAAAAACATGGAACAACAAGCTCATAATGCCCAAATTAGAAAATGCGCCAAAACTAGATCCTTCAAATGAGCCCTCTAATCTTCTTTTATAACCTCCTTTTGGCGCCAAAGCTTGGAATAGCAAGGCCGACCTCTTAAAGTATTCTTTTAATCTTTAATTGACTTTAAAGGTGCATAAAACCCAACCGACCGGCTAAAAACACATGCTAAAAAGAAACACTAAAAATTAAAAAAATAAATACAAAGAAACTCAATTTCCTTCTCCAACTCCTCTATTTCTTTGCCATGGAAAAGGGAATGGCAAGAAGTTCAAATCATGTCTTAAATTGGAAAAGGGGACATTACAATTTGATCAAAATATTGGCAATAATTGTATTAATAGTCTTGATAGAAATTGTGTAGCAGCTTTTACTTTTAAGACATTTAAATTATCATTTTAGAGGTTAGATGTTATGATTCTAAATCTGGAAAATTGATGATAAAGAGAAAAACTGCAATACAAATGCAAATATCCAAAATACTTTGTTCTCTTTTTAAAAAGAATGAACTATGAATGAACTATGAAATTTCAAGAAACACATCATATATGAAAAGACTCAAATAGAACTGTAATAGAATTCAAAATAGCATTTCTAGATGATATATCAAATGACAAGATACTTTCATGAGAAGGCTTGAGCGCCAACTCAGGCCCAATGCAAGAGCAGTAAGGGTGTTGCACTTGGCCACAAAGAGACCTTCCACAAGCTCTTGCTCAGGAATATGCCAGCCCAATTTGAGGTTTAAAGGCCTTCTATAACTCCCACAGGATTGAAGCCTTAGTGTAAATGACCTATTTTTTCAACTATAGGGTAAGCTTATTGTAGCTAACATATTCTTAATTATCACCATAGAATTGCTAGTAACTCACTACATAGTTGTTGACTGCATAGTTTATGAGTAAATGACCTATCATGTCCCCTTTTCGAGCTAATTCCAATTGAAGACCTTAACCCATTTTCTCCCTGTGGGTTTAAGGAGAAAGCAAGGGGAAGATCTGAGCTTTGTAGTTGCATCATTATTTTGATAGTTATTTCATTTATATATTTATGTATTCCTATTGGGCGATTAGCGCTCCAATAGATGGCTATGTAATTAGGAAATAAAATAAGTATTTGTGGCATGTAGGCCCAATACTTAATGAACTTTTAAAAGATCCTCCCTTAAGGGGTCGGCCTTTCTGGATTGCATTGTAATAAGCACCCCTTATGTCTATATAAGGAGGTCACTTAGTCATTTGTAAGGAAGCTTTTGGTGAATCTATCTTATTGGTGAATGTTGTTTGTTGAAGCCCTTTCTCCACCTCATTCAAGGACGAAAAACCCTTGAATTGAGTACCTCCCAAGGACGAAAACCCTGGAGGAGAGGGTAGTGTGGACGAAAACCCACATTATCTCATTTGTGTTGATCTCATTGTTGGTTATAACAGATTTCTGCCCTAAGCGACTTGCTTAGAGGTATGTTTTCAAGGATATTGTTGGTTTCTATGTGATTTCTTTGCATGGTTGAGCTCCCTATGATTTATAAAGGTGAAATCTTCCATTTTATCAATTGTTGGTGCAAATTATATTTAATTTCAAGAGGGGGTGACCTATATTGGAGTGATGTTTTGGTATGTGCGGTGACATTTTGGCAAATCTGGAATTATCATCTTATTCTCTATATTTTATAAGGCCAATATCTCAAGTTTCATGATTTTTGGTGCTTTCTATGTTGAGTTATGAATTTTTAAAGATACACTGCAGACAAGGGTTTTATGAAATTCATATCTTCATATCTAGGGCATTAAAAATCAGGTTTCTTGCATTATATGATTGTTGAGGTTATAACATAATTTTAGAAATTCAAGTGGGGTTAATTGAAGGGTTTTGAAGGCTCAAAAGTGAAGTTGAATTCCACAAACAGTTCGCTGCCCTAGAATATTGCAAAAATCAGATTACTTTAAGTTGGCTGGTTTCTAAAATCAGATTGGGAGATCTTTGGTTTTGAGCTAATTACCTTAATTTTCAGTTTTATCCCCAAAAGGGATATTACAGTGGTATCAGAGCATAAGATTTGAGGCAAGGGTTTGTGGATCAGCCATGGAATCAAAGCTTGGCAAATTGGTAGAAGGAAAAGAGAGGTTGATGGACTCCATGGGATTGCTAGCTCGTGTTCTACACAACCGCCATGCACTAGGAGGTAACATTGGCGAAAAGGGTGAGCAATACTTAAGGCAGCCACAAAGAACCCAAAGTGAAGCTCCTACTCGCTCTTTCCGTCCTTCTTTCCTACCTAGGAGAGAGGCCATGCATGAGGAAAAAGCAAGGCAGCCATTGGGACAACACATTGCTTCATGTTTTGAAGAGTACAAAGCTCTTCCGGAGGAGATTCGAAATTCCTTGACTCTTGCTGAGTTCTTGGGAGTAAAGAAAGGAAGGATTAAGCCCCGCACTAAGTCCAAGGAAAAAGAAAACCCAAAATTATTGGGTATGGCTAGGGAGCAGCCCTTGGAAGCAATAGAGGCTTCCGTCACTCTTGCCAAAGACAAGCCATTGACTGATTTTTCAAACAGCACCTTGGAGATACAAGAGTGGGGTGTGAATATGGAGCAAGGACCAAAGCACGAAAGAGGAATCATGGATCCTACATCCCAAGGTAATGCTCCCTTGATGTTGGATAGTTTATTAGTGCCTAATGATTGTTTTGGATTGACTTTGGATAGGGAAAAATCAGAGGAAGAAGAAACCCTTCCAAGGTTTCCAAGGAGACACAACATGGCTGCATGGTTTGAGGAGTATAGAGCCCTTTCATCTAAGATTCGTGATGCCATATCACTTACGGAGTTCATGGGGTTCAAAAGAGGTAAAGTGGGAGCCCTAGAGGTGCCTAACACACTTCCTAGGAATGAGTCATTGAATGATATTCAGAACAGCAGTACAAAAGAGCATGTTTTTGAGGAGAAAACCATGGAGCATGAGCCAAAAGAAGAGGAAAAATCAGATTTGCATATGGGTGAAGTGAAGTTGGTGGTGGAGGACCAATTTCCAGTGAGAATGAAGACAAGAAGCTTGCTGGAATTTCCAAAGCAGCAGCTCATTGGAGGCAAGTTGATGATATACATGACCGTGGTAAGGACCATGAAGAGGTTCCATGCATGGACAACACAAGGTATGGTAGAAATAGTCACATTTCATATTCTTTGTCTCCTCCTATGTCACTACCATACTTGTTTCATCGTGGGCAGCTTGTTGAAAGGGAGAAACACATGGCAAGTTTGATGCTTCATGGTGGCCATTATGGAAAACACTCTAAAAAGGAAGGATTCAATAGGATTGTGGCTAATGAATGTTTATTTCCATGCATATGGTTAGAAGAAAAATCTATGAAGGATGTTATGCATTCACACCACTTGGTGAAAAATGAGATGATGCAAAGTAACTTCATCACCAAGGGGCACCAATCATTCAAGCTAGCTTTGGGGAGGCACATGGTAAGCTCCGTACTTCCATTTGTTATTCAACAGTCATTTGATTTGGATTTTCAGTTCCTAGTCAATGCACATATTCATAAAAAGATCCTTCCAATTGAAATACAAGTTGTGTGCATGAAATTGGTGTTTGAATTGAAGTGGAATGAGTGTTATTCCTTTGATCCGGGCATTTTAACTCAACTGAGTTTGAAAGGTATGATTGGGAGCAATAAGAGGGTTGATTTATGGTGTCTTAAGCTTGCCATTGCAAGTTTTTATGTTGTTGTTTTGGAACAGCAGTCACATTACACAGTAATTCAGTTCCTTTCATGGATAATCCATGATGAGAGGAATTCTTTGCACCATATGTTGCTACAGCAGTTGCTTCAGGAGGACTCACTTGTTTTATGGTTGACACATGCTAACAACTCTCCTTTTCCAATTGAGTTAGTACAACAGTCATTGAGGAGTGGATTTCCACTATGTCACCATGTCAAAGAAGCTAAGAAAGACCCAAGAAAGGGGAATAACAAAGGGCCTATAAAGGAGGGCATGGAAGCTGAGATTGGTGGACTCCTCTTCGCCATCACATGCATTCCATACCAGCTGGATACCCATGAAGAAAAGGTATGTGGGATGACTGATCTATATGTTGTTGAGTATGGTAGAAGCACTACTACTTCCCATATTTGCTTGCCCCCCTTTGTGTTCAAATCTATGCAAGTTGGAGATGTTATGGGAAGGGTTCCAACTCACAATTTTCAGATGACTTGCAATCCTATGCATACTTACCATGATTCTTATAACAGCAGTGACTGGTACTCAATGAAATATTTTTGGCATGAAGGAACTTGTGTGTTCATGTTGGAAATTAGAGCCAAAAGAGGGGCTCTTGAAAGGGGAACAACTCCGCTAGAATTGGTTTTGTGGAGGCAGCCCAAAACCACCCAAATGCAACTCCAAATCACTCATGCTAAGGGGCCTAAGGTGCTGCTACAGCCAGGTAACTATGAAGAATTGTTTTTAGATCAGTTCTACAAATGTGCTAGAAGTATTTTCCAAACTTCCCTCATGGTACATAGAAGCATGAGCAATAAAGGAGAAGCAATAGAGGGAACTTCAAGCATGAATGGGAAGATTTTTATGACAGCAGTTGTCCCTATCATTTTCAGTTCCCTTTGCATACTTTGGGTTGAGGAAAAGGAAGATTGGGTCACAAGAATGATGCTAATACTCCTCCCGATGTTTCTAAGGCATGGGCAGCTATTTGGCAACATGTTCCAACACTTTCAGGCTGAGCCATGAGGAGGAAATGCATAGCTACAGCTATGTGTGGGGCAGCCATCAAATGCACGAAGTTTGTGGAGCTTCCACAAGCAAGAATGGAGAGTCAACTCCCATAATTGCAGGGCCTAAGAGAGTGTTGTTAAACACTCATGTTTTCTTTAACATGTTTGTTTCTTGTGTAGGTACAAACATAAAGATCATGGAGCAGTTGAGATTCATTTGGGATCCGGGCACTTGCGATTGCTTGGGGACAAGCAATTTCGAGAGGGGAGGACTGTCATGTCCCCTTTTCAAGCTAATTCCAATTGAAGACCTTAACCCATTTTCTCCCCGTGGGTTTAAGGAGAAAGCAAGGGGAAGATCTGAGCTTCGTAGTTGCATCATTATTTTGATAGTTATTTCATTTATATATTTATGTATTCCTATTGGGCGATTAGCGCTCCAATAGATGGCTATGTAATTAGGAAATAAAATAAGTATTTGTGGCATGTAGGCCCAATACTTAATGAACTTTTAAAAGATCCTCCCTTAAGGGGTCGGCCTTTCTGGATTGCATTGTAATAAGCACCCCTTATGTCTATATAAGGAGGTTGCTTAGTCATTTGTAAGGAGGCTTTTGGTGAATCTATCTTATTGGTGAAGGTTGTTTGTTGAAGCCCTTTCTCCACCTCATTCAAGGACGAAAACCCTTGAATTAAGTACCTCCCAAGGACGAAAACCCTTGAGGAGAGGGTAGTGTGGACAAAAACCCACATTATCTCATTTGTGTTGATCTCATTGTTGGTTATAACAGATTTCTGCCCTAAGCGACTTGCTTAGAGGTATGTTTTCAAGGATATTGTTGGTTTCTATGTGATTTCTTTGCATGGTTGAGCTCCCTATGATTTATAAAGGTGAAATCTTCCATTTTATCAATTGTTGGTGCAAATTATATTTAATTTCAAGAGGGGCGACCTATATTGGAGTGATGTTTTGGTATGTGCAGGTGACATTTTGGCAAATCTGGAATTATCATCTTATTCTCTATATTTTATAAGGCCAATATCTCAAGTTTCATGATTTTTGGTGCTTTCTATGTTGAGTTATGAATTTTTAAAGATACACTACAGACAAGGGTTTTATGAAATTCATATCTTCATATCTAGGGCATTAAAAATCAGGTTTCTTGCATTATATGATTGTTGAGGTTATAACATAATTTTAGAAATTCAAGTGGGGTTAATTGAAGGGTTTTGAAGACTCAAAAGTGAAGTTGAATTCCACAAACAGTTCACTGCCCTAGAATATTGCAAAAATCAAATTACTTTCAATTGGCTGGTTTCTAAAATCAGATTTGGAGATCTTTGGTTTTGAGCTAATTACCTTAATTTTTGTAGTTTTGTTCCCGAAAGGGTCATTACATAACTGATGTGTAAACGATGACTGCATCAAGAGATAACTGACATATTGGAGCCTGCACAGCCTAATGTTTTCTCTGCATGCCTTCCAATTTCCTGCATAACTGAATTATTTCTGCGCAGCTATGTAGAAATACTAATGTCAAACATAAGGGTGCCTTCTTCAGGGTTCATAACAGAGGCCTTAAGGCCTAGAATATGGGGACTTGAGAGGTTAACTATAGTATGAGGTATATTTTCAAATTGGCATGGATACTCATTGATCAGTTTTTAAATTTTATTTCTACAATCATGCATTATATATAAGCTATATAGTTTCGAGTTTTCCCAAACATTTTTGAAATTTTAAAGCTATGGAAAATATTTTTAAATTCTAGACTTTGGCTAACCTTTTCCCTTTTCAAACCCACCAAACTTTTCAAACATTGTGACTATGTCACCAACAACAAAATGCTGTACATACAATAAGAAAACCTTTTCTCGGATGGCTAACAACACCAAATAGAATTCCCTCACAACAGCTCATCTCCAGAAACCTCTTGTTTCCACTCTACCCACGTTGAACTGTGAAAAGATCAAACAGTTGCAACGTGACTAACTTCTAAATTCTCCTATCCGTTTAATCTACACTCAATTACACGGAGGTATGAAATGTGGAAACATCTATACTAGATCCTAGGGTGGCACTCTAGGCCAAGAGACTATCTAACTTAACTTGTTGTAAAATGTCATGTTCGGCAATAAGCAAACATTGTAATATCCACAGATAACATAGAAATATAAACTAGCATATGGGCATGCTACATCATCCTATCTAGTACATGATACATATGGCAAAAATCATAACAGCCAAATCCTTAGGAAAGCTGTTGTAGAGATAGCTTGAATAATCAATGTGAGCTGTTTGGAGACACTGTTGGTACAATAATCTCCAAAATTCACTTGGCTGGTAGATAAGACAGACTTATGGAGATTAAAGTATGCATGGAATCCAAGGACTAAGGAATTGATCTTGGACTGTGCCTAGCTCCTATTCTTGATTCTCGCTACAGTGACCCAATCTTCTCTACAAAATGAGTGAACTCCAAGTTGTAAGAACAATCCACTCAACCTCAAGACCTCTTAAAGCTTAAAGTAATCAGATTCATGAGCAAAGGAAAAGTATATTACTCTCATGATATGATCTGAGAAATGACAAGTAGGAACCCTATCTAATACGGGACCAACGGGTATCCTACAGTCATAATTCAGTCTCAGATGATGTCGGTTGAGACAGGTTTCTCTAAGACATCAGTGGCAGGGTCAATGATGTCGACTATAGGAAAACTGCAAAGAGGTAGTGGAAGAGAAAGGGAGATGAAACTACTGAGAGACAGTTGGGGCAGATGGAAAGGTGATCTAGAGATGCTATAAGGTGCTGGTCGTAAGGGTATGTGCCACAAAGATCTCTTGCGACGTGCTAAAAGCCAGCCCACCTCAATCTCGGCGTGCTTCTGAAGACGTACACTTAGAAATCAATGTGTTAATGGTCTGCACAAAGTAAATCATTAGTAAGTGAAAATAAGGTGTGCACATCTAACACATCAATTTGTTTTGCTAAATATAATTAAGGTTAGGAATTCTAGACGCACAAAAGTTGTGAAAACATCACCACAAAATACTCATCATGCTGGGGCCTCGGGATTATAATAGTACAAGGAGAAAAAAACTTCATTTTGTATCATCCACTAGTCATCTACCAAGCTGGAGCAAACAAACCAGCTCTCACCATTATCCGACAAATCATTCTTTTCATACTAGAGATGTTTTTACCTCTTCAGAGCTGAATTTCCATGGACTTTTTCAACTGACGCATATTCAATGAACTGTGCAGTCATAAATCCAGTGAGGAAGAATTCCTAGCCAATTGCCACACATACATGAAGATTGAAGCTGAAAGTCGTGCATATATTTCTTGAAATGACAAAAATTGAGGGGAATACAAAAGGCTGCCATTCCGTTTCTATATTTAAGGACAGTAAATATTGTTACTCTTCATCACTCTTATAGTTGATAGAAGTCTAATTATTCAACTTGAGATGCATCAAGAATCAAAAGGAACTCACTCATGTCTTCACTCTATTGAAGAAATGTAGGCAACTGAAGAAAAATACATGCATAAAAAACATATCATATCTCAGTTCCAACCCAAATTTCTTCACTTTACAGCGTCTTTCAGTCTGCTAAGTCTGACTTCAAAATCTTCCTCTCTCTATTGATAAAGGCACTAAAAAAATGTATTATATACAGTAGAAAAAAGGACAAGGAAAGTACGGAAAAAGAATCAGGTCTACCCAAATGTATATGATATTCTCATTTCCCTTTTCCCAAACTCTAAGTCACTCAGGATGATGTTCTTTTATCTCTCCCTATTTAAAATCGAGATTCCCATATAGATCATTCTTAGCTTACATAATGTCTGGTAAAGCTGATGCAAATCTTACCCCACTTCTGTCTGGGTCGTTTTCACCTTCATTTTTCTAACTTCCTAGAGTAACCTGGCAAGCATACCACGTTCGTCAAATTTCTTAGCTTCTAAGCATACACTTTTTTGATTATTTTTACACCAAGAGATAAAACGCGATAAAATATTGGCTAAGTCAGGTTATAGAAATAAAGACAGTAAATACATCAAATCTGAATTGTAATGAAAGGGCAATTGTGCAATGAAATGATTTTGAAAAAGCAATACAACCAATAGCGATAAGATACTTGGCGTTTACAGATTGCCCGTGGATCTTAGAAATTTCTATAGGGCCAGGAACATCTTGGTAATGTGTCGTCGGGAATTCAGGTGAAAAGCAGGGACAAAGGAGCTACTTGGACAATGTTGAAAGAGTCAGACACCTGCGTCAAATGGCACTATTTCGGTTTGCCGACAATGTTTGGGAGAGTTTTAGGGTGGAAACCAATGTTACGTGGGGACACGTCCCCCTCGAAACCAAGGTGTCTGGGATGTCTTGGGGACGGCAGAACAGGGGGAAACACCCCCCACATGTTTTCGAAAGGGTGGGAAAGGAGGGGGATGTCTTTGAATATCAGTGGACGTTTCAGGAACGTCTCCTTCTTTTTGGGGATGTCGGGGACATAAGGATGTCCTTGAGAGGTCTGTTTTTTAAAAATTATTTTGTTACTATTTTTAATTATTTTCTTTGTTGTTTTCTCTTTAAAAATTGATTTTTAAATTGTACTCTTGTAGTATAAGATTATTTTTGGAAGCCACTCGTCTCTATTCGGGAAAAAAGTTTGTATGTATATACTATATACTAAAAATCTAATTAAAATTCATGTTGGAAGCTCTAATAACTTAAAAAGTCTGTATGTATATTTCTATATGAAAAGAAAGGTTGTGTAGATAACAAAGCAGTAAGGCATAAATAAAAACGTTTACTGGTTAACCATAATCTGACTGTATTGTATTGCAAAGACATATTGATTCTCAAGACTCCAAGGGTGATATATGATTATAAAAATTTTCGAGCACAAATGCACATGGTGGATTGTCACAACATACATTAAAGCCTATATAGACTATGAAAACCAGCAGCATACATATTAATATTATATGTCCATACATCAAAAGCAATATGGACTCTGAAAACCAACAACATACATATTAATATTAAAAGCTATATGGACATATAACATAGTATAATTATATGTATGTTTTTGAGCTTTTAATATGGACATTTGGACGTGGACTGTATGCACATGGTTGACTGATATATAAATATGGATTGCTATTCATAAATTTTTAAAACTTTATTTGTATATTTTTAATATTTATAATTTTATGTCTTATTTTAATTGCCGTCCCCCCCGCCGTCCCCCTACCATCCTGAAATTTTGAATTTTTTTTGCTATCTTGGAAACTCTATCCCCGCGTCCCGTTGTCCTGTAGTCTTAGATAACACTAGTGGAAATTGATTGAGGTTCGTCACTTGTGTTTGCAATGTGGTTTTTAATGTACTCGATCCTTTGATCCGAAGAGACAAAGGCTATATGACCTCTCCTTTGTTTGATCTCTAGCAATGAATTTTTGATTAAAAAACACCTTGAAAATGAGTTAGCATTTTGGGTTGGATTGATCTTAGCATACCCCTGTGAAGGTTAAATGTTGCCTATGTATCACTACTCCAAAGAAGGCTTAAACCTCATGTAGTTCTTCCACTCATGTGAGTGTGAATGTGCAAAATCATGTGCAATCTAGATGTGATTCTTCCTTTAGACTTTGACAAAAAACTTTGACTTTTTTGTATTCAGATTTGGCTCAATGGACTTGTTGTCACCCAGAAGTTGCACCTTGATAGAGAATGGTGTGTGTACTCTCTCTCCTGTTGACAAAATTGGAACACCTCAAGGCTGTGGGTAACGTTATGTCTGAGGTGAACCTCTAGAGAGGGTTGGTTCCCTTGTGAATCACCTAAAAAAATAAAACTTTGACAAGGAAAAGGGAGAGAGGAATGCGGGAAAAAGGGAAATAAGGGTGATACACCAATAATTTAACACATGCATGTAACTTGGCACATAGAGAAATCAAAGATCCACACACCTGCACAACTCTAAGCTATTTTGCATAATTAATTCAAGGGTTTAGGAGAAAGGACAGCGGTAGAGGGAGTAATTTCCACACTAAGCGCAATACAATATTCCTATCAAACACAATGAAAAATCAGAAAAATAGTCCAGTATGTGAGGGGCAAATATGATTTTTTATTCAATAGAAATAAGTACAAAGGCTAGGATTGCCAAAGCAAAACAGCCATTTTTAAAAATAGATCTACAACTGTGTATGCTATTGTTGTCTTTTTATATTTTAATATTTTATCCCTATATTAGTTTCTTCAACTCTAACCCTTTTATTAGTCAATTATAGGACTACAGTTGCTAAATTTAGATAAAGTTTTTTATCTGTCCGTTCTTCCCCCTTTTGTGCCAAGGATTATAGAACAACAGTTGCTAAATTTATCCAAAAGCACTTCTCTTTTTAAGCCAATTTCTATTTGGATCATCACTTGCTAAATTTAATAAAAGCTATCTTTATCCATCCACTCATGCACCCCTTTCAACTCCTAAAGTAGAACTAAAAATTCTATTTTTAGCTATGCTTCTTATTTTTAGCAAACCTCTATTTTTAAAAATAGCCAAGTGTTATTTTTAGCCTATTTTTAGCCAATGCTAAAAATATCAATCTTCCAAGAAATAGCAAACTGAACTATCTTTCCATCCTTTGGTGGAAAATATGGTAACATTTTGGCAGACATCACGAGGATTATTTGTCTTGTTAAACAAAGAGATTAGTATCCTTCTGCATTCATTGGGCTATGGAGTCACATACCTATATCAATAACTTGTATTCTTTGAAATAAAACAACTGAAATACTCTCTCCAACAAAAGGAAAACATGTGCATGCAAGCACTTCTTTCAAGCAACTAAGAAAACAAAAAACAATGTGCATGCAAGCACTTATTGATAAGCCCTATGCATCTCCTAATCTAAACAAGGAGAAAGTGAAAGCTAAACAAAACCACGTACTGGTTGGGAGAAATAACTTCCTTTTCTCAAAAAGTGCATCCATGAGATCAATTTTGCAACTAGATCACATGGCATAAGTGTAGACATGGTTTGCACCATTGATTTGCTCAAAATATCATCCTAAAAAAAAATAAACAACTCTATAGGATCTGCATTACTCTGTCTTTGTAGGGTATATTGGGGCTTATTTTTGGCAACTTGAAGTCTCTTTCTTATGCTCTGAATTGGAGAAAAACTATGGCAACTTTTATGTGGCTCTAAACTATCCAAATACCTAACTGGATATGGTTTTCTCATAGTTGATAAACTGATTTTCCTGATCTGCCCACTTACTTTGTGTGTAATCTCATCATTTAGATTACTTGAGGCACTTCCACTGATCATATTGGATACTTGGAGACTAATTTGAAACATTGGAAATAGAAATCCTTTGCAAACAATTCATGATATTTGGGAAAAGTGTCTTTTTCAAGTGCTTGAAAGAAGATAGTAATAACATGTAGAGAGTCTGATTATCCCATGAAGAAGATGAGATGATAGAGATGGTGATTATTACTCAATTGCAATTGGCTCTGGTCCTCATCATCAGGAAGGTCATTTTGCAGTCCTTGATAAAACCTCATCCTTACTTTATTGTTCATAGCTTGAAGAAAACTCCTTTTGAATTTGAATTTATTCATTGCCTATATTCCTCCTTTGTATGACTTAGGTTTATAAGCTGATTTAGAAGGTGATACAAGCTCTTAGATTATTAATATGATTTCCTTATAAAAATCTCATTGTTCCTCCAAAACATTATCTTGATATTTGTATCTCAAGAGAATTTGAGAAAAATTTGTCTAACAAAATTTGATTGTTGACGTCATATTCTGTCCTATTGCTCGGTAATTTCAACCACTTTCTTGCACTCAGTTCTATTGTAAGTATTAACCAACCGTGGAATTTTTTTGTCCTCAAATTGGAAGCTCAATTTTGTTAGCATTTTCCTAATAACATCTTCGATTTGATATTTATCTAGATACTCTTCTAAACATTTCTTGATTAGTTTCATTCCATAATGGCTTTAGGCATATGAGGGGAGGGGTGGGTTGGGTTGCTAACTGAATATTTTGCAATGGTTGAGAAATTGGCCGAACCATTTTATACGATCTTTTGGAGGAGATGCTTTAAGAAATATAGGAATTTGGGAATTGCACTCTGGTTGAAGTGGTTAGAAAGTATTAATAGGAGGGCAAATGTAAATTGATGATAGTGGGTTTAATGGCCTCTATTGAAATAGCTCAAGTAATTCTCTCAGCTGAAACTATATTGGCAGTCAAACATCAGCTTCCATCAGCTTCACACTTTGATATTTGTGGTATCAATTCAGACACAACTATTCCTTCAACTTCAGGGCTATACGAGTTTGGGAACCGAAGGACCAACCCATGAGTAGGGTACAAATGAGATCCAAGCTTGGCTACCTTACATAGTTTTTTTTCCCTCATATTGATCATGCCATTTTTCATCTCTAAACCACTGTCAAACAAGTATGATCGGCTAATAACATTTGAAAAACATCATTAGGCCTAATCACTGCCAAAATTGCATCAACATTATAATTTATATATTTTCCTACCTCTAAGAAAGAACACCATGATATTAGGACTAAGAGTCATATAAATACCTTATAGATCATGGGCAAAATTCATTATTAGATAAGACTGGATTATATCAACCCATCAAGAGCAAGAAGAAATCTCATCATTTGGGGTATTTCCTAATTTTATTGGATGCTTGTTGAAGACTCCCAAAATTGCACCATGTCCCGAGTCATAGAAATTTCACTCAGGATTATATTGAGGCAACATGGGACTGAATCTTTACAATTATGAGACATTTATCTAAGTGTGAACTGCATGACCAAACCATCTTGAGAGAAGGTCGGCTTTCTACCTATTCCTGACTATTTACACTAACACTAATCCTAATAGGCTAAAATTTTTGAAATCCTAACCTAGAATGTGCCAAGGTAGCCAAAGATATAAGGTTGATGCAAAAATAGGTGGCCAATGTCTAAGCTAAGCATGTGGCAGTGATAACATTGCAAGATCAAAACCACTTGCATCACTCTCCACGAAGGGAAAATAAAATATGGATCTTGAACATAGGCCTTCAGAAAGGACAAAAAAGCATGCCACATTCAAGAACCACTAAATACTACATGTGATCCAAATGTTTGAACAACACATCAAATGGATCTTGCATGAGTAAGGAGAATGATCATTGCAGCAACATGCCAATAAATCTTGAACAAAGAGGCAAGTCAGAAATAAAATGTGAGACCAGGGCATGAAGAGAGATAGACCACAAAATATGATTTTATTGAGAAAGGGTTGCAATTCTTACTGCATTTCAATGGGCTGGAGTGTGAAAAGGGGCACAACAATGTAGAGACCAAGCTCAAGGTAGTGCTACCAGATTTTCCCTTGGGACGCTGTTGTCACCATTTTGACATTGGTGATGTTACAACAAAGAGAGATATCTATTTCAAATAGCAATGCTTTTACATTTATAAAAAAAGGAGAGAAGAAGAGGAGAATAGAGATGGGAAACTTGAACTCAAATTTCCAACCACCAATAGTAGTCATTAAAATTCTCTAAAAAATCGTAGGTGCCTCTGATTATCCACAGTGTTGTACTGGTGCATAGACCTTCTACCTTATTAGGTGTTCCATAATCATGCATTAAAAATGCAAGTAGTTTCGCCACCTAGAATAGTATGGACTTCATTGCGTGTTGGATAAGTATTACACCTTTACATATATCTATCCTTAATTGAATTAATAAATCTAGTTTTTGCATTGCATCGGAAGAGGACGGGTGATACCTTTCCATTGATATAAACTTTGCAAAGATTGGATCATCTGATCAAAATCCTTATGGCGATTTTTCGACCAATCCCACGGAAAACTATCGTTTTCCTTTGATACGTGGCTTTCTTCTTTCAATATTACACAACTTTTGCATTTGTGGTTTTTGATAACTTCTTTTTTTCATTCCATGACCTCCATATTGATGTTTTCATCTTTATTGCCCTTGTGGTTTACTAGTTCCTTTGTATTTACCCGTATGCTTCATCCAATGTGGCACAAAACTTTCAACATCTGCGGACCAAATTTTCTGGTCAATCTGTGGCTTTCCTTTGATGAAACCTCTGCGGCATGATCCAATTCTTCCATGGTTATTTCTTGACTTGAGAGGTCTTAATATCCTTAGTTGTGGATTTCTAATATTTTTCCTGGGCACTTTTTGGAATTCATTCTTGGGAATGTCCCACAGTTCCTAACTTATCTCCACGGTCTTCATTTCAAGTCCGTGACAGTCTCAAGTTGTTCTATTTTTGCAAGGGGTGCAAAAATAGACAACATGAGGTGGAGGGGAGAAATAATTCTCTTTAAACTAGGAATTCCAATGAGGAATTGAATTCATGATTGCATAACCTCATAAAAATATGGAAACATGGAGGAAATGGTTACATATTGATTGAGAAAAGGGGATCTTTGGACCAATGGAGTTGCCAAATGTTGATATTTGTGTTTGAAACACTGATAGTTTCTAAGAATAGCATCAAATTCTTTAGCAATTTTTTATACTATCCCATCAGCGTGTATTATAAACTATTGTCACATAAAATTTGTACCCTGAAAGAGAATAATGTGTGTACTCTCTCTTTTGTTGACAAAATTGGAACACCTCAAGGCTTATGGGTAACCTATGTCTAAGGCGAACCTCCAGAGAGGGTTGATTCCCTTGTGAATCACCTAAAAAATAAAACTTTGATAAGGAAAAGGGAGAAGATAATTCGCGGGGAAAGGGAAATAAGGGTGATACACCAATAATTCAACACATGCATTTAACTCTACACACAAAGAGGTCAAATATCCACACACTTGCACAACTCTAAGCTATTTTTCATAATAAATTCAAGGGTTTAGGAGAAAGGAAAACAATGGACAGAGTAATTTCCACACTAGAGGAACACAATATTCTTATAAAATACAATAGTATGAGGGGAAAATGGAGCTTTTATTCAGAGGTGCAAGTATAAAGCTAGGATTGCCGAAGAAAAACAACCCACAATGTGTCTGATATGATTCTTACATTAGAAATCAGCCTACATAGGATGTTGCTTTTTAAAAATATCTTGTCTAAACTATTTTTATTTATTTTATTCAACCCCTTTTGGCGCCAATTATAGGACTGCAGTTGCTAAATTTATCCAAAGCACTTCTCTTTTAGCCAATTTCTATTTGGAGCAGCACTTGCAAAATTTAATAAAAGCTATCTTTATCCATCCACTCATGCACTCCCTCAACTCCTAAAAATAGAAATGAAACTTCTATTTTTAGCTTTTCTTATTTTTAGCACCTCTATTTAAAAATAGCCTAGTGTTATTTTTAGCCACACTATTTTAGCCAAGCTAAAAATAGCCAATCTTTCAAAAATAGCCAAGTGTTATTTTTAGCAATCCTTTGTTTGGAAAATAATGGTAACACTACCTCCACTTCCCATCAACTCTTTATTACCAGATCTTGCCCCATGAACAAATGGTACGATAACAAGTGCAAGTTCTTTCACCGCCAGCTTCAACATGCCTTCATCCATGCCCATCCCCCCTATCCCAACCTGAAAGCCTCCTACCATTGTCTCCTTCATCATAAGAAACGCCTCTTTATTTCTCAAAGGAGACGGATCTTATGCGCTTCCCTCCGACACTCTCCCAAACATTTTTGGTGCACCATCCTTCCTCACCACTCTCCTCTTCCTTTAAAGCTTAACCCTGAATCCATGTTCTCCCACACTTCCACTTTATTATATTCCCAAGCAGCTGCATATCCAAGTTGATTTTCCCCCCTCTTCCTGCCACTTACTCACATACAATAACATTAGAGAGGTGGTCAGAGTGATGAATAGTAGTAGGGTAGCTAATGAGGAGGGCTTCCAAGCAAAAAAAAAATCAAGTATGGTTTTGGTGTACTGGGTAGCTACATGGTTGATCTCTTTAACCACGTTGTACGTTCTGGTTTTCCACCGGCTTGGTCACACCATATTATTCACCCGATACATAAATTGGGCCCCAGTTTTGATCCCAACAACTACAGGACGATCATGGTGGGCCATACTTTCTCGAAACTATATGCTACAGTTCTTCATATGCATCTTTCCAAGGAGTTGGTGCAAAAGCACCTCAAAGCTAGAGGATAAGCGGGGTTCCATCTTGCTCATCAGACCATTGATCATATCTTTACTCTCCGAGCCATCATTGAGATGGCTCGTCATCGCTCATCGAAAGTCTAATGTTGTTTTTTAAACTTTCAAAAATCTTTTGACTATGTTCTGCGGGATGCCCTATTTTGGAGGCTCAGAGACATTGGCATATCCAAGACCCTTCTCACTACCATCGTGCTTTTATGCGAGATTGTTCTTGGCCGTCTCCACACAGTTCATGGGGTAATGGATTTCATCAAGAGTACCATTGGAGTCAAACAGGGCTGCCCCTATCCCCCACTCTATTTGGGATCTACATCAATGAACTCAAGATCTTTCTTCGTGAGCATATCCAGGACAGTGATGGGTGCCTCCTTCACCAGGTTTTGATTTCTATACTCTTGTTTGTTGATGATGTGACCCTTCTAGCCTATCTCTCTCGAGGGACTACATAGACAGCTAGATGTCTTAGCTTTGTTTTTTGATATTCGGCAGTTGACAGTCAACCTTGGTAAAACCAAGGTTATGGTCTTCAACAGGTTGAAGACCTCGCACCTCCATTTCTTCTTCGGGGGGGGGAGATTGAGATCACCAGCACCTATACTTGGGAGTACATTTCTCTGGTCCACGATTCAGTTTGAGACATGCCCTCCAACCACGAGTCAATAAGAGTTACGGTTCTTTAGGCCTCCTCGGGAGACACTGCTTTCGACACCACTTTTAGGACCTCATGGACTCCCTTATCAGACTCAATGTTCTCTAAGGCTCAGTGGTTTGGGGGCCCTCTTTACTTGAGATTGGTTGGACTTCAGTAAAGAGAGTTCGGACACTTCTCCTCCGTCGCTTTATCAAGTGCAAGCAGATTGTCCCCCAGCACATCATTCTTGTTGAGTTTGGGGCCCATCCTTTCAGGCTAGAGACCATTTTTTATCTTATCTTTCCTGCACCGCATTCAGAGCTTCACTGACTCAGCGAAGGGGTGGGATAGGTACCCGTACTTGGCATATTGTTCTTCAGAGATTATTGCCCATTCTGATTCTCCAAGCTCTGGTCATTGGTATGTTGGGGTTTCTAATCTCTTTGAATCTGTGGGTATTCAGATGGACCACCTCCCTCCTTTTAGATATCCCTTAGATGCACCAGGTCACCTTCTCCCTACCAAACAAGAGTTGAACAGGATCATCAGGGAGGATATTTACAGGTAGCTTATCCACACCACTTGGGTGAACCCTCGTGGTGGGTTACATAAAAACAACCTTTTATGCTAAGCACTTTTTGGAGCTGAGTGACGATTTTACTGTCTGCCCTTAGTATACACTTCGTCATTGAATGCACACTCTTCGCATCCCCCTTAGCCAATTCAGAGTGGGCTCTCATAGGGTTCAAAGTGAGATGAATCACTAGATTGATCGTTCAAACAAGATCTGCCAATTTTCAGTCTTCAAGAGGTCCAGACGGAAGCACACTTCATCTTCCGCTGCCCCATTTACTACGAGATCAGGGGGAGGTTTCACTGCCTCTTCAAGAGGACCCAAGCTCTTTATAACTTCTTCAGATTTGAGGACCAAAAGTGCATGGCTCTATACATGTAGGAGACTCTGAGGCTTTGTGAGTACACTCTTCAAACCCCTTCTAAACTAGATTCTACCCAGCAGATCACTTCCTTTTTCACAGTGTTACCTTCAATGAGAGGTACTAAACGCCAAATTGATACCACCTCTACATCACACTCCAGTTCAGTACAGTTCAGGGAGACCATCCATAGCTCCCCAAGATCTCATCAACATGACCATACTAGTTCTAGCACCAGGAGATAGACTAGATCCACCAAGTCCTTGTGACGTACCACATTGTCCAAACAGGAATAGAGCGGGCGACCTTGACATCTCATTGCCTCCTCTTTCGATCGTCATTCTATCTAGAGTTTCTTTCAATCGGCCTCGGATGTTAGGAGAGTTGGGTCTACCATTCCCTGATAGGCATTCCTCATTACCTCTCCTAGGCCTTCTTTCTTCTCTTCTTGGGCATTTCTACCCCCTGGTTGGGCTCGTGGATTGTTCTTTCCAACTCTACCTTCTCCCTTTCTTCGACCTTTCTATGGCTCTTCGTTTGCTTTTTGTTTTGTACTTCTTTTGGAAACCTTTCGGTTTTCCTGCTTTGTATTGGCACGTGTGTACTTTGCAATCCCTTTGACCTACTCTTGTGGTCATTTATCAGACATTAATATATTTATCTTATCTATGACACTTTGAGGAGTGTGAAGTGTCATATTATTTCACTTTTGCAGTGATAGAGACTAAAACTTTTTATAGTCTAGTCGGCATTGCCTTGTTCCACCAGCAGCTCGGCGGGCTACTCTAATTATAAGCAGCTATAGTCACCCTCCCCAAATCTATAGATAGATCCTCCTGCACATAGCATATAGCCTATAGAGTTTATGGGCCCCCGGGACACTGAGAATCAAGTGATTCTCCAATTCTCCACCCATCCTCCATGATTTGCATCCCCACCGGGCCAAGTAGTGAATAAATGGAACTATATGTGCAAAGTCATGAAGGTAATTTAATATTACATCTTTTGTAAGAGGGCCCGAATATAAAAAAGTAAAAGGTAGGGAAACTCAAGTTAAATCAAAGTGAGGTCTTAGGTGGAATTAGGGCAAAAGCTAGTTGTTCAACTACCTTGAGAGGGGCAAATGTCTAAAAAATACATTATTTTGCATTGAACAAACGTTCTTCTTTTCTCTCAGCCCTGGGAGAGGGTTTGCTGCAACTTTATAAACAGCGTTCTATTTTCAAGAATTTGTTGATGGAATACAAGCAAAAGCGTTAGATCAATTACTTGCTTTGTGGGTTTTTAATATTTTTTGTTTATGAAATCTGCATTGCTGTTCACAGATAGAGAAAGCCATTAAAATCCTGTCATTTTCATGATTATATGCAACCCTCGGTGTTTACAAGCTTTGTGTTGAAACCCCTATGGATGGCTTTGTACCAGGCACATCTAATCTGATTTTTGAGAAGAATTTATGCTTCCTGGAAGCCTTTTTGTGCTCATTACATCTGCTGTTCGCGTTTTATTATCATGCAAGACGAAAGATTCCAACCCCTTTTATTCCAAATTTGAGTTATATTGGCAGTCTATTGTTAGTTTTGTTGTAGGTTTCTCGCCTTCCCCTCCACCTTGTTTTTTTAGCCTTCCATTTTCATCTTTCTCCTTTTCCCTTTTATTTCCTTTTTTGAACATTCCGGTTAAAAGTACTCAAAAACCCTTGTCATACAAGGGAGTTGCCCCTCTCAAATGCAAAGGAAAAACACCTGTCCCGTGGTGATTTCTCCAATGTTGCAAGTTCATGCTGCTGCCCATTGGGCAAATCAATGAAATAATTGAGAAACCGCAGCGACAGAAAATCTTGCCAATAGGTACTGAGAGAACTTGGAAAGATCCCACACACATCAGCCCTTTCTTGGAGGACTTGCTCCTTTCTTTTTCATCTGTTTCTTCAATCTCAGTCGATCTCTCACTCAACGGGCTCAAACGTGCTGAACTGTGTTGGTAATTCTTCAAGTGATTACTCGGTCAAATATAATTACTCCAAGCTTGTGGAACACCTAGATACTCTTTGTTGGTCTCATAAATTTGTGTGGAGCTTTGTTGGACTCCCAAAAGCAAATGCATTCTTTTGGATTGCTTTAAAACTCGAGGCTCTCTCTTGGAATCGTCTCCAAACTTTTGGTTTCAAGGGACCATCTTGCAACACTCTATGCAAAGCTGATGTAGAAAACCCAAACCATATATTCCTTCACTACCCGTTCTCTTGGAAGGTTTGGTCTTGGTTTATGAATAAAATGAGTAAGAGCTGGCACTGTCCTAAAAACCTGCAACGTCTTATTCTCAATTGGGAGGTGGTGGAAAACTCTCAAGTGGGTGTTATCTGGGAGATGGCTCCAAAGCTATGTCACAAGGCTCTTTGAAATTAATCGAAAAAGTTTGAATTTTTCTGAACTTCATTCTCGTCGAACATGAACTCAAACTTTATCCATTATTTTTGCATGGTAAGTGTTCGACACGATTTTGCATTATTTTACAAATGTGTGTATATATACATATACCGACTAAAAGTAACGGACAAAAAGCTCTCTCCACTATGTCCCTCTAACATATTTATGCATTTTTTCCAAAAAAATAAAAATGATAGGAAAAACATTGTTCAAACTTAAAGACGTTTTTTTCTCAAACTTTATCCCTTGACGAACTTGAACCGAACTTTATCCTCTTCGAACATAACACAAACTCAAACCTTGTGACTTAGGCTCCAAGTATCATAGTTTGGGCTCTGTGGAAAGAAAGGAATAATTGAATTTTTTGGGAGATCAAGATCTCTTTAGAAAGTTTCCTTTTGAAGATTGAAAGTACAATCCGAGAAGTTTTTAAAGAAAAAGTCACTATTCTGAAGAAGAAGATTATGGGTAAGGAGCGATATGTCATAATCAAATGGAACCTTCTAAAGCAAGTTAGTAATCTGACCACAATGACTAAGGACAAAAGAAGGGAAGCTATTTGGCATTCCCCCCTCCCCCCAAGTTCTGATTTTCTAAAATTTAATGGGGCTACTAAAGGAAATCTGTAATGTCCCCTTCTTTGGGCATTAATTAAAAATAATTATGGAAGACCTTTAATCCACCCCCCTTGAATTAAAGGAATTAATTGGGGAAAATCGACTATCCCATGTGCTTTTAAATTAATATTTAATTTAATTGGGACAAGTCGAACTACTCCATGTGCTTTAAAATGTATATTTAATTCCCCTCTTGTGTTTTATTTAATATTAATTGGAGGGAATTAATATTTTATTTGAAGTTTGACCTTTTTTCAGGTAAAGAGGCTATTATTAAATGATATCTCTCCTATCTAGATAAATGCGCCAAAGGAAGGAGGGAATCTTGGAGATTTGAAGTGCAAAATCTATAAAAAGAGAAGTGGCGTCCCCTTTTTGGCATGTTTATGATTTTATTAAAAAATCTTCATGCTTAGAAAAGAGATGTATGCCCATTTGTGATCACAAAAAGGTGTTTTTAAATTCCACCATTGTTGTGGAGAGTGTGAGACATTCTAAAGCTTGCATTGTGTGGATATCATATTATAAATCCATCCTATGTGTGGCACCTATAATGTCCGACATTTACCAAAGGGGACATTTACCGCATTGAAGATTTGAAAGCCCTCAACCCAATGGGTTCGAGGATGAAGCTCAAAATATGTCCTAAGATCTATTTTGTGACCCCTTGGAGGGCTCTTTAGTTTAGAAAAGTGCACATAGAATAGTAATTTCTTAATATAAAATTAAGAAATTACATAAACTGCACATGATAGTAATTTATTAATTATGTTTTAGGGAGAAAATATTAAATGATTAGTCATTGGATATTGCACCTCTTCATTATATAAAAGAGGGGTCCAATTTCCTTGGATGGTTATGTTCATGACTTGATTAAAAATTGCTCCCTGCGTGGAGAAGGGATGTATGCCCAAAATTGAAGCTCTTTCTCTCTCTCTTTCATTTGTTGAATAATTTATTTGCATTGAAGTTGGTTTGAAGGCCAAATTGAAGGAGTTGTTTGTGTTCTATTGATCACTTTGCCCTAGCAAATTCCTTGCTGAAGCAAATCGATTTGGTATTGAAGTCATCTATTTGAAATATTGTTTGCATTGAATGATCTAGTGCCAGCGAATTTACTAATGCATTTGTGGTGGTGTTTATTATTCATTTCTGAATCTATTTGGACTAATGCATCCTTGTTGTGGTTGTAACGACTGGTTTTAATGTGGTATTTTATTAAATAATCCACCTGAACCCTAGCGACTGCATTCTATCTACTTTGGCGACTGGTTTGGGAAGATAAATCCGTGTGAGGTTATATTTATTTGCAGTGATTTCACCTTGAATAAATATTCCCTTTGTTGGCTGAGATATTCCTTGCCCGCGAGCTGTAGTTTGCATGATTTTTGGATGTTTTGAGATCTCTTTTTCAGCAACCTACCTGTAGTGTTTTCAAGGCAACTTAAGGGTCTTTTGAGTACAACAATTGGTAGGGAAAATGCATTGCACTTTCTCCATGTCCAGCGAATTAACTTAGTGGTATTCAAGGTCAGCCCATCCTCTTCCTTCCTAGTGACTGTTCCAAGAAGTTCCAGATTTGTCTAGGGTGCAATTTTGAGTAGTTGTGGAGCTATTTTTCCTAGGTGGATCGACTGAGTTTAGAATGTGTTGGATGCATGAAAAAATCTCCCTTTACCAGCGAACTGTCTTGGTCTCGTTTGGCAAGTATTCTGTGATTTATGTATGTTATTTGGTGACTCAAAAGTGATTTCATTGATGGCTCAATCCTCCTAATGGGACAGGTCTGTATTTTGTCTATCTTTGGGCCTACTTTCAAGTAAGTTACAAATTCTGGAAATTATCTCATGCCCCAGCAATCAAGGTTTACAAATTTCTGAGTGATGCTAGTTGTTGTTAGTTTGTTTTATCACACTTGCAGCGATCTAGTTGAGAGATCTCTATATCAGTTCTAGTGGCTGGGTTTGATCCAAATGCATGAAGTTTTCATTGGTTTATCAGCTGGTTATGCATTCCTCGTACCTTTGACAAGATAATTTGCCGTGTTCCTTGATTGATCTAATCCTTTGGGTATTGATTCCTAGTTTGTTACAATTTCTCATTGGTCCCATAAGGGGGACATTACAGCGCCATTAATTGAGAAGGATATTTGCATGTCATTGTTGAGTATTGGAGAGCTTTATAGTGATTTATGATCTGCCATTAATGCTGCAATCATTCCAGCCCTAGCGACTTGCTTGGGTGTATGTTTTAGGCACATTTGGGTGTCTTTTGAAGTGATTAATAAATCTGGTCTGTGTTTGCATTTATTCCAGTTATGGCGACTTGATTTGGGTATGGTTTTGGTATGTTACAAGGGTTAATAAGCAATATTTCCAATCGGATCTGTTTTGGCATATTTTTCTAAGTGTGGGACTGATATCTTGGGGGTTTTTGTGTTCTTATTCACTGTTGGGAATTTTTTGAGGTGTTTTTGGGACTTTCCTAAGTGGGGCGAAATTGTGTTTCCAGCTTTCACTTACGGCTAGAGTTTATCTACATTGTTCCAGAATTGCAGATCCGTTTTGGATGTCTTCCCACCATTGAAAAACTATGATTTTGGATTCATTGGAAAGCTTATTTTTCAAGCTTCAGTATGAGCTATCATTTGCCCAGAAATTTGAAATATTTTGTAAGTTATTGAATTATACAAGTTGTGCTGAGTTTTATTTGGGGGGAATATATTGAGTTTGGAGCAAGTTAATATTCTTTTGAAGTCTGATTGTTCTAATCCTATTCTGATTAATCAATTATCTACTTGCAAACAAATTTTCATAATTTTTTGAGGTATTTTGAGGTATTCTAATTAGCTCTTTTTGCTGAATCGCTGGCCTAGGGCAGCTAACTTTGGTTTTCTGGAAAACATTGGGTTATTTGAGGTCAATTTCATTAAGAATTTCTAATCTTCCTAGGATTGATTTGGATAATTAATTTTTGCAGATTTAATCAATATGGCCCTAAAGGGGATATTACAGCTTAAATCCATCTGGGGTAAGAATATGTCCATTTGGGGACATTACAGTAACTTGGGTTGGGGATTTTGTGCTATCAACTATATACTTGGGCAACAAATATCGAACAAATTTTTGGACTATGTGATAGTAAAGTTTTTCCCTATGACATTGAATACTATAGGACCCCATATAGAGATATTTTGTTGTCACTCCAAATTACATAGATTCCCTCTGTTCCTCATTTGTTGATGAGAATTCTTTCCCATTGGTTTCTCTTTGGGTGGATCCCATTCCTAAACCTAGCATATTATAGAGGGATCTAGAAACCAATGAATTTCAACCAAGGATGGTGGGTTGGAAAAGAGTGAATGTTGTCAAGATGAGATGCTTGACTTCATATTGGGCACTCACCATATAGATATGGATAGGGCCCTATCCCATCCATTATGGGACCGTACCTCCCCCCATATAATATATATATAGTACTTGATCTTAGTTATCTACAAAATAAGTATGGAGAATGGGAACAAATAAATCCTTGAAGCTACCAAACATTGTTTTAACAATAGCAGGCAAATATGTCATATTATTAATATGTATAGTCAAAATGATTGGAGGGGATATTGTCTTGGATTCAAATATGTTGGCCCCAACTGAGAAGTGGTTTTCTAATCACCTACTTTCAATGTCTATAAAGCTAGCTATGCTCTGAACTCCCCAAGAGGATAGATAGGGAGATATACTCCTCATGAGATAGGTCAAATCACTCCAAACTGATCCAAGTTGGTCTTTCATCCTAAGCCACTATATATACATCGAAAGATAAAGGCTCCTCTTAGGGGTCTATGCTCAAGGGTAAGTTGGCACCTATCCATATATCCAGGGGCCCTAAGTGGGTGCCCCAGAGGAGAGAAGATATAGCACAACAAGGGCATCTATTGACAACTACAAGATGCCCCCCATATATAAGATGTTATAGCTGATAGAGTGCATGGCTTTCGCCAATAGTAGACCAATTGGCAACTACTCAAGTACTTTAGATGGAAACTTGGGTACAACAACAAATATCTAGTATGAGTTGTCTCGTTAGCCACATGCATAGTTCATTACAAAATTGGAAATAGGAAGTTGCCATACTCCATAATCTTGGTATCACTCTTCTGTTATCCCATAATTGTCGAGGAGGGGTGGCAATTTGTCCAAGTCATTTTCTTATAGTCTAATGCATCGATAGCCAATTGTACATTTTGAGTGGGGTAGCTATAGATGAATTGGACATTTGCAAGATGTAAGGGGGAACTCTGCGGCCTTTGCACATACCTCAAGGTCTAATAGCATAATTCGTTTCAAGATAAGGGTGTGGTGAGCTTCTCCCATCTCCGATGATGAAGCTTGAATATGGTCATTGTAGAAAGTTGCAATGTAGGGTTTTTGGAATTACAATGGCCTTAAGACATATTGATTCTAGATAAAGATACTTGTGGGGCACCAACACCTCTCCAGGATAGAGGTGCATTATGAATCCCTATATACAGAATGACTTGTGAAGAATCAAAGGGATGGAGACAATGATTTTATCAGGTAGTCAATGGTCCTTCACCCCTCATATCACCCTATTCCCTTGGAAACTTGGGTACTGCCAACCGATTCCACCTAATTGTCATGACCAGGGCTGATGGGATTGGAGAACTCAAGCCAGACCTCTCCAAGGAATGGTTATATGCTATTCAAGATCTCTACAAAAATTTCAGGGTTGTTAGAACTTTTAGGGAACAGGTCCCTAAGAGTGGACAGAATGAAGTGTAGGTTATTTAGGTCACCCCTACCTATCATATTGCGACATCTCCTTGATAACCCCTTTCATAGATATCTTTATCCTTGAGGCATTAGGAGAGGCCCTGCATATTGCAATAAGGGGATAATATGGCCCGAATAGACCTGCCTCAATCAACAGAGGGGACTAGGGTCTACATTCAGGTAGCATCTAGGTCACAACTTGCCTACATTCTATTCGACCTCCTCAGATAGCCTATCTAAGATTTGGAACCACAAAATTGATCCTCCCCCTAAACAATCAATATAGGGGAGGGCCCTTTGTACATGTGACCATCTATGTTGATATAGTGGTAATGCCAAATGCCCTCCAATCTAGATACAGATTTTCTTGCATCCAGTAGATGATCTAGTAAATCTAGTTGGGCATTCGTTACCACATACAAATTTGTAATCTGGAATAGAATCTTATTAAGATTATTGTCCTAAGAGAAATTGATGCTCCCAAGGTACACATATGATGGGCAAGGATTTGTCATACCACACTATCAGCTTATAATCTCAGAGTTGCCACAACTAGGATATAGAATATAGGACTGAACCGTAAAGGAACACATCATTTGTAATCATAGGGAATTTTGACATAGAAGTAAATCACCAATCATTGGCATCTCGACATACCTGTCATACCATTTAACTTGACTTGGCTCGATATTGCCCCTAGTTAACCCAACATGTCCCTTAACAGGTAGTTCATGACACCAGCAACAACCATAACATACTAGCAGGCTCCTTTGTAGTAGATAAACACCCACAATTGCAACACAAGTGTTCTCGTTGATGTTTTGTCGTTAAAACACATGGGTGTTTGCCTCAAATAAAGACCATAACTTTCTTCTTCTTGCATAATGTGAACATTCAAAACTTTTAGGGTTTGACATGAAAATCCACGTACAGATGTCAATGAAAGTCAGACCTCTTGTTGAGTTGATTGATAGCTATTAGACTGAACTATTTGAGCTCTTTGTATCGTTGAATTAATTCCATCAACATGTCCTCTTTTCAAAGGAAGTTAGCAACCAGGGTTTTATAGAATTTGTGAAGGGGATTAAGCTTAAATTTTCTTTTGGTTGCAGATTCTTATTAAACCTTTCAAGTTCTCGTATATGGAAAACATTTGTTTGCCAAAGTTACAATGCTTTACTCTAAAGCTTTCATAACAGTGTTGTATTTACGATTGTTTATTTTGAAATTAAACCATGTGAGCATAAGGATTAACATTTATTTGTCTAGCTAATGTTTTATATATGTTTTTCCTAAAAATACTTGGCAATGAAATGCATCAAGGGGTTAAAATACAAACGAACTTTGATTTAGTCTCATAGCCAACCTTTGACGGCACATCTACACAATAGAGTCGTTTGTTCAATGTTGAAGAAAGGGATTGGCCTATCGATATTCCTATATCGAACCATCTTTAATTTAAATTCTGATGACAACCTTGTATGTCCAATCTCTCTAGGTCGTGGGTAGGATGGTTCATCAGACTTCATTACATATGCATGTATTTTATTTTTTCAGGATGTACACCTATGTGGGACCCCTATTTACATTACTGCTTATGTGGCAAGTTAAAGTCCAAACTATGAATCAAAAGTGGACGTGGCATGTCTGCAATGCCTCTCCAATTTTATTGAAATTTCAAATTGGTTGCACGAAAATTGTCTAAGATAGTCTATGGCAATCTCTCTAGGTCGTGGGTGAAAAGGTTCATCAGACTTCATCTACATATGCATGTATTTGTGCATTTTTTGGATGTGCAACCTATGTGGGACCCCTATTTGCATTAGTGCTTATGTGGCATAGCTACAAGTCAAAACTTGAATGCAAAAGTGGACATGGCATGTCAATGCCTCTCCAATTTTTTGAAATTTAAATTTTGCACGAAAATTGTCTATTTGATAGTCAAATTATTCAAAAGGCCATAACTTTTGCATACCAATGCCTTTTTTAGTGATCATTTATTTATCTTGCCTACTTTTTGAGATCCTTTGGAAAGATTTGTACAAATATTTTTTGGAAATTTAGCCAACCAAACACTTTTTTCTAGAATGGGTACAGGTACAGTACGCTGAAACGGAAAATTTTTAAAAACCTCAGGTACAGTACTCTGTGGGTACGTTCGTACAATATATTTTTAAAAAGTAAAAAATATAAATATATATAAATATTTAAAGAAAACAACAAGCTTATAGTCTCAGCAACCTATAAAATATTAGAAGCCAACAACAAGCTTAATATGAATTAGAAGCCATCTAAAGCAAGATTTCTTTGACTGAATACAAGAAGACCACAAAACATTAAATCTATGAGTCCATCTACTAATGGGCTCATAAACATTCCACTTATGGTTAAGGCCCAGGGAAAAGGTTTGGGGAGAAGGCAATCTTTTCATAGAGTTGTTTGGATGTAGCCTCTTGGAGAGGGGGCCCTTTGAGCCACCTCATAGTATCCCAAAAGTCATTCTCATCCTCCATAATTAGTCCAGTAGAGGGAGCTGTGAAAGCATTTCTGAGCATTGTATACATTCTGAACTGAGATTGAGGAAGCTTATAGAAAGCTTTAAGGTCTGTCCATTCCATCCACTTCCCAAATTCTACAATTCCATGAAATATTTTAATTCCTTTCTCAAACATGAAAGGAGGGCAGAGCAGCCTCTTGTCAAGGCAAGGATCTTGTCATTATATTTCAGATTCAACGAAATCAATTTGTAGGCTTGGCACCTAGTGTCAAAGGAAGAGAAGATAGGCTGCCCAACCACCAAGTGCTTCACTTGTTCCCATGCCTTCCAAATTGACTGAAGAATAAAGGACCCATGAGGAGCAACAAGAAAGTCCCCCAAATAGTAAGTCAACCAAATGAAGTCCTTTTCATCTCTCTTGACCCTTCGGAGCCTATTGGCAATATTGAATCTCACACGAACTTTCCAAGGTTCAATTCCAGTCAAAGCCCTCAAGTTTTATTTATTTTTTTGCACTTAAAATTCCCCGACTTAAAAAAATTGGTTATTAATGATACTGCAAAAAAATAATGGGAAGGCCTTTATAAGATGGCGGCTGAAAGCCCCATCAAACATGCATACAATCAAGCTTGAGATTTGAAGGATGACCATGCCTTAAATCTTGAACCGTAATGTGGAGCGAGACATAACAATGATGAAACAGCATTTATGAGGCGATGGAAAGGCTTTTACCCCTATCTTTTCTCATCTTTCAATTTCACCTCTACTACTGTCGTCTTGGTTACAAAAATTTACGAGCTCCTCTCTGCAAGCTTCTCATGACAAAGACAAGGGGGAAAACAAGGGGAAGAACTAGGTGCCCAATAATTCACAAGGAAACAATAAAGGAAAGAAATTCAAAGGCATGGGGAATGTGACCACAAAGGACTAGTGCATAACAAGTATATTCAGTCGGTCTTCAATCCCTCACCTTATTTTGCCATTGAATATAGCAAGAGCGTCATTAGTGAAGAATGCTTGCAAGTTGCCAAAAAAGGTGAGAATGTTGATGAGTTGGGATCTCGATTTCGGATGAAAATTGAAGAAAGAGGATATGTGATGTCCCCTTTTTATAGCAATGGGGACTTCAATAAACTTCAACACAAATCGAACCAAGGAGGATTAAATTCTTTCAATCCAACCTCAAATAACCCAATGTCAGTGTAATTACAACTCAAAATGGGGTTGGAAGTAGCCGAAGTGGTGAATTAGATGGGAGAATCAATTGGAATTTCAATCTTATCCAGTTCAGATTTTTATAGCAGCAGTTATTAAATAAAAATGACTTCCCGACAGTTGAAACTTCAAAAATTCATAATTCACTCAATACTCCATCTTTTTGCATGAAATAAAGTGCATAGTAAACAAGATTTTCAGAGTCTTCTAATGAACTAAGGATCAAATTTTTCTGAGCATGCAAACCCACCCAAAACAGACCCAAAAATCCCAGATCAAGTCGCTAGGGTTAGAAAATAAATAAATAAAAATATTTCAGCCCTTTTCCAAGCTTCCAAACACTCCAAATCAACTCCCCTTGCTCAAAAATTAATGATAACATACACCAGATTTCAGATCTAGCTTATTTGCCCTTAAAACATGCCAAAATATTCTCCAATACAAGTCGTCATGGCTAGAAAATAACAGCAGTGAACAGCAGTAACAAAAGTGTCTCAAACCCTTCCAAGATCACTTCAAAAATGAACAATAACATGCAGATTTATCCCACAAATAAATGCACCAACATTTAAACCAAGTCGCCAAACTTAGGATGAAAATATCATGTATACATTCACTCAACAAAAACACTATAAGGCTTCACACTCTCCAAAATATGGTGGTGTTGAATAAACACATTTGTTATGAGCACTCATAGGCATACATCCCTCTTCAAGCATGAAGATAATTTTAATAAAAACATCCACATGCCTTCGAGGGGTCACCACCATCTTTTTTATAGCTTTGCTTTTCAAATCTCCAAGTTTCCCTCCTCTTTTTAGCGCAAATCCTCATGTGGGAGAGTTACTTTTAAAAAGGTCTTCTTTCCTAGAAAGTCACACTCCAATTAAAACATTAATTTCCACTTTTTATTATTTTAAATAAAAACATAGGAAAAGAATTAATTATTTAATTTAAAAATAAAGGTAAATTTTCCCAATTTTTTAATCCTTTAATCCATGGGAAGGGTGGATTAAAGGTCTCCAATATTTAATTTAATTAATGTCCCGAGAAGGGGGACATTACAAGATATGATGAAATGACATAGAAGTTTATATTTCTCTCGATGCAAAACGGAAGGAAGCAGATGTCAAAGGCGATAATAAATTTGCGAGTGAGCTTTGTTCTTAACTTTTCTGCCATGAATAATAAGATCAGCTCTGTTGTGAATTTGTTGAATAAAGACATTCCTTTAGCTAGCTCGGGACAACCTGGTTTGGTTACATAGCTCCTAAATCTGTAGAAGGTGTTGATCCTTCTAGCCCCATGGAAACCCCCAACCCTAGAGAGATACACTTTAAATCCCTGGCTGAACCCCCACAAACGAATTCTAGGCTAAAGTCCTTGCTTTTCCTAATGACACCCCTCTCTCCAATTTCGGTAATGGTTCCTCTCTGGCTTACCTACAGGCTGCTCTCACTTTTGTTGATATTGATAATGCCTCCAAGGATAACATCCCTTTGTTTAAGTGGACTGTTTTCAAAGCATTTTTGGTGGATTGTATGTGCATGGAACAGAGCTGTGCATTTCCTGCTGCTGAACAGAAGAATCTTTTGATCTTTAAAATTAGAGATGTCACAGGTCTGCTCTCTGAACATTTGCCCAGAGAGCTCACTCTGAAGGATTTTAATCCTGTTTTTTCATGACTAGCTTGGGGGGTTTACATGAAAGTTTACCGGATGGGTTAGTTTAACCTTTGCTGTACTTGTTTTTTCTGATCAGGATACTTGGCTGGCCCTTGTGGCAGCTCTTTTTGTTTATGCAGGACCGAACGTTGTAGTATTTTGGTGCCCGGATTTGCTTTTTGTCTATTCCTGACTGGTTGTTACTCTGGGGGTAAGGACCCCTAATCCCTCCTTTAATTGATCAAAAAGAAAAAAACATCCGCACCTAGACCACAAAGGGAAGAGTAGCTTAGTGATAGACTTCCTGGCATACAAACGGTACGTTCTACGTCAAGTTCTAGTCGGGCCATGGAGAATAACAAAATAATCAACTTTGCTCCATCAAATATCCCTTTAAACCCCCTTCGTGACCAAGTAACATCCGGCACCGATAAACTTAAACTAAAACCTTCAAATTTTCAATTAAAAGAATCAATTCACTATATTTTTTCAGAGGTTAGCAATTTCTTCTGTTCTATTATGTCTCGTGGTCAAGTTGCAGCATTCTTAATACTCAATTGCTTTATTAAATTCCAGAAACAGGGTTACTGAATTAAAAAAGAAAAAGAAAAAGAGCATAATCAAATTACCTGAAGACCGCCATATCTCGGTTTCGGAAGGGTCATCTTTGGGCGTAAGATCTCCACCGCCTTCTTTACCCGCGTGTGAAATTAACCTCGAGCTTGCATGACTGTGTATAAATGGAGCCCGGTTTCGTACACAACATATATTTGATGAAAGAATTGGAAGTGGAAGGGAATGAGAGAAGGTACACATTGGTCTTGATTGCCCCAAAGCATAAGCAGAGGGCGGCAAAATTTGTAACATACCTGCTCCCATAGAGTGGACCATGACCAGAAAATCAAATCAAATTCAAATGTGTGAAGGGATTATGAATTTCATTTTATTCAGACTTCGGAAGGGAGGAGGAGGAGGAAAAGAGTGCTCGGAATTTTTTTTTATTGAAAGGATACCTATTCTAGACATGGGAAATTCAAGATACGTATTCAATCGGAACTTTCGGAATAGGAAAGTACCTATCCATACTTCTCCAAAAATATGTAGGACCCGCTACGTGGAAATGGAATGTACGTATCTCATGCCTAACGTTTATTTATAGAATACTTATATTTAATTACTAGCAATCGCACCGCAAAGGTCCAATGGAGACGTTGATATGGGAGGAAATGTTTGTTGCGAAACATTTAAGTGCATGCAGAAGAGGAGTCAAAATTATGTCGAAGAAGATGACATGAGAAGAGGGGGGAGGAAGAATGTGTGTAGAGAGAGAGAATATGGCGTTAGCTTTTAAAGGAGCTTTACAGATGAAGAAGTATTCGTTCTTCTAATTTACACAGGTGCACATATGTGCCAAGTGTTATCTTTGAGTACCTGTCAAAAGAAAATGCTAGGGAGATACGAAGGTTCTGAAGGCATCATACTCTTGAAATAGGTATGAATGTAAGGCCCTAACGTTCAGTATCTCCAATGTCAATAGTCGTCATGTCTCAAGTTAGGCCTTGATATTTATGTATTGTGAGGGCCTAAGCCATCTTAAGTGGGAGTTGCCTACGAGACCCACAAGAAATGGGTGTGATAAGAATGTTGAAAGGATTTTCTGGGTCCCATGTAGGTTTGATGTATCTTTCGAACCGAATAACAACAAAAGAAGGTAAATCTGGTGGACTGGAACATGCATTATAGATGATGGATACCAAAATCCCAATGGAACCATTAACAAGGCATGCCTCAACCCAGAGATTAGATGTTAGCATAACCTTTTTCCCAATACAGAGTAGAAGTTTATGTTGCAATTGGTCATCGTCAGGGTCACATGAATGTGATTGTCTTGTGTATTGTGCATTGCAATGTGTGATGGGGACAATCCTAGAGCATAACATCAATTTGTTGTGATGGTCGACAAGCTCATTAATTGAAAACAAATGGGGTGTTGTCTGGAACCCTTTTATTTCTTGAGGGGACAAAAATGTATCCGTGTGTATCATGAGTGTTTCCCAATAAATAAATTGTGGCTCTGCATTTCAAAGGTTATGAAGAATTTCCTAAAAAGATGCATGAGAAGGGTCGAAACCTTGTTGCCGAAAGATGGTCTGAGAGTGATTGTTATGTTGGATCCTTTCGAAAGGCTTGTTCCATATGAATGATCAACATACATGGGCATATCCTTCACAGAAGGGAGTTGATTGAGGTCCTGTTATCAGCTAATTTTGACTTCGCAAAATTAATTAAAAAATAAAAAAATAAAAAATGGAAATGTTGAAATTTTCAAAAATGTTACTTTGTGTGGTTTATCACCCTCATGACGACCGTCTCCTTTTTGTGATCTTTTCGGTCTTCGTTTCGTCCTTTTCGAGGGAGAACTCCTCCCGCCAGGCTTTAAATCGCATTAAAATACATTAAATTAATTAATTAATATTTAATTAATTAATTGCTCCTTGTTTGATAAAATTAATTTTTAAATAACTTAGCAGTATTTAATTAAATAAATATTAATTGAAAGTTCATTCAACATTTTTTTATTGCCGAGGAAGTAAGTTTATGCTTCCAACTGCCGGGAATGCCAAATTGGCTTCCCAAACCCGGATTTCCCCTTTCCTGGCAATCTTATTTTAATTTCCCGCTTGTGGGATTTTCTCCACCAATTGCCAAATCATGAATGGGCTAACAGGCAAGAAATCTCCCAATTTCCCACATGGGGAAATTGAATGGAGATTGCCAGTGCACTTTGCCATTCCCGTTGGCAATTGGCCGTTGCTTTCCCCATTCCCCCTGGCACTTAATTCCACTACTCAGGAAGACGGGAAGTTGGATTAATCCTCATAACTTCCTCTGTCAAACTTGTTGGAAATAGTCGTGCTTCTGATTTCTTCTGAGGGACATAATATTTTATCACATCTGACAATATTGCGAACGCCATTGTGAAGTAGGAAGAAAAGAACATATGATCTGCAAAGGAAAAGGAGATTAAATCAGTACAAACGCATTCTACCAAGAACAGTCCAAGACCACAAGCTGTAGGAGCAGGGTTTCCACGTGCTAAGCAAGGAGGGGACAGTTTTCAAATTCCACGCCTTGGGAGGAGAAAAAGACAGCAGGAAGTTTGAGCAAATCAAAGACCACGTCCCAAGAAGGAATCACCACGCACCTATCCATAGTCCCACGTAGGTGAAAGCAAAATACAAATAGATCATTCCCACGCATTTGTCAGGAAGGAGGAACAGCTGAAGATAAGACCACCATTTCAACGCATGCACAAGGAGTAGGGAATAAAGTTTAAAAAAAAAAAGACAGCAAGAAAGCTTAAAATATTTTCCAAGCATTTGTTTAAGGAGGACAGTCCATACAACTCCACCATGCATTGCCAAAGAGCAGCCACGTGCCAAGAACAGGCAGAAAAGACCACGTGAAGTAAAAGGAATCCCACGCACAGCCCACGCAACCTAAGAGAGGGATTCACAACAAAACACCCACGCAAGCAAACAATAACAAAAGAAGGTGAATGAAACCAGTTTCAGCACACGCATTTGATTTCTACATGCATTTGTAGAAGGATCAAGTAAGTGTACTCGCGCATCTATCAAAGGATCGCAAGGAAGAAGTTAATCTCAAAGTACACGGTCATTAAAATCAGGCATTTTTACGCAAATAATAAGTTACGATTCACACATATCAAGGAGAATTTTCTCTGGAGAATTAAATAAAAATTCAGAATATTAAAATCGGGTGATTTTATTTATTTGAAAAAATAATAATAATTGTCACCAGGATTGGAAATTATAATCGGGACTATTTATTATTATTGTTATTGTTTTTAAAATAATAATAAAATCGAATTGTTATTTGCACTAACGGGGATTTCAGAGACTGAGACCCGACCCCGCTTGCGTTGTTTTGTGTTCCCAAGTCATTCTTCTGTGAAATTCACAATGGCCGAGAAGTCTAACAAATCTGTAGATAGATCAAGGAAGCCAGTGGAGAAATTGAATAAGTTCACACTCAAGTACAAATTCCAAGGAATCATCCCTCCCAGTTCCATTAAGTCAGCATATGACAACATCACTGATACAAATCTAAGTTACATCAACATGCAACAATTCTGTGAGCGGGTGAAAACTAAAGGCAAAACCATTTTCTCAGATAGACTTTACCATAGTGGTCTAACCCAAGTAACAACATTTCTTGTCTCGGTGTAGTGTCTGGAATTGGTTATTGCTTGCGTGGAGCATTATGACCCTGAGAGACGAGGAATTTTTAAAGATAATCGCGAGCCTTTCCTCTTAATCACACCAGAGCACATTGAGGAATTGCTCGACATACCCGACTTTCCTGAGAATGCGAATATCACTCGCCAGTCAGCACAAGAATTCTGGGATGAAGAACCACTGAGATGGAGCAAGATTATTAACAACAACTGGTTAGTAACCAAGAGACCTCAAATTGACAAGCTTCCTAAAGAACTGTACTGCGTTGCGTTCGTGGAAGAAATTGGAGACATGATTACTCTCCTAAGTCGAGTTTTCGGCCTACCTTCTGCTAGGGTTTTCCACCCATGGATGTATCAGTTTATCTGTATCATTCTAGCCAAGAAAGAGTTTGTGGATTGGGCCACCATCATCAGTAACACCCTTCATAAACAATTGATAGAAGTTAAGATGACTGGATGCTTCTACATGACTTCGTATCTGACTTATGCGGTAGCAAGAAGAAAGCTATTTTCGGGACTTGAAATGAGAGGAGTCATGGGGCCGTCAAACAGTGTTTTTCATTATTACCCTCAACTTAGTTTCAAAAATAGTTCTCACCATTTTAGAAGAGTCAACGATGCATTCACCTTCCGCATGATCCGGAACCTGAATCAGAATACTAAGGAAAGGTTTTCTAAAAAAGCCATGAGTGTCATTTCCCAACGGGGAACCTGGTTTATTCAATTTTCATCTTTTTCCTACATTCGTGTGAGTGGCTTTATTAGTACCCCGTGGAAACTTCATAAGTACATTAGTGACAGATGGGCATTAATGGAGCTGGCGTGACAATTATTCCAAGTTCATTGCCTTCTTAGTGACAAGCACCGTTCAAGAATTCATTTCCCAATTCAAATCGGGGAATACCAATGTCCAAATCTTTTTAGTGCACAACTCATGGAAAAAGAGTTCGCTCTCATAACCATCCATCCATATGTGAAGAGAGCCCAGTTTGATATCAATGGGTATATGCAAAAGATTATGGGAGCAAAGTACCAACATAATCCTAACATGGAAGATGAACATGAGGTAAGGAGACGAGAGTACTCTCGCCTAACACTTTCTTAGTACTCTCGCCTAACACTTTCTTAGATTAAGGCCTTTACATCAAGAGCCCTCTCGATTCATTCATAAATGATGATGAGGATGTCATTGATCCCTCATATGATGTGGTTGCTTTTACCCCATTGCCTCGAATCGACTGGACCAAAAGAGATGAATTTTCTCTTGATAGCAAGAATCAACCAATTATTGAAAGAAGCATATCTTGGTATGACAAAGAACTTGCCAAATTGCAATCAACTCCAGATCATGTTTCGGGATCACAAAAATTGCTAATACGAGGGGGCCTTCATTCGACCAAAGTCTCTTCTCGATCAACCTCATTACCATCTAATCATACACAACAAGCAAGAAAGGAGTGGTTACCAAAATCCACTTCGCCAAGTAACGTGTCACAAGGAGAAAGATCTAAAGATCCTAACCCCGAAGAAGGAAGAGAGCATGTGTCTGGATTTTCTACCTCGAGTAGAGATTCTTCTACCCACATCATTAATAGTGCTCAGAAGCTAGTAGCAAATGATCCTCAGCCATGCTTCAAACAAGCATCCACTCAGGTGCAGGTAATTCAAATATCAAACACTTCAGAGCATGTAGTTCATGAAGGGATTTCCCAAAATCTCCTAAATAATCAGGAAGTGGATATTGAGGTTGTTTTTCCTCAAATCGAGGTCATAGGTAGGATTCAAGCAAGATCTCATGATGTCGAGAATAATGAGAATATTGATTCGAGCTCCAAAATTTTGTATGTTGAAATAGTGAATGATACTCCTTCCTGGGTTGATTCCGAAGTGAAGAAAAGGAAGAGAGTTGTCAAGCCAATTGACATTGATTTTGATGCCCTTTTCAAAATTTTGAACGACATCATTCCTAAGAAGCCTAAGGTGCTTTCTTAAATAATGGTGGATAATGATGGAAACAAATTTACAGACCTTACCATTCCACAAGTTGATAAAGAGCGCAATCCTATGACACCTGCCGATTATGAAGTTTCCAGACTTGAACTTGGAAGATCTACATTAGAAAGTGACATGGCGATGGCTTGAGATTCAATTGATATCGTGCTAAAGAGACTTGAGAAATACAAGTCTCAAAACTCTCAGCTCAAGGTTGAAAAGAATCAATTGGTGGAGTATGTTCAACATTTGATAAATCCCATATCATCCACCTTCCCAGTACCTGATGCAGTGGCTGCCCCAGATGAAGATACTCTCAATTTGTCAAAGGAAATAAACACATTGGGCCATGTCACTAAAACTTAGCTTTCAGAGATTCTCGTTTTAGGCTAGGGGACGATCAAGACCGCGGTTAAGCTTCATGAAGATGTCAATGCGTATCTTGATCCAATTCTTTCTTTCAAAGAAACTTTTGTTTCTTCTATATCAAATTTGGATGATATATTGCCCAGTTTACAAGAGATGACAAGTATGGAATCTTCAGTTTTAGCTATTGAAGGAATTCTTGAATTTGAACATCCAGGTACACATTTTCTTTGGTGTCAGCATCTCAAATTGAGAAAAACGCTTGAGAATTCTATGATCCATTATGAAAGCATGTGCAATGAAGCCTTCACTTCACTCTCCTTGATTCAAGAATTCATGGCTGAGATTCCTTGTAACCTCGTAAATGAGCATAATCAAAGGTGTTCATCGGAGTAGGTGGAAGAGCAATTTTCACAATTATTTAAGGACATGTAGACTCCTGCCAACAATTTCTCATCAGTTTCAATGGAGCAGTGCATAAAATTAAAGAACTTATTTGAGAACGCTCAATCCAAAGTAGTTAATTTAAATGATATGCCAAGTAAAATTCTTGAATTGTAGGTATTTTGTGAGGCTATTCTTCGACCAAGTGAACCTCTAGAAGAAGAAAAGATGTTTGAAACTTTGGGAAGGTTTAGATCCTTTCAACTGACAAAAGCGGTAGATCCTAATTTCACGGGCGGTTCAGGGAGTTGATTTTCTTGGTATCTAACAAAGTGGGAGAGTCCATTTCTCATATGCTTGAGATAGGCGGACCCCATTTCAATGGATAAGGCACTGATTATTATTGTATATTTTAAAAGGTGTTGTTATTTGTTTTCGGGAAACTATGGATATTTTAAGTAATTTCTATTTTTGAGGTGTCTTTAATAAAGTTGTAGAAAAGGTCAAAGGTCACTTAGGTGCATTATTTAATGATCATGTAAAACCCTAACTACTTTGTAACCAACTTTTGGGTTATAAAAGGAAGTGAGGGGCTCATTTGTAGTGGATGACTTTGAGAGAGGAGAAGAAAATACTTTTGTGTAAGCTTTTTTTCAGGAAGAAACTTTGTGTTCTTTGTGAAAACATTTTGGAGTTAATGAAATACGAACTTTGTGTCTCATTCATTGTCTCTTGTAACATTTGATGTTCTTATGTTCATTAGATGTTAGGTGTTTGAATCTTGCATGCAAATATTCTCTTTGATCTTATTGTCAATGTTATTAATCAGTTGTTCTAGTTCACAGTGATCAAGCTCTGATTATCTACTTGCTCATGTGTGTTCCCTTTTACATGTTCTTGTTTGGCTAAATCAAACTCCATTTTATTTGTGTTGGTTATTCATCTTTCCTCTTCATACAATATTAGGCTCTGTGTTTACCTAACTCTTGCATGTTCTTTCATTTCATTCCATTTCACTCCTTTCCTTCATTCCATTCCATCTCCTTACATTGAGTTTTACCTCATAGATCACCTCAGAACCGATCCCTTGAGAGCCCACAGAGGGTTTATTTTCATTTTTTTTATTATTGTGATTGATGTCAATAAAGGTTGAAGATGTAATATTGAAGAGAGAGATAATTGTCATTAATGTCAAAGGTTGTTGTGCTGATATGTCACTTTAAGAGAAAGAGATAATTTGAAGACAAATTGAAGGTTGTTACGGTCAAAATTCCAGCTTGATAGAAGAGATAATTTGAAGACAACTTGAAAGTTTTCAAATTCAACATGAAAGAAATAGGTCTTCATTGAAAAGTGTTCAAGTGTATATGAATCCTAGTCAGGAGGCATAAAGAGAGATGAAAAACCATGGGTGGTCACATGAACGTGAAGGATGTTTGAGCACAATGTGGGCATGGTATTGAGGTGGAAAGACATTCATGAGTTCCTCATAGTTCACCTATAGGGGTAAATCCTCCATTATAGATCTACACCTAGACCCCTCCTAAACCATGCCTGACCTAATGATGCATGATGATCACTTGTATAGAGTGAAAATGCACATGTGAGCATGGAAAGAGTTAAGGTGAGTTATTACAGACATGATGATGTAAGTTGAAGCCATGGTTTGAAGGAAAAAAAATGAAAATGAGTTTTAGGCTTTATCAAGCTCACAAAGCGAGGTCTCCAAACCCGAGAAGCACTTTTAGTTTCTCATTTTCTCATAAATCCTCTAGATGGAATTTTGAACTGTTTAGGAGAGATGGGGAAGAGTTATAGCTAAGAACACTAGGAATTAGTTTAGGATTCTAAGTCCCATCCTTTATGAATAATTCTTAACACCATAACTTGTCAAAAACTTTTCTAAAACCCTAACAAGGGCTCGATAGAAAGATATTGTTTAAAACAACTCAGGATGGATTGAATTTATCATTAAACCTATTGGATCTTTTATCAGACTCTCTTAAGTACCTCCAGGATGTGGTGGTTAATCTGAAGAGTGAGAAGACCCTACAAGAAAATGTTGGTTTGTAAAAAACTGAAGAGTGAGAAGACCCTACAAGAAAATGTTGGTTTGTAAAAAAAATTGTTGTCAACTCTCAGAAGTTGACTTGGTCAATTATATAAATTGATGGAGGAAGAATCTAGAGACTCTTTTTTCATTTTCATGATTATTTATAGATAGGTTCTAGCATCTAAGTGTTCCTATGAGGTCATCCAAGTTAGGCATTCATAGATAGACCTAATGGAGAAAAACTAGGATTATTTGAAAAGATGAATTGATGGTGATTGTAGAGTGGAGTCATGGAATAAAGTACATGGAAGAGTTTTTCAGGTCATACACATGACATAATAATGATTTTAAGAAGTTATGAGAGAACTATTATATGTAAAGAATAAGTGCTCACAAGCTATCTTGTTTAACTATATATGGAGAGGGTTGTTCGAGGTCAAGTAATTGTGAGATTTTTTGGTGAGGAACAAGACAAAAGCTCATGCACATTGAAGAGGTTACACTCCAATGGTGATATGAATGCTCCAAGTAATTAAAAATAAATCAAACACAAAGGAAAATAAGGAATGAAATAACATGTCTACTCATTCTCATAGCTCAAATAGAAAGGGTACATATATATGGAGTGTTGTGTAACTCCCATGCATGACATGTGGAACCCTAATTATAACTAATGACCTATGATCCTATTAAGCGAGACGAGTCAACATGTGAAGTGGACAAGACACATAGTGATGATGAGGAAATTCATACACACCAACATCCCCCATTCATCAAAGCTAAGGTAGATTTCATGGCAAGTTAGAACAAAAAGAGAACTCCCCATAGAAAACTAAGAAAAATGTGTCACATGGGTCCCATAAACTAAAGGCTTGAAATAAGGGATCCCATGTACAAATAACATCCCCCTTTGGAAAAGAAGAGGAGGAGAAGAGAAATGGGTCCCAACAACTAGGTCTGATGAGGCACCCTATGTACAATAAAGATCTGTAAGTAATGGAGGAAACTACACAAAATAAGGTACATCCACTTACAAGAGATAAAAGACCCACCTTAGAACAACCTAACAAGAGATATGTCATATGGGTCCTGAAAACTAAAGTCCTGATAAGGTACCCATTCACAATAATAAAATCATTCTAGTAATGAAGAAGATGAGGAGAAGAAGAGAACTAGCCAGATCCTCCAGAAGATGATTTCTGATGAACTCCCATAGAAACTAAAGGACCCGTAAGAAAGTCTGTAATCAGTGGTGGATGGGAGGAGGAACATGAAGGCCTGTACGAAGGTGGATAGACATGTAAAGGTGACAATCTTTCTAGAATAAGAGATGGAGACAATCCTATTAATATCCATGAGGTGAAATCCCAAAGTAGATGTGCAGAAGCAGTAGTGGACCTCACCCCAAGACAAGAGCTCAAGTGAAGATACTTAGCTTCAGTGAGGGGTTTGGTAAGGAAGCTTGCCATATGATCTGAAGTTTGCAACTCTGTGAAGTCTCCAAGAATGGTGTCAATGATGTGGTATTTGTATTGTAGACTAAAGAAGTTGTATCCACATCTCGAACAATGTTTTTTCCCTTAGGAAGAACATAAATGGTGTATTGAAAGTCCGCCCACTCCATGAAGGAACACGAAGGCAAGCAATACGAAAAAATCTGAAGTTGGTCCACAACTAAAGCGTGACATCAGGTCTGACAAGAAGGTGCTTAATAACATGAGATAATTCCACTGAAGTAGAATTTTCAAGAGTTTGGGAATGGATCATTTGCCAAAATAATTTCCATATGAAGTGAAGGCACAACAACCCATACAACGGTAGAATGAGGATCCACAAGAAGAGGTGGATCAATAATGATCTCCGAAATAATGGAAGTGACTGATATCCTAGAAGGGGCACTCCCAACAAACGAGATGTAAGGAATCCTCCAAAATGTGTGAAGGATCGGTAAGAGAAACTCCCTGTACTGCAACACAAGTAGGCTCTGTGAAGCGATATTTAAGGTTTGGAAGATACTCTTTCCCAAAATGGTTGCTCAACAAATAAAAGAGCAATCTCTGATAGGTATGAATCATCAACACAAGAAGTAAGAGGAGTATAAGATGGAATGAAAGTATGAGGTTGATAACATGTCTACCTGGTGAGGCTAAGAACATGATCTCTAAAGGTGGGATGGAGTAAAGAAGGAAGTTCAACATTATCTGAAGGGGGACCAAAAGAGGGAGGTGATGTATCCTTATCAATACTCTCATCATCAGAACTAGAAGAACAAACCTCATCATCAGAAATATGAACAAGTCAAATCTGTATCAGCTGAACTATCATCACATGAAGTAGGTGTTGGAAACAATAGTATCATAAGAATAAACAAAAACGATGAAATATTTGAAGGGTCTCCAAATAAGGAATTGAAGAATGATCAAAACTTTGCGAGGAAACTCTATGTGTGCACCACATGAAGGTGAAGAGGCATGGAAATATACATCAAAAAACAACCAAGAAGCCATGCCACAAGTGTTCAGCTAATCATTAAGTTGATATGAATCATCGAGGGGAAGGTACTTGTCCATACAATTATGGATAGAGATCTTGTTGAATGATAAAATGTTCCATGTCTCAAATGAACGCCACGAAGCATAATTCTACCTACCAAGTAGAAGTCGAGGAGGCTAAAATGTAGATTTGGTCTTATGATGTAAAATTCTAGAAGGAACATTCTCCATGGAACATTTGCAAATAAGAGAAATCAATGCAAAAAATTCATAAATGACAAATCATGCTCAAATGGACGTGGGACTCAGCTGAAACTACATTTGGAATGCAAGAGAGAGAAGGGTGTGATAATGCACTCAAGGGTGTAAAATGTCCAACTCAGCTGAAAATGTGTCTGTATAAGATTACAACACGCCTAGTATAATAAGTTTTAACCCTTGTTTGCAACTTTATAGTTTAGTGTGTTAGGTTACAATCAGATGTGACTGTATAGTGAGAAACATTCAATCACTCACCTTGCAATAAACATAATAATGTGCAAGAGTGGATACCACAATCAAGTTTTGTGGACACGTAGCCTGAAGTAACATCGTAAATAAGCACAAAACAAACATGAAATGCAAGAGAAGAGGAGAAAAAATACAATCCTATGTGAGAAATAGCATCTCAAGTCGCAGCAGAAACCCCCTTGCCACAAGATTATGGCAAACACACTCACTAGTCCGCAAGCAATAAAAAGGGCGATACAATGTAAAACACCAAGGCTAAAGCCCAAACAATGAAACCAGCCAAAACAATGCAAGCCAACACAAAAACAGGGCAAGGCACAATGCAACCTAACTCAAGGCAGAACCAAGCAATGCAAAAGGAAGGCAACCAACTCGACCCTCAATACAATAAAACCAAGCCAAAAAAGGAGGAGCACAACTCTGTAATGCAAAAAAACAATGCATAGTGACAAAGGAAAAATGCAACTAACCGATGCAAATAAGGAAAACCCCAAGTACCTCAATCAGCATGCAAGAGCGACTTGACCATGCAAAAATTTTATAGCTCAACTCTTAAGAGCTCGATGGAACAATGCAAAAGCAGCTCAGTTTGGAGCTCAGACAGAGCTCAAGCAGAGAGCCCGAGGGGGGAGACTTGAGTTTGAAGAACAGGACAAAGGTTAGATTGAGTTAATAGAGCTTGAAATGGAGCTCGGTGAGGAGCTCACTAAGTTGGGGAAGAGCTCAGGGAAGCGAGCCAAGGGATGGCTCATGGAGCTCAAACAAAGCTCAATCAGAGCTAAACAAAGGTCGAGGAGGGTTGCAAAGCTAGAAGAATAGTCCAGGGCAGAAGGGAGGTAGGGGTGCAAGGTTTGACAGAAAAACAAAATAAATTCAATGCTAAATTCAATGAAAAATCCCAAAAAAACCAAGAAACACATAAATACCTCCAGAATAAGCTTATCCATCAAATACAACTGTAACTAGCCAGATTTAGCTAGAAAACTCCTAATTGCACATACATGAGACAAACCACAACAAAAAACTCCAAAACAAAGAATACGTTAAACCAGATTAGCACAAGTAATTAGTGATTAATAAACTTGCACGAGAAGCTATAAAGATCAAAACCAAGAGTATTTAACAACAATCAAATTGTTAAACCACGGTTACCGAAAACGAATATCTGATACCAAGAGAGAGATAACTCGAAGATCTCATAGAATGTTGTGCACAATGATAGAGTTACACTCAAATGATATTGCAAACTTCCTCCAAGTAATCAAGTGAAGCATGAACTCAAGGAAAGATGAAGCAAACACACTTTCCAATATGGTTCAAAACTTGCACAAGGAGAGAGAACAACACAAAATGAAGAGTAATCAATAAATATCAAGGCGAGTAACATGATTATCAAGACCAGTGAGATTGAACTCCAAGAACCTAACAGAACCACATGAACATTGAGATTTTTACACTCCAACGAAATCGAATATGTGAATGCTCCAAGAATTAGCAAGAGATTAACCAAAAATAAAAAAGAGTGTGCATAAGGAAAAATAATCTACTCATTCTCATAGATAAAAAAAGGGGTGCAAATAGGAGTTTTGTGTAACTCCCATGCATGGACTCATCATACCTACACAAGGGAGAAAGGAGTTACATTTCATAGTGGGAAAATAACTCTTGTATGACACACACTGACGCATATGACAGATCTGTCATATAACTCATAATGACACAGAAACCTATGATCTCACCTAAGTGAGATGACTCACCATGGGTGATGGAAATTCACATAATAAAATAAATAGAGGTGAATAATATCCCTCACACTAACAACTTACTATATGCATCAAAGAAGAATGATGATTCTACTATATCATTTCCATCAACCATAAGACGCCAAAAAAAATTCTTTCATATATTCAAGGATACAAATTGTTGGCTAGATAGAACAAGTGGTAACTTCTGCAACATATGATAAGTTTCCTGTACAATGATGTCATGTTATAGACACCTAAAATTAACACCGCTAATTCCTGTATCTGCATCCGCTAGCACCCCTTCATTATCATATCACTATCATATTATACATTAAATCCTTATCCTAAGTCTTATTTCTCCCTATCATATTTACTCCCCATAAATATCATTCTACATTTGTAAAATCCTATTTTATCCTCTCTTAAACCACTAAAACCACTTGGAAACTAAAATTAAATGAAACAAAAAAAACCAACAAATTCTCAACCATTTCGCAACCTTCCTGACCCGCATAACCTCTTTCCAACACATATCCTTCATCAAAACAAACAAAAATTTCAAATTGGGAAGCAGTTTCAACCTTTTTCCCATAAATCCTGCATCGTTGGCAATTTTTCCAATCACAAACGATTTTCCCTGTTTGTTTTTAGTCCTATATAAATGAGTTGTGGGCCTTCATTTATAGTTAGATAGGACATTGCTTCATGTTGCTCGCTCTTAGAGACTTTATGTTGTATATTCTTTATATCATAGTCCTCTCTCAGAATCATAAATCATCACGACAACATTCAAAGGCATCACTATCTCTTCTGTAGCCTTTGGAGGCCATTCAAATGTCCAAGAGTCAATTCAACGACCTTTGTGCATCTACGATCTCTTAGTCTCAGGTAACATCACTCCCTTGTATTCATTTATCAACTCACACAAGGTAAGTACCCTTCCTTTTGTATTATTATCTTGTGTATTCACCATTCGCAATCTTTAATCAGAATTATCATGTTTATCATCAACCTGCACATTTTCACAGAAATCACCGGCGATTCCCCAAATTCTGATGATTAGTCACAATCACCCACAATTCACCTTAATCGCAGTGATTTCTATCTGCTAAATCATTTAATCCCCAAATTTCATTCTTCAAACATCCAGATCTCATCACCTATTACTACTCTACCTTTGCAAGTGCATGTCAAAACTTATCAAGCTCCTTTGAGTCATCTGTAACACTTTATCACTTATCTAAATCAAATCCATCATCCTGCTCACCTTTATGAGTACACAACCATCTATATCCTTGCTCCTTTAAGCCATTTTGTGGTCCTTAGACTCCCTTTGGATTAGGTATCACCATCAGACCATCATATAACTATGGAGTGTTTCAGTCCCTTTGCCTTTGCATTGTTGGTTATATCGTTTGTTTTATAATTTTATCTTATCATTATTAGATTGATTTCTTGAACGTGGATTGACATCCTTGCAAGTAATTCCATTGACTTCCGGGGACTAGCCTTTTCTAGGTAATCCACCATATATCTATCCAATCCTTTCTTTTTCTAAGTGTTTGTGCATTACAGGTAGTTTATCCCATTAGAAGGAAGAAGTAGTGCGTACACTTGAATCCAATGTTAATCGTCTATCAAGATCAACATCAACACTCATCCTTGCAGGTATCGATAAACCCCGCCGTCTTCTCAGGTTGATTTTATTTTTATTATTTTACTTCATTAATTTAAAGTAGGAAAGTAAAAACATCTCTAAACATTCTGGCATGCCTGGTGGGACTTTAGTCCCTTTTTCTTTCATTTAGTTTAATTTTTCATTCACCTTTAGGTTCTCTGCTCTGTAATCACCAATGATCCAGTCAAATCACCAATGATTGGGGTGAATTTCTAGTGATCAATCACCAATGATCTCTATGACTGCTTCTGATTATTCAATCAGTCAACCTCTAACATATTTTATTTTGTTGTTTTTTTCTTCTGCTTACCCCTTGCAGGTTCGTGCTCTAGGGGATTTTTGTTTAGTGCGTTATTGCATTGCTAAAAAAAATTGAAAAATTAAAAATTAAAAGGAAGCGTTTCTTAGGTGAGTCTTCTTCTCTTCTTTTCATTTTTAAAGCATTGCAACTTGTTATTTGTCCTCATCGAAATCAATCATTCTTTTGGGCTTAAAAAGAACCTTACATCATGCTTGATCACATAGATTAATTAAAGGATTAATAGATTGCATCCACTTAATCTCCCTCACACACAACCGAACCACATCAAATATAATCTACATTGAAACATTTCTACATGGGTGAAACTATTGGGATTTCATCACCCAATAGGGAAGCTGACTCGATGTTCTAGCCGAGTATAAATAACTAGTTGTTGATATATTGGATAAGCACTCGACTCCCTAATCGTATGCGTAGGCCCCAATACTATGCCATGTACTGGCACCAACACAGATTTGGGCCTCACTTACCTTTAGGTGTATTGAGGACTTTAACCTTAAACAAACATGAAACCAGCCTTATAACAACTATATCATTAGGTTCCCTCTGAGCCTCTTCCTCCACATATAACTTCTAAGTAAGATAATTAAAATTCTTCTGCTTGAATTCTCTATTACATTTGTAGCTCTCTTAGGGATTTGTTGTATCATTTTCAGTTAACTATCACTTAATATGGATCAAACCTCTACATTAGCATATTTTTTCCCCCTTATGTGTCATATTTATAACCATCTTCGATTTCTTCGTCTACAGCTTTTCATCCCTATCAATTTCAAAACATCACTTGTACAGGATCTAATCTTTATCAATCTTATCAACCTATCACATCCCACTTAACTTCACTTAGCTTTGACATGTTTCTAGAACCATCTATAATACCTTTTGTTCCCTATGGAATCTCTACCTTTTAGCCAATCTTAAAACCCTACAACAAACCCATTCAAAAAACCTACGAGAATTCTTCACATCTACGTTATTTCCAAACTATCACTTCTCAGCCCATGTCAAGTGTATCCCATCAGTCGGTCCTTTCTACATCCCCTCCTTCATCACAACCTCATCAAAATCTTAACATCCCCCATCTTTATCATCAACCTATCTCGACTTCAATACCTCTCTTGATACCTCATACATCCCAAATCCATATACACATCCCTACTTAGGCCCAATCAACCCCTCTTAACCAACAACAACAACATATCCAACATCCCTACACGTCTCCCCACGTCCCTTTATCACAACCTACTTTACAATTGATACATTCTCATATTACCTCTTATTAACCCCCATATCAAGCCCATCTATAACAAAACCATCCTACTCTCCACCACCACCAATCATATCAATTACATTCTCATCCACACTCACATGTTAATCCATTCACATCTAATCCTACAAATGATCCCATGCAAGCTCTGTTGAATAGAAAGGACAATTTTGAAGATGCTACCATGGGACCCAAACATTCTCTCACTTATGATAATGTTTGTAGTGAACCCATCCATCCATCAATACCGTATAATCTTGTTCTCTTGCAAATGTGTAAAGGGGAAAATTGTAAGTTTTCAAGCAAGACAACTTTCTCCTATCTAAATTTTCCATGTTTTGATCATACTTAGGTATTCCAAGCCAAATTTAGAAGTCTGATCACTTCTTACAGGATTTGGATAGGTGATTTAGGAGATTCTTTTCATCCCCCTAGGTGATTTGTAGGATTTTCTCAAGGATAACATCTTCTGGCCAAATCAGGGAAGGCTATCAAGAACATGTGAAGCCTCAAAGTAAATTTCATGATTTTTTAGGGATCAAATGGCAGAATCAAGTCCAAGAACCCCCACCATTAGATTCAAATCATCATTTCCAATCAAAGTCATATAAGGCTTCATAGGTAAATTCCACTTGAAGCTCAAGATATTCGCTCTGCAAGTTTTTCTCTCCCAAAGGCATTTTTGGGACTTAGCCAATTTTGAAGTTGAGTTATTCTAACGCATTGTGGGCCCGTGAAATTTTTTGTCCTGCGCATCCCAATTCATTTGGGACACTTGGGGCCTGAAATACCGATCTCCTGACAGCCAATCAAATGCCACCACGTGTCTTTGCCAGACCAAAGCAGCGAGCCCGCGGAAGAAATCAAGATTTCAAGCATTTTTGGTGAAAATGGTCACAATGTTCAAAGGTTAGCCACTTCCCTACAGCTCGCAGTTAATCAGAACATGCCACGTGTCCTCTGGGCAGGGGGTCATCAGAAGAAATTTAAATTTTGAGTTTTTTCCCAAAAAGGATTAAAATGTTCAGAAAGTGCTGTGACCCCATAGCCAATAAGATCACGCCATGTGTCCTCACAAGACCAGAGCAGTGGGCCCGTAGAAGAAATCAATATTTCAAGCCATTTTCCAAAAATGGTCATAATGTTCAAAATTACACGGTGACCCTATATCTAGTCAAAGCATGCCACGTGTCCTTGCCAGATCGGAGCTGCGGGCCCACTGAGGAATTTAATATTTTGAGCCCTTTTTCAAAAAAAGGGTTAGAATGCTCAAAATCGAGTCGTAACTCTATTTCCAATGAAATTATGCCACGTGTCCATCTCTAAAATCCAAGGTGGGGCTATAGACCAAATCGTGCCAAAGTTCCAAATCTCCCAAAATCGTGAAAATGTAAAAAAGTTTCCCCTGACTCTGCTCCAATGTTCTCCTGCCATGTGGATGACCTGATTTCAAAGTAATTAGGGCAAAGGATTGAATTTTTGCATGCAGAAACTTTTTTTTAGGCTCGTCAGAAGCATTTTCTTTGCGGCAGAGGAATCTGGAAGAGGGGAAATGATCAAATTTGTTTGTAACAGCTTTGGGTCAAACGATTTAATGGTTTTTCAAAGTCTTTGTGTGGGGGCAATCGAATTTGGAAATTGGAAGCACATTTTTACGAATAGAGGACAAAAAATGATTGTTAGTCTTCTTCTATTCACCTCCTCTGCATTTTTTTTCTTCTATTCCCACTCGTTTTGCAAGTTTGAACTCTGAGATCAATAAAAAAGGAAGGAATTTTATGTCCCCTCGATGGAAAAATTGATTGGTGCTTTGTGACCAGCGTGTTTTATTCTGTCTTGTGCTCAGAAATTACAAATTTGTCTTTCTTCTATTAATTAATGCATGTAATGAAACTTCTAGTTGATGTGTGTGGCCATCTGACACTCTAACCACAACATTGAATTCCCCCTCCTTCATTCTCACTCCCTCCCCTTTCTTAGATCGATTTCTGCTATAGCAAGGAGTGTCTATTATTGCCATAGGGACAGTGGAGTGTTCATGTGGATATCTGGTTGAAAAACCACCATAAATCCACTTTGGTATTACATGCTAAACAATGGGAGCTGCACCATTCAAATGTAGAGGGACTAAGATTCGCATAGCGTTTGCCTAAAATCCACAAATTTGTCCATAAGACAAATTTTCTCGCCAACAGTTTTTGGCACCTATTGTGGGTAGAGTTGTAGCATCTGCACCCAAAAATGACCACAAGGTTTTTAAAATATCATTAAGTTTGCCTTTGAAGTCAGAAATTCCTTGTGATCCGAAAATACAAAAAGATTCAAATAGAGGAGTTCTACAGATAGAGCAGCCATATGAACTGCATGGATGTAACTCAAAATTCTTGCAAATCCTTCTAGAAAACCTTCTTTGCTCTGTCATGCCCAAAGGAAATCATTTCAAACCTGAAAGAAGTTACTTGGCATATTTGGTAGAGTTTAAATCATCTCACCATTGCTACAAAATTCTAGGTTGTGAAAAAGAAGACAAAGACAAATTCCAGCACCTCCAGAGAAGACAATAAACTTTCAAGCTGGTTGATAGAAGGTATACTCACCAGCTGAGGCAAGGAGGAGTGATTGAATCTACTTTTGAGGAGTTAGAGAGAGAAGAAGTAGAGTTTATAGCTTAGTTTGACAGAGAGGAAGAGCTTAGAGCTCAACTTGAAGAAATTGCAAGAATCCAAGCTGCAACAGAGGAGAGAGAGGAAACCTTAGTTGACCAAGAAACCAAAAATAGAAACAAAATGGGTGATCGTGAACGTAAAGCATGTAGGCCTATTGTGCCATGGGGAAGAAACACATGCCCGCTTGCCCTCCAACAACCTCTTCATGATCTGCCAAGATGCTCTAGAAAGAATTTTCCCAAATTCAAAGGAGATGGTTCTCAACTCCTTGAAGAACATGTAGCAACATTCATCACTGCTTGTGGTGTATTAGGAGTTGAGAATGAAGATGTGTTAGTCAGACTATTTGTGGAATCACTTCAGGAAAAGGCTGCTGAATGGTTTTACATGCTTCATGCAAGATCTATTACTAGTTGGGAAGATATTAGAAGAGCATTTGAAAGTAGATTCAAGAGCACTGAAGATGGTCAAGAGCTGTTAGTGCAATTAGTCCAAATAAAGAAAGAAAACTTTGAATCTATGAGGGACTTTGTAGTAAGGTTTGATAGATTGACAAGAAGAATCCCTGAAGGTTTGCTACCTCTTGAGAACAACCTGAGAAGATTCTTCATCAGTGCCTTGCCATCAGAAGTGGGTTTCTTCCTTAGAAGAGCCCAACCAAACACACTAAGGGAAGCTCAAGAATTTGCCATTGAAACTGATGATGAATTAATCCTCTCTAGAAAGGTGAAAGGCTGAAATGGGAAGTAGAAGGGTCAAAGTTCGGCTTCAGTAGCTACATATCCTATGTTCTAGAAAATGGTAAATGATCTGGTTGCCTTGAAGAAACAACTGTCCCAAATGACAACGAGAAATGCTCCAAGGAGGCCAAACTTCCCTGATAGGCAAAGAATTGCACCACCTCCTCACCAACTTGCCCTTGAAGCACCTCCTGTCAATGCTATCTGTGACACTAGAGAATCAAGAGAGGATGCTGAAATTGATGAACTTGAAGGAGAAATAACAGAGGATTACGAAGGCTACCTCGAAATTGAAGAAGTTGATATGCACAATGGCTTGTTCAAGTTTGTTGATAATGGGGAAGAAGAAGAGGAAGCCCCAAGCTTCTCATGTGCTGTCTTCACTCGAGCTCAATCCAAGAAAGATGCTCTACCCTCCATGGCTCAAGAGGAAAAGAAAACTAAAGAAGATCCCACTCCAGCAACCACACAAAAGAAGATCATTAGCAGAGGCTCACCATTACCACCCTCAATGGATTCAACCAAAATGAAACTAAGACAAATGGCTGCTAGAGATCAAGTTGTTATATCTAGTAAGTCACCTTTTCCTTCTTCTAGCTCACAAGTTATTAAAAACACTCCTCCCTCTAATGAAGTCTATCCTAAGTCAGCTAAAATTCAGACCATGGCTTTACTTTCACCTCCTTCTAAGTTGATGGCCTCACCCTCAGAAGACAATCCAATTTCCAATTCAACCAAAGTTCCTTAAAAAACCTTACCATGTAAACCTTCCCTCACTCTAGGAACTTCCCCCTCATCCAACATTGTCCCATTTGATTTTGTGGAACATGTAAGTAAGACCAAAGTGTAGCTCTCAGAGATTGAATACTTGCAAACACACTCTGCTCAGTTTGATAGACTAATCATTGTTGTTCAGAGCATCAGTTCTATACCCTCAAGTTAAAATTCTAAAAGAATGATCCTAACACCATCTACACCACCTACTTAAAACATGTTGGCCCTAAGTGATTCCAAAATATATAAGGTGGAATCCTTCAACTTGTCTCTTCTCATGAATGGTTTTGAGCTCAACAATTGCGTCATTGACTTCAGAGTTTTTGATAACGAAATGCCAGTCAAAGTTGCCAATGCTCTCAACTTGACACTAACCAGAGTTATTGGAGCTTGTTACTCAATGAAATCTAAGCAAGTACCACTAGTAGGAAGGATAAAAGATGCACAAGTGGCTTTGGCTGAATACCCTGATAAGCAAGTACTTCTAACCATCTTAGTGGCAAACATTCGGGCATCTTTTGGCATGCTCTTGAGTAGAAGTTTTTGTAGAGACCTTGGTGGAGAGATAAATATGGATTGGACCTTTGCAACTATTCCAGTAAAGGGTGAGACGAAGAAGCTGCTTTTAGTAAGAAAAATGAAGTTTACAGTAAGAAGTTCCAGTGACTCAAGAGCTAATATCCTCTTTCAAGATTGTGGATTAAGAAACTATTTCCTTACTTCACAACGAGAAGAAGACTTGCCACTTTCCTTGGAATTAGAGAAAGATCAGGTCTGGACTATGGAGCAGGCTCAGGGGCTAGTGTTGTGTTGTACTCTCCTTCCAATGCGATGCATCCTCTTGCATACAAACTACAGTTTGACATCACCAACAATACAATAGAATATGAAGCTCTCCTCTTGGGCATAAGTGTAGCGGAAGACATGGGAATCAAAAAGCTAAGATGCCTTGGTGATGTAGAAGTGATAGTGAAGTAAATCCGCCAGCAATACCAGGTGAAGAACCCAAGGCTCAGACATTACAAGAATAGAGTGTGGGATTGCATTGAATTCTTTGATGCATTCTCTATTGAAGCCATCCCAAGACAACAAAATGAAAGAGCTAATTCTCTTGCAGTATCAACATCCCTATTGACTCCTCATCCTTCTTTTGGCAAGGACAAAATAACCATTGAGATGGTTTTCAGACCAAGTGTACCTAATAACGCAAATCACTGGAAATTTTTCAATGACGACAATCAAATTTTAGCCTTCTTGGAGCAAAGAGACAACTTCAATAATCTCTTCTTTGAGGTGTTAATCCACATAGAGAAGTTGTGGTTGAAGCTGCATCAGAGGAAATTGAAATAATGGATGATGAAGGCATGATCAGATTGAAAGGTAACAAGATCCCCAAAGGTCTAGTCTCTCTAGAGGACCTGTTTGACAAGTATGACAAATTTATTCATGAAAAAGAAAAGCTATCTTCTTGCTATCCATCTAATTTATACAAGGAAAACATTGGGACTTTTGAAGATCCAAGGATGGTCAACATTGGAAAATGCTGCTCACCTGAAGAGAAAAGGAAGTTCGTTGCTTTTCTTAAAAAGTATTTTGATGTGCTAGCCTACTCTTACGACGAGCTCAAATATTTTCAACCAAAGGAAATGCATCATTCCATTCCTCTGAAGCAGGATGCTAAGCCCTTCAGGCAGAAGCAAAGACTCTATAATCCAAATATTGTTGATGTTATCAAGGAAGAAGTGAACAAGATGTTGAATGCCAGAATCATTTTCCCCATTCACCACTCAACATGGGTGGCCAACATTATACCAGTCAAAAAGAAAAATGGGGAGATCAGAATATGTGTAGATTTCAGAAATCTGAATCAGGCATCTCTCAAGGAAAATTACCCTCTTTTGATCATGGATCATATCCTACAAGTAGTTACTAGATCTGAGATGCTATCTTTTCTTGATAGCTTCTTAGGTATAATCAAATTAAAGTGGCCGAAGAAGATTGTAGCAAGACGACTTTCACAACTCCTTAGGGCACTTTTGCTTATAACATGATGCCTTTTGGCTTGATCAATGCAAGAGCAACCTTCTAAAGAGCCATGGACCTGGCTTTCAAAGATCTCAAGCATTGCATTGTCATATACCTTGATGAATTAACCGTGTTTTCAAAGAAGAGAAGTGAACATATCTTCCACTTGGAGAAAATTCTTGCAAGATGTAGAAAACATGGCATTTCTCTAAATCCCAAGAAGTGTATATTTGGAGTCACAGAAGGCAAGCTGTTGGGACACATCATGAATAATCATGGAGCACATATTAACCCTGAGAGGGTAAGTGCTACTCAAGCACTACCTCTTCCCACCAGAAAGAAAGGAGTGCACTCATTCTTTGGGAAGGTAAATTTTCTTCGTCGCTTTGTCCCCAAATTTTCTAAACTAACAAAGCATATCACCTCTATGATGAAGCCTCAAACAAGTTTCAAATGGATTAGTGAAGGAAAATCAACATTTGAAGAAATAAAAAAGGCCATTGCCAAAGCTCCAATGCTGATATCTCTAGATTTCAGCAAGGAATTCATCATGTACTGTTATGCCTCGGAACACACTCTTTCTACTGTCCTTGCTTAGAAGAATGATGAAGGATTGGAAGCACCTATTGCTTTCATGAGTAGCCCTTTGAAGAAGCATGAACTAAATTACAGTTAATTGGAGAAGCATGCATACGCAGTGGTCAAGGACATGAAGAATTTTAGATTTTACATACTCAACTTTCACACCATGGTGATGGTCCCCAGAAGTGCAATCAAGTCCATTTTGACACAACAAGATCCTAAAGCCAAAAGAGGAAATTGGATTGCAAGGATCCAAGAGTATGACCTGGAGATTAAGCCCTCTAATCTGGTTAGAGGAAATGGTTTGTGCAAGTTGATTGTTGAAGATGAATCTCTCAAAGTTCAGCTTGGAGAAAGAGATGACACTTCCCCAACCTAATCAAAAGATTGCCCACAAGTTCTCTTTGTGAACACTACAGAGGAATGGTATGCAAACATCGCTTTCTTTCTTACCTATGGGGACTTCCCTCCTCTTTTAGATTACAAGCAGCGAAGAACTCTTAGTCTGAAAGTAGCCAAATATGTGATTTGGAATTATGCACTCTACAAGAAAGGGATAGATGGTTGTTTTCTCAAGTGTGTTGATAAGGAACAGCAAAAAAAATCCTCAAAGCCTATCATGATCAAGCTTATGGTGGACACTTTTTAGCCATGGTGACTGCCCACAAAATTCTCAGAGGTAGGTACTATTGGCCTTCTCTTTTTGCTGATGCACAGAACTGGGTTTCTAAATGCAAAGCATGCCAATGATTTGTTGGAAAGTCTCAGCTAGCTGCCTTTCCACTCAGATCCGTGGTGATTGAAGAATCATTTCAACAATGGGGGTTGGACTTTATCGGTGTTCTAAACCCTCATTCGAGTGCAGGGTACTCCTACGTGCTCACCGCCTCAGATTACTTCACTAAGTGGGTGGAGATTGTTCCAACCAAATAAGCTAGCTCTGAAGTTTTTTGCAATTTCATAAAAAAGAATATCATTGTTCATTTTGGAGTTCCTCAGAAGATTGTAGTAGACAACACTACTTATTTCTCTTCGAAGGAATTGAAAAAATTCTATTATGGCTTTGGGATTTCTCTTGCTCATTATTCTAACTACTATCCTCAAGGGAATGGTCAAGTGAGTCAAGTAACAAAAATATTGTGACCATTATCCACAAGCTTGTTGATGAGAATCGAAAGAATTTGCACAAAAAATTCTATGATGCATTGTGGGCTGATAGGATCACTCTTAAGAAGGCAATAGGCATGTCACCTTTTCAGCTACTATATGGAGTTGAAGTAGAAATTCCTATTACAATTGAAATGCTAGCTCTCAAGTTGCTTCAAATAGTGGAAGACAACCAATACAGAGATTCAATTGACAAGAGGATCCTTTTCCTTGATAAGCTAGAAGAGAGCAGATCCCAGGTAGTGGACAGAATCAAAGAACATCAGCTGAAAGTGAAGAATCTCTTTGACAGAAGAGCCAAAGAAAGGGAGTTTAGAGCTGGATATTTGTTCCTACTTTGGGACAAGAGGAGAGAGCCAAATGGAAGTCATGGTAAGTTATATTCTTTGTGGTTGGGTCCATTTCAAATTCAGGAAGCTTGTGGTGAGAATGCCTTTCTCTTATCATACTTGGATGGAACTCCATTGGGATTACTTAGAAGTGGGAAATAGTTTTTATTGTTTCCCCTTTTTTGTTGTGTGTATTTTGTTTTTTTTTTTGTTTTGGTGTGGTTTTGGTTTGTTGTGTTTTCCCCTCCTTCCTTCTTCCTTCCTTCAGTATTGTACATGACTCTACAAGGCCCAATGGATAAGGCACTGGTCAACGTTATATATTTTGAAACCTATGATTTTGGATCCTCATGTCATGTCTTCACCTTGCTCAATCCATGCCATGTCCCCAAGCTAGAGCCAGTTGTTGTCTTACAAATGTGTAAAGGGGAAAATTGCAAGTTTTCAAGCAAGACAACTTTCTCCTATCTCAAAGTTTCCATGTTTTGATCATACTTAGGTATTCCAAGACAAATTTAGAAGTCTGATCACTTCTTATAGGATGTGGATAGGTGATTTAGGAGAGTCTTTTCATCCCCCTAGGTGATTTGTAGGATTTTCTCAAGGATAACATCTTCTGGCCAAATCAAGGAAGGTTGTCAAGAACAAGTGAAGCCTCAAAGCACATTTCAGGATTTTTTAGGGATTAAATGGCAGAATCAAGTCTTGGCACCCCTACCATTGGATTCAGATCACCATTTCCAATCAAATTTATATAAGGTTTCATAGGCAAATTCCACTTGAAGCTCAAGATATTCGCTTTGCAAGTTTTTCTCTCCCAAAGGCCATTTTTGGGACTTAGCCAATTTCGAAGTCGAGTAATTCCAACACATTGCAGGCATATGGAAGTTTTTGTCCCATGCATCCCAGTTCATTTAGGACACTTGGGACCCGAAATACTGATCTCTCGATAGCTAATCAAATGTCGCCACGTGTCCTCGCCAGACCAGCGCAGTGGGCCCGCAGAAGAAATCAAGATTTCGAGCCTTTTTGGTGAAAATGGTTACAATGTTCAAAGGTTAGTTGCTTCCCTACAGCCCGCAGTCAATCATAACATGCCACGTGTCCTCGAGGCAGCGGGTCATCGGAAGAAATTCAACTTTTGAGTTTTTTCCCAAAAAGGATTGAAATGTTTAGAAAAGAGCCGCGACCTCGTAGCCAATCAGATCACGCCACGTGTCCTCACCAGACCAGAGTAGCGGGCCCGCAGAAGAAATCAAGATTTCAAGCCATTTTCCAAAAATGGTCAGAATGTTTAGAATTACATGGCGACCCTATATCCAGTCAAAGCGTGCCACGTGTCCTTGCTAAATCAGAGCTGCAGGCCCGCAAAGGAATTTAATATTTTGAGCCCTTTTTCAAAAAAGGGTTAGAATGCTCAAAATCGAGTCATGACTCTGTTTCCAATGAAATTATGCCACGTATCCATCTCTAAAAGCCAAGGCGGGGCCATGGACCAAATCGTGCCAAAGTGCCAAATCTCCCAAAATCGTGAAAACGCAAAAAGGTTTCCCCCGACTCCACTTCAATGTTCTCCAACCACGTGGATAGCTTGATTTTCAAAGTAATTAGGGCAAATGATCGAACGGTACATATGCGAACTGGTAAATTGAAATATAAAACACATTTTTGCACGTAAAAACTCTTTTTTAGGCTCATTAGAAGCATTTTCTTTGCGTCAGAGGAATTTGGAAGAGGGGACATGATCAAATTTGTTTGTAATGACTTTGGGTCAGATGATTTAATGGTTTTTCAAAGTCTTTGTGTGGGGGCAATTGAATTTAGAAACTAGAAGCATGTTTTTGCAAACAGAGGACAAAAAATGATTGTTAGTCTTCTTCTATTCTCCTCATCTACATTTTTTTCTTCTATTCCCACTTGTTATACAAGTTTCAACTCTGAGATCAATAAAAAAGGAAGGAATTTTATGTCCCCTCGATGGAAAAATCAATTGGTGCTTTGTGACCAACATGTTTTATTCTGTTTTGTGCTTAGAAATTACAAAATTGTCTTTCTTCTATTAATTAATGCATGTAATGAAACTTCCAGTTGATGTGTGTGGGAATCTGACACTCTACTCACAACATTGAATTCCCCCTCCTTCATTCTCACTGCCTCCCCTTTCTCAGATCAATTTCTGCTATAGCAAGGAGTTGTTATTATTGCCATAGGGACAGTGGAGTGTCCCTGTGGATCTCTGGCTGAAAAACCACCATAAATCCACTTTGGTTTTACATGCTAAACAATGGGAGATGTACCAGTCAAATGTAGAGGGACTTAGATTCCCATAGCATTGGCCTATAATCCACAAATTTTTCCACAAGACAAATGTTCTCGCCAACAAATCCCTATCATCTGCATTGAGAATTACCATAATTTACCATATTCCATGACCAAGAGGATCCTCAACAACACATACTAGCCTTTAGACACTCATGTTATCTCATCATCTGCGATCAAGATCTCATGCTTAGAACCTTTCCTTAGATTGGTACAACTCCCTCCCTCGACACTTTTTATTCTCTTTCATGCAGTTAGCCTTGTTATTTCTCAAACACTTCGTTATCAATGTTACTCGTAAAATCACCATTTTTGATCTCTCTACCATCAAACAATCTGAAAACGAATCTGTTGTTGACTTTGTCACTAGGTGGAAAAGCATTATCGATCAATTGACCTTCGCACTTCCTCAATCAGAACTAATCAAGTTGTTTTCTCAATCATGTTCCCATCACATCTCATCCACTCTTCAGATCCACACATTCTAGACTTTGATGAAGCCTTCACCATGGCTAGAAAGTTAGAAATCCAAGCCCTTGAAGAAGGCCATATGGATCCTCAATCTACACATGTCCCATCTAATTCCCCTAGGTCTTCCTACAAGCCAGATGAAGCTACCATGCATGATGTCATTACTTGTCTTCCTGACCCAACATCCTCGATAGATAATCCATATAGATATTACACATCCTTCAAGTCACATTATCAACACTATTACATATGATATTCCCCATGAGGAGACCCTTTCATCACCAATGCTTAACCTTGAAGGCTCAGATCCCCTGGATCCTCTTTTTGAATAATCCTCATGCATCAATGTCACCTTCGCTTACTATCCAATCACCTACTACCTCCTTATAGCCTTTAGACTCCACCTTAGATACCATTACAAAGGAGGTACCTATAATCAAAGATCTCGACATCCAACCATCTTATGAACCAATCGAAGACTTGGGTAGCCCACATAAATGTAACCCACCTCAATCATGTCTAGAAACAACATCTCCCCCATCTGAGTCAAACCCAATCTTATCCTCTGGCTCCTCACTTGTCTTCTAGTCTGGAACCTTGTCTTGGATCAAACACTATACAATTAAAACCTATCACATCCACATCCTCATCATCTTTCGTAAGACCATCTTCTTTACCTAAAGAAAACATTACAAAATCAAAACACACATCATCCAGGGTATCACCTTTACCATCCATTCTGAGACCCCATCCTTTATCACGATTCAAATCCATCACATCTACAACTCCACCCTCATCATCCATTTTAGGACCCCATCCTTGGTCTCAATATCATATTACACAAAGTCAAACCCTATCTCATCCATAAGACATCCATCTTCGTCTATTTTGAGACCTCATCCATCATCCAATTTTATCAATCCCACATCTTATCCCATCCTTGGATCACATCCTCTCTCTTATCAACCTCACAACACCCCTCGTGATGTTTTAACACCATATGACATCCACGCATCCACCCACATTCAAAAATAAGATGCACATCCTACCAAGTGTTCTTGCAAATAAATCAAAATCAAAATCCATTAATCCAAATCCCCTAAAATATAACTACATTGACATCCTTGAGAGGCTCGAGTAGGATTCTCTTATCACATTACCACCCATCAAAACACCCAATCCACATACTCAGAAACATACCTGGTACGATCAAAACAAAACATGTTCCTTACCATAGAAGTCTAGGTCATCACACAAAGAGTTGTAAAGCACTTAAATCCATAATCCAGTGACTCTTCCTCATCAATGATCTTCTCCCAGAAGAAGACCATCCTAAGCCATCATTATATCATCTACACCTCCACCCTTGTCAGTGTATCATCAACGACATCCACAGAATCAAGGGGTACATCCTCAATCTGGTATTAACAAACCTCTTTTCAGACATATCTTCAACACCTTCCATTAAGGTCCCTCAATCTCATCAACATCTACACCCAAGTCATTGACAGTATCCTCACCGACATCTACAGGACAAGGGGGTCATCCTTAATCAGATGTTAACAAATCTTTCTCATACGTCTTCTCATCACCTTCTATTAAAGGTCCCTTGTCTCAAATTAGTATGTTCACCCACTTGTGTGAATCAAAAATAATCATACACGAAGAAAAGGTAAAACTAAAGCTTCTGTCATCTATCCCTCCTTATCAATCATCCTCTCATATCTCATCTATATTTCGTCGACTCCTTTGTCAAAGGTTCCACATCTTCCTTTATTTACTATATACTCAATCAATCAACATCAAAAACTTTCATCTATGACCTAAAGACATTGTTCCTTTCATTGCATGTTATCTCTAGCCACACTATCATGCTAGGGGGTCTCCTCTCTTCTGAAACTTTGAAAATATTACCTTGCATAACCTCCCCTAGTTAATCCTCACCAAAATTTATCCTCTCAATCCAATCAAAATGTCACTACTCTAGAAAGGAGTAAACATGGAAAGTTTTTTCCCCTAACTGGATTGGTCCATATAGCATGGGTCGGGAGCTTATCATCTAGCCTCCCTTGATGGTACACCTAAAAAGGAACCTCTATGAATGCCTTACACTTGCAGCCTTTCTACTGTTAACATTTTGACTGTCATGACAATAGTCACATCAAAGATCTTATTCCACCATCAACCAACCATCTTATCATTGTAATAATTTGAAAGTATGTGGTTTTCTGTCACTATCCTAAATAACCTTAAAGATGAGCACCATGGCTATGTTCATTGCATCTTTCAATTCGACAAGTTCCTCCTTAGCTAGGAACCCCGTAATCATTACATCCATCTCCTTATGTACCAACCAAAAGACATGTCATGGGGCACATATGTGTAGGTCATGGACACATTTCTTCTCCCCTCCTTGAAATGGTCTAGTAGGGTTTTCCCTTAGCTCAAAAGATAGTCAAAAATATCTATGGATGCATCTTATCAAAAGTAAACTGATCCCTTGAAGGACAACTATCAAAAATCAAAATCATATTATCAAAAATAAAAATAGATTGATCCCTCGAAGGATAGCTACCTGTTTAAAATCATAGACCGATCCCTCGAAGGACAACTATCTGTAAAAAGTAAGATCAAAAAAAATCAAAATCGTAGACCACTCCCTCAAAGGATGGATACCCATGTAAAAAGGCTTCCTACATCAATCATCCTTCAAAAAATCAAATATCAAAATCATATAGGAAATCTTCCCACATTGATCAACTTTCCCATTAAAGAAAACTTCCTGCATCGTTCAATTTGCCTCAAAAATAAAATATGTATAGCTGGGGCATCTCTCTATGAAACAGTTGAAAGGAGAACCTTACTCTCCACACAACCTACATATGTTAACCCTTTCACGTCTAGGAAGGTACATCTTATCACTTCATCTCTATATCCAAGATCCTTCGATGTGTGACTACCCATTATCAGTCATGTGTTAACATCTATCATAAGGCCAAGAGTGAAAGTGACTTCACCATATTTATTCCCATCACATATGTATCAAATCCAACATAAAGCAATTATTCCACATTTTATTCTTGTTTGTGATTAAGGAACATTTTGATAAACATTAAATCACTTTAAAATCAATATCAAAAAACAAATCATATCTAAAACATTACTTTAACTGTGATCAACCCTGTCACATCAACATCTATCAATATCTATCACAACATCAATGTTTATCAATATCCACACAATCTTGAGCACATCTCAACATTACAACATTATGTCAAAAACATCACATCTAAGTAAAATCGACATTTGTCAATTGGCTTCCTTGAGTGTTACAATGATCAATCAGGACATTTATCGAGTCCTCATTAGTTACCCTTTTCCCATTAGTCATTTATCTAGGACCCCCTTTGGTTCCCCTATCATCCTTGTAAGTCCACCTTTATGGAAACATAAAATTATGTTCCTTGACCTCATCAAATTTTCATTTCATCTTTTTCATCATTAAGTCATATGTCTATAGGACACAAACCCTTTGGTTCCCTTATCACTTGACTTCTTGGCCTCATAAGCCCACCTTTGTGGCAAAATCAATTTTTGTCCTTTGACCTTGTCAAACCATCATATTTCCATCATTAAATTCATATGTCTATAGGACACAAACCCTTTGGTTCCCCTATCACTTGACTTCTTGGCCTCGTAAGCCCACCTTTGTGGCAACATCAATCTTCGGTCCTTTGACCTTGTCAAAACATCCTTTTTATTTCCCATTTTTCCATTGTTAAGTCATACATCTATAGGACACGAGCCCTTTGGTTCCCCTATCACTTGATTTTCTGATGGTACCCATCTTGTTTCTATACCTCATCCTGGGGCATCATCTCTCATCTTTCCATCCTTGATATCTTTCCATCTATCTCTTTGAAACTCATGTGCTCAATTCCCTTTTAGGTCATCAATCCCTAGTTTGAGGGGGAACACCTCATCATATAATTCTACATCATTCATCTATCACATCTCATTTTTGTCTCACGACTTGTTCTAAAACAACTCAACAAAAAGGGGTAAATGTAGACACCTAAAATTAGCACCACTAATCCCCATGTCCGCGTCCGCTAGCACCCCTTCATTATCACATCACTATAATATTTTACATTAAATCCTTATCCTAAGTCTTATTTCTCCCCATCATATTTACTCCTTGTAAATATCATTCTACAGCTATAAAATCCTATTTTATCGCTCTCCTAAACCACTCAAACCACTTGGAAACCAAAATCAAATAAAACAAAACAAAATGAACACCCTCTCAACCATTTAACAACATCCCTAACAAACATAACCTCTTTTCAACACACATGTCCTTCATCAAAGTAAAACCATGAACCTTTATTTGGGAAGCAGTTTTAACCATTTTCCCGCAAAACTTGGATCAGTCGATGATTCTGCTAATCCTGGTTTCTACCTGGTTGTGATAAATCCTATATAAACGAGTTGTGGGCCTTCACTTCTAGGTTAGCTAGGACATTACCTCACATTGCTACTTGCTCTTGGAGACCTTAAGTGTATGCATCTTCTTTGTACCATATCCCTCTCACAGACACCTGAGAACATCATCACGACAATATTCTAAGAGCATCAAATATCTCCTCTACTTCCTTTAGTAGCCTCACTCAAACATTCTAGCAATCAAATCCAACAACTCTATCAACATCTACAGTCTTCTTAGTCTAGGTTAATATCACTCATCTTGTATTCATTTATCAACTTAAATGAGGTAAGTATTCTTCATTTATGTATTATTATCTCGTTTTACAAGATTTACCATTTGTACATTTTCAATCAAAATTATTACGTTTATCATCAGCTTACACATTTTCACAACAATTATCCAGTGATTTCCCTAATCACCGATGATTGGCCACAAATCTGCCAGTGATTCAGCCTTAATCACGGGTGATTCCTGTGTATCAGATGATCTGACCCCTTAATCATTTTTCTTCAAACATCCAAATCTCATCACCTATTACTAATCTACGTCTACAAGTTCCTACCAAAACCCTATCAATATCCTTTGATCCATTTGTAGCACATTTATCAGTTATCCAAATCAAATCTATCATCCTACCCCATTTCCTTTGTGAGCACACAACCATCCTACATCCTTGCTCCTTTGAGCAATTTTGTGATCCCTAGACTCCCTTTGAATCATGTATCACCATCATACCATCATATAGCCTTAGACTGCGTCATTCCCTTTGCCTTTGCATTGTTGGTTAAATCATCTTTTTTTATCATTTTATCTTATCATTATCAGATTGATTTATTGAACGCGGATTGGCATCCTGTTAGCATATGGATTTGCACACATGCAAATGACATGCAATAGTGTGGACGAAGTCTCTCCTCAATGAAGGTGAGGCTTCCTTTATTGAAAACCAAAACTGTATTTACATATGTACATTCAAAATTGTATGTGGGGGGTGTTTTGGAACATCTATTGAAAGAAAAGTGAATGAAAGAGATGGAATGAAATGGAAAGGAATGAATGGAAGGAACATGCAAGAGTTAGGTAAAAGTAGAGCCTAATATTGCATGGATAAGAACAAACAATAACTAACACAAATATAATAGAGTTTGCATCAACTAAACGAGAATTAGTAAAAGGGAACACACATGAGCAAGTAAATAATAGAGCTTGATCACTATGAACAAGAACAAAAACTTAATACCATTCACAATAAGATCAAAGACACTATTGGCATGCAATATTTAAACATCTAACATATAATGAACATAAGAGCATCAAATGTTACGAGAGACAATGAATGAGATGTAAAGTCCATATTTCATTAACTCCAAAATGTCTTCACAAAAGAACACAAAGTTTCTTCCTGAAACAAAGCTTGCAGACAAAAGTATTTTCTTCTCCTCTCTCAAAGTCACCCTCTACAAATGAGCCTCTGATTTCCTTATATAACCCAAAAGTTGGTTACAAAGTAGTTAGGGTTTTACATGAACATTAAATAAGGCACTTAAGTGACCTTTGACTTTTTTAAGCAACTTTATTAAAATCGACTAAAAATAGAAATCACTTAAGTTATCCATAGTTTTCCGAAATTAACCTAAATAACAACATTCATTGCTTAAAACCCCATTTTTAAAAAACATACAATACTAACCAGTGCCTTATCATTGAAATGGGGTCTGCCTATCTCAAACATATGAGAAATGGACTCTCCCACTTCGTTAGATACCAAGAAAAATATCTCCTTGAACCGTCAGTGAAATTAGGATTTGTCGCTTTCGATAATTGAAAAGATCTAAACCTTCCCAATGTTTTAAACATCTTTCTTCTTCTGGAGGTTCATTTGGTCGAAGAATAGCCTCACAAAATACCTACAATTCCAAAATCCTACTTGGCATATCATTTAAATTAACCATCTTTGATTGAGCATTCTCAAACAAGTTCTTTACTTTAATGTAATGATCCATTGAGACTGACGAGAAATTATTGGCGGGAGTGTACATGTCTTTAAACAATTGTGAAAATTGCTCTTCCACTGTTCTAATGAACACCTTTAATTATGCTCATTTATGAGGTTGCAAGGGATCTCAACTATGAATTCTTGAATCAAGGCGATTGGAGTGAAGGCTTTATTGCATATGCTCTCATAATGGATCATAGAGTCCTCAAGAAGCATCTTCCTTGATTTGAGATGTAGACACCAAAGAAAACTTGTCCCTTGATGTTCAAATTCAAGAATTCCTTCAATGGCTAAAATTGAGGATTCCATATTCGTCATCTCCTGTAAAATGGGAAATATCTCATCTAATTTTGATATGTTAGAAACAAAAGTTTCCTTGAAATAAAGAACTGGATCAAGATACACACTGACATCTTCATGGAGCTTAACCACTATTTTGATCATCTTTTGGCCTAAAACGAGAATCTCTGAAAGCCAAGTTTTAGTGACATGGCCCAATGTGTTTATTTCTTTTGATAAATTGAGAGTTTCTTCTTCAGGGGTAGCCACTACATCTGGTATTGGGAAAGTGGATGATATGGGATTTATTAGATGTAGAACATATTTCACCAATTGATTCTTTTCAGCCTTGAGCTGAGAGTTTTGAGACTTATAATTCTCAAGTCTCTTAAGCAAGATATCAATTGAATCTTGAGCCATCGCCATGTCACTTCCCTATATGGACCTCCCAAGTCCAAGTCTGGAAACTTCATAATCAACAAATGTCATGACATCATGCTCCTTGTCAACTAGTGGGATGGCAAGATCCACAAATCTATTTCTGTCACTATCCACCATTATTCGAGAAAACACTTTAGGATTCTTTGGAATGATGTCATTTGAAAGTTTGAAAAGGGCATCAAAATTAATGTCAATTGCCTTGACAACCCTCTTCCTTTTCTTGACCTCAGAATCAACCCAGAAAGGAGTATCATTCACTATTTCTAAATACAAAAGCCTAGAGCTCAAAGCAACATTCTCATTGTTCTCGACATCATGAGATTATGCAAGAACTCTTTCCACGACCTCGATTTCAGGAGAAATAACCTCGATATCCACCTCTTGTTCATTTGGGATATTTTGGGAAATCTCTTCGTGAAATGTAGGCTCTGAAGTGTTCAATATTTGGACTACCTGCACCTGAGTGGATGTTTGTGCAAGGCATGACTGAGGATCATTTGTCACTAGCTTTTGGGAACTATTAAGAATGTGAGTAAAAGAATATCTACTTGAAGTAGAAAATCCTAATACACGCTCTCTTCCCTCACCGGGGCTAGGACCCTTAGATTTTTCTCCTCGTGACACATTATTCAGCGAAGGGGATTTTGGCAACCACTCCTTTCTTACTGATTGTGTATGATTGGATGGCACAAAGGTCGATTGAGAAGGGGATTTGGTTGAATGAAGACCTCATCAAGTTGGAAATTTTTGTGATCCTAAAGTATGATCTTGAATTGACTTTAACTTGGCAAGTTCTATTTCTTACCAAGATATGCTTCTTTCAAGGATTGGTTAATTCTTGCTATCAAGAGAAAATTCATCTCTTTTGGTTTAGTCAATTAGAGGCAACGGGGTAAAAGCAACTACATCATATGAAGGATCGATACCATCTTCATCATCATTTATGAATGAATATGGTGGGATCTTGATGTGAAAGGCCTTGATTTGAGCAAGGGCTAGGTGAGAAAAATCTCATCTTCTTACTTCATGCTCATCTGAACAAGAAGCCCAAAAATATTCCATGGTAGGATTATGTTGATACTTTGCTCCAAGAATCTTTTGCATATATTCATTGATATCAAACTAGGCTCTCTTCACATATTGATGAATTGTGATGAGGGAAAACTCTTTTTCCATGAGTTGTGCACTGAAGATATTTGGACATTGGTATTCCCTGATTTGGATTGGGAAATGAATTCTTGAATGATGCTTATCACTGAGAAGATAATGAACTTGGAATAGTTGTTGCACAAGATCCAATAATGTCCATTTTTCACTGACATAATTAAGAAGTTTCCATGGAGTACCCGCAAAGCTGCTTATGCGAATGTTGGAAAAAGATGAAAATTGAATAAACCATGTTCCCCATTGGGAAATGACATTCATGGCTTCTTTGGAAAATCTTTCCTCTATATTCCTATTCAGGTTCCGAATCATGTAGAAGGTAAATGCATCGTTGACCCTTCTGAAATGGTAAGAACTATTTTTGAAACTTAGTTACGGGTAATAATGGAAAACACTATTTGATGGACCCACGACTCCTCTTGTTTCGAGTCCAAAAAATAGCTTTCTTCTTGCCACCGCATAAGTCAGATATGATGTCATGTAAAAACATCCAATCATCTTTACTTCAATCAATTGTTTGTGAAGGGCATAGTTGATGATGGTGGCCCAATCCAAAAACTCTCTCTTGACAAGGATGATACAGATAAACTGATACATATGTTGGTGGAAAATCCTGGCAAAGGGTAAACCGAAAAATTGACTTAGGAGAGTAATCATGTTCCCGATTTCTTCCACGAACTCAACGCGGTATAGTTCTTTAGGAAGTTAGTAAATTTGAGGCCTCTTGGTCACTAACCAGTTGTTATTAACCATCTTACTCCACTTGAGGGGTTCTTCATCCCAAAATTCTTGTGCTGATTGTCAAGTGATATCCGCATTCTCAGGGAAGTCAACTATGCTGAGCAATTCTTCAATGTGCTCTAGTGTGATTAAGAGAAAAGGTTCACGATTATCTTTAAAAATTCCTCATCTCTCAGGATCATAATGCTCCACACAAGTGATAATCAGCTTTGGACATTGCATTGAGATAGGAAATACTACTGCTTGGGGTAGACCACTATGCTAAAGCCTATTCGAGAATATGGTTTTGCCTTCAATTTTCACCCGTTCACAAAATTGTTGCATATTGATGTGACCCAGATTCGTATTAGTGATATTTTCATATGCCAACTTAATGGAATTGGGAGGGATGATTCGTTGGAATTCATACTTGAGTGCGGATCTGTTCGATTTCTCCACTGGCTTCCTCGATCTTCCCGCATATTTATTAGATTTTTCGGCCATTATGAATTTTACAAAATAATGACTCAGGCACACAAAATAATGCAAGTGGGGCCGGGTCTCAGTCTCCAAACACCCCGTCAATGCAAGAATAATATGACTTGTTTAATTATTATTATTATTTTAAAAATAATAATAATAATAACCAGTATCGGTTACAAAATTTGTATTTTTATTTTTTAATAATACATCACACCGAGATTAGGCTCGAATTTTGACTCTGGTGACAATGATTATTTATTTATTTATTTTAAATAAACAAAATCACCTGATTTCTAATATTCGTATTTTTTATTTAATTTACTGGAGAAAATTCTCCTTGGTATGCGTGAAACTCGCCTGATTTTAATGGCCACGTAATTTGAGATTTACTTCTTTGATGTAATCTTCTGATTGATGCGTGGGAATACTTGCTTAATCATTTTGCAAATGTGTGGAGACTTCTGAAATGCCTTCTCCTCTAAACTACCCTTTTTTTAAAAATAAAAAATTATTTCTGGGTGAGTGCGTGATGATACTGTTGTTGATGCCTAAAAATTTGTTGATGCCTTTCTTTGCCTGCGTGGGAAACTAGAAATTATTTTAATTACCTTTAATGTTGTTCCTAGGCATGTGGATTATTATCCTCTGTAGCTTATGGCTTTGTTTGATCTTATGTCATGTGTGGATATTGTTGCACTTCTTTATCTCTCACACTTGGTTATGGCTCTCCCTTGGCTAATGCGTGGTAATGATTGCTCTTTGATTAGCATGGAAAAGTATTACTTCTCTTATGCTTGCGTGGAGGATTCGAGCATGGGAATGTTGGACTGTTATTTACTTTCTTTGCTGCCCTTTTATTTTCCATGTGGTCTTCTCCTTGTCTTCTTTGGATTTTGACTGCATGGAGATGCTTTGCACAAAACAAAATGTGGTCTTCCTGTCTAGACTATTTCTTTAATTTTTTTGTCTTACTCTCCCTTGGCATGTGCATGGGAATTTAATTGTTGTTGTTTTATGCCTGCTTTTGGACTGTTTCTATATTTTATGGAATGAGCAGCTGTCCCTTGGCTTACATTTTCCTTTCTCCCATGCGTGATGAATGTAATTTCTTTACCCAACTGCAAATTATTTGCCTTGGCCTACGTGGAGGAGTAATGTGAATGTGTGATGATCTTCAGCTGCTCATTGGGTGTGAAAACTTTGGACTGTTATGTGCTTTCTTTTGGCTCTATGTTGTACCAATGCGTGGGATCTTCAAACTACTCCTTCTTTCCTCCTTGTTGCGTGGAGGTGCTTTGTATGAAACAAAATGTGGTCCTCCTTGTCTTCTGCTGTGTATAAACTCTTTAAAACATTTGACTTATTACTTCACCACCCTTTCTTTGGCTGTCAATGGAAACTTGTTCTTTGTTGTTGTTCCTTCAACATGAGCTTCCTCTATTCTTTTAAAACCTGTGATGAATACACCTAGAGGAAATAATAAGGAGTTTGGAAAAACTAAAAATCCTCCAAGCTTCTTATTTAGTTTGCACGAATTTTTCCAAGGAGTTTGATGGATGAGGATTTAAGAAGCTTCTTCACAAATGTTTCTTATTCATCCCGTTAAAACAACTTCCCTTTTTCCTCGGTAGTGGCATTAATTACAGGGGGAAGTCGGGAAATAAACAACCAATTGCCAGCGGAAATGGCAAGGCGGGTTGACAATCCCCATTTTATTTCCCCATGTGGGAAAAGGGGATATTTTTTGTCCATTTGCCAATTCATTAATTTGGCAATCGGGGAAAGAAATCCCACAAGCGGGAAATTAAAACAAATTTGTAAGGAAAGGGAAAATCCGGGTCCGGGAAGCTAATTTAGCATCTCGACAATGGGAAACGGAGGCTCATTTTTCCCCCAACAATTAAAATAAATCTTGTCAAATGAATTTTAATTAATATTTATTTAATTAAAACCCTATAATCATTTAAAAATTAATTTTATCAAACAAAGAGTAATTAATTAATTAAATAGTAAGTAATTAATATTTAACACAGTTTGAGACTTGGCGGGAGAAGTTTTCGCCTGAAAAGGGTGAAATGAAGACCGGAACGATCACAAAAATGAGATGATCGCGATGAGAGCGATAAATCACCCAAAGTAACACTTTTTAAAAAATTCAAAATTTCCATTTTTATTAATTTTGTGAAGTCAAAATTGGCTGATAACACATCCTTGCAAGGAAGTCCATCGACTTCCAGGGACTAGCCTTTGTTGAGAAATCTGCCATATATCTATCTAATCCTTTTTTTTCTGAGTGTCTGTGAATTATAGGGAGTTTATCCCATTGGAAGGAAGAAGTAGTGCACACACTCAGATCTAACGTCAATCGTCCATCAAGATCAACATCAACACCCATCCTCGTGGGTATCGGTAAACCCCGTTATCTTCTCAGGTCGGTTTTGTTTTTATTGTTTCACTTCATTAATTTAAAGTAGGAAAGTAGAAACATCTGTGACCACATGTTCAACTATGCTATCTTTCAATAACTTCTAGAAATCAATGGAGGATGGGTTCAACGAGTCTGTAGCGTTAGAAATGCATGACAACATATTGTGATAATATTTTAACTTTTTCTCTTCTTTGGAAGCATATTTTGCTATATATTGTAGTATTGCATGATGAGAGAGAAATGGTTAGCAATCAACATTAGCTCACCATATTAGAAGAATATCTCTTTTGTGGATGTTCAATATGTCATCATTGCGATTAGGGATGCATTTTATTTTACAATCTTCCTCCCTACACAATGTGGATTGTGGTTGAAGGTCCCAGGGGGATTTGTACCAGGAATGAAATGAAGACCCAATATTTTAGAGACAAGTTTCCTCAGATAATTTAGTGTGTCATTTGACGCGGTTCATAAATTCTTCATAGTCTTGATGAGGACTTGTAGATAATATAGCCTGGTTTTCCATTAGACAAGGATCATCGAAACTGGGTTGATGCATACCTCCATTTATGAAGAATTGTTTACGAGGATTCCATGTAGAAACATAGTTTTCGTAATAAGATTTTGTATTGTTGACATCATATTCATTTTTTCAGTCTAACATATCAACATTTTGTGCATTTTGTAGCCATAAGAATCCTTAAACATGGACGGAACCTTTGTGTTGCCATTCGTACCTAACGAGAGAAGAACGTTAGTAAGCCAAATGAAAATAAGAAGGTTAAAAAAGGGGAGAGGGAAATTAGTTTTTTGTTTTACCTATACCAATAGTCTTTTGCACCCAAATGCTTCTTTAAAACTTCTTCTCATAATATTGTGAATCTTTGATGCAAGTATGCAGATACAATGTTAGGATTTTCAAAAACATTATGGAATCTCCAACGCTATGCTTCTCAAGCATCTTGTGGTGGAAATCCAAGCATAAATTTGTGGAGATCGGGCCATTTTGTGTCTACGACACTGAGGGCGAGGAAAAGAGTTGGTGAGCCAATTTGGTTGGTTATATCAACCAATTTTGCATGACACTTTCCCCAATAAGATCTTGTGCCACGTAGGCTAGATCCAAATCTCATCAAATTATCTAGAAGGAAATATTTTGTAGAATCAAGCAAACGTTTACGCAGTTCAACTATAGTTGGCGGAAGGTAGTTATCAACATTTTGTTTCATGAAAAAAACATCAGTGGATTGGCTCCTATGTCATATCGTAAGGTTAAGCAAGAAATAACTGAAGTGGGGATGTCTCCCAAAGCATCCATCATAGAAGTGCATCAAATGCAGGGCATATTCATGTATATGGATACTTGTGATCCGGGGTTGTCTAAACATAGCTTGTCCATTTGGAAATAAAGATGAGAATGCCATAAAAAATAACCCTTTTGTGTGTGTATTCATTAATTGGAGACATACCAAGTTCAGGGTATGGGATAGAGAATGGAGCTGATGGCCTTACAGAAAGAAAAAAGTTTTGGATCTCTTCTTTTTTGTTCCTGTATTAGGCATGAGTGGTATAAAGGAGGATGGTTGCACTTCTGCATCATCACTAACAGTAGTGTCACCTATATTAACTGGTAAGTTATCTTGCAAGGTTGGTGAAACATCAGACATTATGGAACGCACCAAATAGGATACATCTATGGGTATATATGGTAATGACGAGACTACCTCATCATCTAAAAGGACATATTTATAGTAAGGGTCATTGACTACTTTATATATCAAGGCATTTAACACATGGCTTTTGCTTTCCAAAAAGACATAATTTTTTTTGGTCCTTGTCATTGTACAAGAAAAATGTCAAGATAAAAAACACGACGAGGAAGGTATTTTACAACAAATGAAATGTTTTAAGGAAAGTTGATGGTATGACCACTGTATTTGTATTGTCTACCTTGTGTATGACTGACCTGCATGATAGGATTAACTCTTGCTATGAGCATTTCCTTAACTTGTGTGAGACAATACAAAACCTCTTGTTGGTCTCCAGGGTGCATGTTATTCCATTTTGAGAATCGGTGGCCATTTCGTTCAGTGTAGCATCTAATGCACTTGTGCAAGCCATTTGAGATTCTAGTTTTCATCCCAGAATAGTTTTCGAAACATTTAAAGCATGTATTCGGGATTGGCAGAAGATCTATCATTTTTGTAAATTATTTTTGGGCTTTTGAGGAAGATGGAGTTTGCACAGTGTTAGGCGTAGCTCGAGGGTGGGAGAAGATTTGATGAGGCTCTTCAAAGAGGAGTGGAGGAGGATGAATATGTGCATAAAAGGGGAAGGGTGCTAGTGACACATTCGGCAACATCTAATGGGATTCGAAAGAGGAGGAGCTTGCAAATCATATGAAGAAAGGCGTAGGATTTATATGAAAAGGATGTCTTTGTGGGAGGGGTAATGTGAAACGAGTGAGTTGAGATGGAATATTTTGTGCAGAGGGGATGCCTATATTTTCTTGAGATGGACCTATAATAGGGTAATCTTAGACAGAGTCAATGTATTGTAAATAAGGAGGATGAATTATTAGGGTTGTAGGAAAGAGAGATTCTCCTCTGATACTAGTCTGTGGGAATGAATGTTGTCATCATTTTGATGCATTACGATGGGAACAATACCACTTACAATTTTGATCATTTATGTGTTCCTAATTTTTAGCATGGTATTGGCATATTTGTGCTCTTGCATTTGGAGTTGACATCATATGCTCATAGAAGAGGGAGAAAACATACACTCTACAAATAAAAAAACATAGAAAAATGTAAGCGATGTGTACAAAAAGGAGATATTTTTATGATAACGAACCCCAATTATTTTTAATGAAATAGAGAAGCAACAAATTAAAAAAGAAGCAAAGTGAAATGAAATATCGAGGGAAACAAATATGGAAAAGGGGGATACAAGAAAATTTTTTTTTGTGGAAATGAGAACAATGTACGAAGTTTGTAAAAAACATTATCAATTCACATACTGAAAGTAAACAAGTTAAATGACAACAACAATGATGGAAAATTAGTACAACTATTAAGCTAGATATCCTTGACAATAGAAATGACAAAAGAATAGTATTAAGTATATAAGAAAAGTACAGGCCTAGTGCGTAACAACATATATAGACAGAATAATTAGAGACAAAGCAAGAATGGAGGGGAAAAGGTGCTATTTTTACATAGGTTGGATTAAGACTATTAGGGTTCATTTTTTCCTGCTCGTAGAACCACACATTTAAGTTGCTCTCCTCCGTGGAACGATTCTTGTTTTACGGAGAGAGTAAATAAAAATTTCTTTCTGACCACATTGCTCAGTATTTTAGTAGTAGCCTCCTCGTCAATTAACAAAAAATACAAATCTTTTGTTGAGACACCCATAATAGATCCAGCCACTGCATCAAAGACAGTTTCCAACCTTATTTATGATGTTTCATGGATCAAATCTAATCAAAGTGCATACCTATAATCACAGTTGTGGAAATTTATTTTGCAGTGATGGCAGAACCAAACAGAACTAATTTTTTCAACAACCTTATTTTTGCATTTTTTCCCATCTCGCATCAAAGGGCAAGCCAAATAGTAGAAAGTATCGAAGAGAACATTAGTTATAGTTGTTGTCATGATTTCCCACTCTAGTTTTTTAAGGTTTCCCATTTGATGGATTTGATCAATTGTTGCCAAGGTAGCCATGTTGGATGGAGGTGCACCATATTTCTTGGTGAAAGAAGGGGAAAGTATACTTGCTTATGAAGAATTAAGCCATTTGCAAATCTCACATGTCTCAGGGATCCAGGATTCAGGTAACACTTTGTGCTGGAGATAGTATCAATTGTTGAACCATTGAAATCTAATACATGACCTCCCTTAATCGCTAAAATGCTAACTTTCGATAAACCAATCAATTCTGAAAGCTCCTTTTCCAAAGAATCTAAAAAATCACCCCATAAAGTCACATAAATAGTGAATCTTGACTGTCCCTGAGTTGTGTTCTTTTAATTTTTTCAGATTTATCCCTGTAACGAATAGTTGAAATAGGAGAGATGGACGTGACAACCGCTATGAGGTCAAGACAATATTTGGGAGGAATTTCTGGAGTTTTTTTGTATTGGCTTGAAATGGAAATTGTGCAGTGGAAAAATTTCATCGTCTTCGTTGAAGGGAATTATTCTGGAACCGACTAACGAAAAAATATCCAATGAATTTTTTGAGATGGTTAAAGTTCATGTTTACATCTTTTACTCTTCTATTAGAAACAACGTAAAGTCCTCCCGTCTTAATGTGGTCATATAATTTATCTGCAACTTTGTTGAAGCATTGCACTCGTATTTCACCTCCTTTACAATCAATGAAATCAAACCCAAAGTATTTTCCACTGCCATTTACATTATTGTATTCTTGCAAATTTGTTTTACCGATAACTCTTCCCTTAATTGACCAAAACCTTGAATTATTTTTTGAATAAGATATTTGTATATGTTTTTCAGTCATGGTGAGGATAGGACTATCCATGCAAGGGTCTAATCTAATATTTTTTCTCCTTGAAGATGTGGAATTAATTTAGAAGCAAGGTGCTTTTGTTTAACAATAGAGTTACACAATAGAACATAATTCCCAATTCTCTCTGAGGAAGAGGAAACTATTTCTATGCCCAGAATGAGAATAGTCATGCAAATAAAGCTAAGGGGTTAAGATAGGTACTTGTATTGATGATTTTTGGTGGAAAAAAGTGAAACTAAATGGAAATGTGAAAACTTACAGTTCTTCTTTAAACATATTAGATGTAAATTTGTGTAGTTGAACAATTGAGCCTTCTTGCAATTATTTTGAGAGCACTAGTGTATTGAATTTGGAGGGTAGTAGCATTGTTTGTATGTGTGATCCATCTGAAATGTTTACACGACAACAAAGTTTTTTTTCAAGTTAGAGTGTACAGGTTGAAGGTCTAGTAATTGGAGTCTATGCTTGACCTCATCATCTCCTTCAAGGATCACAAAAATCTTATTTTCTGTAAGCATTGTTTCCATAGCTATGTTGCAAGAACCTTTCTAAAAAATATCAAATGTGAGACATAGTATCAAAAAAATGTCTTCTATGTGAGCTCTTAGAAGGTTGCAACATTAAAGTAACTGTTCAAGAAAAAAGGCGAGAACAGATCAACACAAAAAATTTCTAGCCATTGGTATTTGTAAACACAAATTGTTCCACTTACATGTTAATACAAGAAAAACAACCTATTGTTGTTGGATATCACAAGCACTGGGGGGGGGGGGGGGGTAAATCAGTGTTGATCAGATTCGCAACTTCTAAAACTTCTTAAAAAGAACTAGCAATAAAATCCATAAACACAAATTAAGGTGCATGCAAGAACATAAGTATACAGGAAACCAAATTTATAGTGGGAAACCCTTAGAGGGAGAAAACCCACTTGAAATCAAAGCCTTTTATTAAGAACACCCATTTTTAACATACAACGATTTCCAGTTTTGTTGAAGCACATACTTCATAGTCATTCAAACACCCACTTAGCTGGTTTAGCAAGCTGCCACTTGCAAGGAACAACTACCCCTGTGTCCCAAACACCCATTTAGGAAAAATAGACTGAAAATTTTGTAATTTGATCATCTAGCTACTTGTTGCTTAATCAACAGATCATGATCTCCTTTCTAGCATAGCTTGTTCATTCACCAATGTCCAATTCACTAGTTTTGCATACTTTTCTTAGTCAAGAATTCATACAAATTCTCCTAAGGATGGCAATTCACTCTTATCATGATCTTGGACACTATATTCAATTCTAAGATATGCCTTTGTATCTTTTCTCTTCACTGTTGTTTAATAAGTATCCACTTTACAAGATTTTCTCTGGACTTTTTTGTCACTAATCTTGTTGCATTTCTTTCCATATGTTCATATGGTGATTGCATAATTGTATTATTCTAATAGCATCAGATTTATACCTCTCATTGTTTTTGCTACTTAACCATACTTCTTCATAACAGTCATATCCTACACATCATTTTGTTTTTCTCCCCCTTTTTTTGATACTTCACATAGTCCAAATTTTCTTTTTCACGGTTCTTAACTCATCATATTGTTCCACACATCCTTGTGGTAAGCACATACCACATTATCCTCTCTTGTAAGAGCTTTCACAATTTTTCTAATACCTTGATTATTCTTATGTAGTCTACAATACTTGTTTCACACTCCTAAAGGTATTTTACATGATTGTTTTGATTCTTTAACTATCCACATTAGCAGTCTGCTCAAGATTCTACAATTTGAACTCAGGGGGACAGAAGTACTGATACTGTAACAGTTGTTGATTTCAATATTTACATTCACAGAAAATTTGTCAAACTCCATTCAAAGGAACTCAAGACAAGTTTCACTACCACTTTATACAATGTGAAGTCACTTCTTTAGATCGTGATTCAACCAATAACTAATTATTTGATCACTTTCATAGGAAACAATCGTGGAAATCACACATGTCACTGACCACACTTACTTTACCAACATGCCAGCACGGTGTTTCAGATAATTATTTGACCCCTGACAAGATTGAATTCAACAAGGAGAATGTAGCTTGACTCAATGAAATTGTAAATTTGATTTTAGCAAATCTATCTGGTATATCTCTCATAGACTGATGACTGACACAAAATTTCACATAGATTCTGTCATTGAATGGAAAAGTTCCAATCGAAGCAAAAACACTCCTTCAAGCTTATTTGACTCCTATTATGCATGAATCATCAAGAGTTTTAAACTTCAATGTGAATGAATTTTCATTTAGACAGGTAAAAAGATGATTTATTACTGTCAAAACTGATGACTGTCATGTGAAAATTTCAAATGTCTGCCAGCAGATTCTCCATCCATTCACGATGAAATAAAAAACATTTATTTTTTCATTAGCTGACGTATTCATCCTTGAAGATCCTTCATATGCTCCTAAGTTTCATGAAGTTTTCATTAGAGTTCTTGGCTATTAAATTCGATAGTAAACCTTGTTTTACAGAACCCTAGTTTCAGGGTCTTATTCCTTATACAGGTTAGAGACTCTTGTAAAAACAGTTTCTCTCTCAATAATGTAAATTGTTATTACCAAAATTTTTCTTTCTCCATCTTCTTGGGGTCATATAGACCACATATTCCAAGATCAATTCAAACTTGTATAGGCTTCCCATTAGCTGCTCTGAGTATTTGTTCCTAAAGCCCTTTAGTCACAGAAATAGATTGACAAGAGGCAAGTGTTCTTGGTTATGTCCAGAAGATTTAAGTACTAATGATTTCCACCTCTTGTTTCTTTTAGATCACTATTGGAGTGCATGAAAATGATCCATGTAGTTTCTATGATCATTTGAGACATCATGAACATCACTCAAAACAACATGGTTCACATGAAGAATTTTGGTAAGATGCTTATGCAATAAACTTCACCTTCTAGGAAAGCATGTCAACAAGAAAGTAAATTCACACCTGTAATTTCACTTGGAAGTTACCTTGGTTGATCAAGCACCTTAAATATGAGGTCAATGATGATCAAAAGAAAGCAATTGAGTCTAGGAACCTTCTTTGTAGCAATGACTCACTTGATTGATTGAAGCATGCTTCCTTGCAAGTCACTCTACCAGAAGCATCATTTAGAGCATATGACTTCAAGAACTTGAAGTGCTATCATGCAACTTCATGAAGATTGTTGACCTAATCAAGCACGTTATAACGATCCTATAGAAAAAAAAATGTACTCTTAAGAAATTTATAAGTTATCCAATGAGTCATTGGAGGCCAACTTCAACTTCTTACCTTGATATCTATTCAGATCACAATCCAGGAAGGTAGAAGAAACCTGTATTCACTAAAATGTCTCATATCTTTCTCAAAAACATGTCCAGTTGATCCTGAGAATTTATTGTACTAGCTCAATCTTGGAATCGATCTAAAAAAATTAATTTTATGATTTATCCTAAGGATTCTTCAGATTTTTCTTGACACCTAATAATCCAAACAACTCAAAATAAACTTGTCAAGAAGATTATTTTAGAACAACTTGAATAACTTAAAATCCTCCATTACAAAATCTAATGAAATTTGACATGGAGTATTTTAATACATCCCTCTACACATTCCAATGTGATTAGATAGCCATATGTTTATTGTATGGGGCTCTACCAAATCTCTATTTACCTTAGAGAACACATCTAGTTCTCAAGGTCACTTTCTGTGCACTTTGAATTTTAACTTCTATGGATTTGAACCGAGACTTGAAATTTCTCAACCATACTATAGATACAATTCATAAAGATTGATCCCATGATTCTATGTAAACATTTCATGACCTGCAGAAACTCTTTACATCTCATCAGGTACCATAAATATGACCTAAATGGCCCAGTTAGAGAACTGCAACATTCCACTAGAAGACCTGATACACACTGTGAAGAGCTCTGATATCATGATTATACCATCATACATGGATCTGTATCATATCTAACATCTGAGCCAAGTAAATCCTACCATGTCCATTGCTTCCATTGGACTCCTGCCTCACCAACCAAGCCTACAAGAGCATTGACACCATCGTGAATTCTCTCTTGTGAGCTTCTAACATATCTTCAGAAGGCGTTACCAACCAACCATCATGTCCCTTATAAGGAATCATTTAACCTATTCAATCCTTTTTCCATCAATGCCACTTGACATCAATGACAACACCAATGACCATGGTTCAAAAAAATCCTCCTCTATCATTGATAGCAACACACTTAGGAACCTATAAATTTTGATGGCAAAAACACTGGTCATACCTAGTTTCTGGTTGCATACTTTGTATTTCTCCCCCTTTGACATCATTGACAAACGTGCACTATACCTTTTAGGGGGAAAACACTATGTTTCATCTTAAACCTGTTTTGAACATCTTTGAGGTCATTGTAGTAGTGATGGAAGAGAGGTAACAACTCTATTAGCATGCCAACATTGTTATTTTTGAGCATCTCAAAAAATCACTTTACCTTTCTTGACACTTTCCATCATCTCTAGGCTTAAATCCATGCAATACAAGTCATCTCCATACTCTTCATACTATACCTTTGTGCTAAATCCCTAAATAACCCTTTTAGTGTAAAATTGACATACTTTCAACATGCAACTATAGATCAACCATGCTTAGAATCATGTCAAATAATAATCCCCCTAGACAAAATGCCTCAAATTATAGCTTAAGACCACAAATTAGAGTTTTTAGCCCAACTATGATGCCTTGACATTAAACTCTATAACTCATGTCAAGGTCCGTAAAGCTCTATTTTAGTCTTCTATAATAATGTTTAACTGAGATAAACAACTTTACACTACCACCAACTTGACCAAAGAGAGAAACATCTCTATCATACCTGGAATGGTCTTGACAACACCATATCAACCTCTTGAAAGGTTCAACCAATCACACCCCCTATCTTTGAGAGTCCATACACATCATGTGCAACTTGTCCAGACTGTTAAATAACATTGCAATACCAAACTCATCAATTAGAAAGCAATAGAGTGGCCTGTGACACCTAAACACCTATAACCACTTGCATTGAGGTCTTCATCTTCCTTCATGGAGCACCAATAAATTATCACTAGCACATTTTCACTTGAAATTACCACCAAAATATCTTCCAAACACTTTAAAAGCATGTCAACAATATAGACACCTCAAGAAAGTTGTTAAGAATGAGGGGAAGCATCTTCCATACCTAAGTCACCAACACTTCTCATCAAGAGCAAACAATCCAACTCTGTCATGTATAACTGAAAATATACCCATAATTGAAGCCTAAAAACTTTTCCATCCTCTAGCCCTATGAGATATGATGATTTTATTCAAAACTTTAGCTTCAAAATCCTTCATTCGACCTTTGAAAACTGAGTTTCCATGCAAACCGCTCATCAGGACTCTGTAAACCCAGTCAAGAGCAAAAGTGTATCTTTTTGTTGCATTTATGACATCAACCATAGTTCATCAATCATGAGAAGGATTCCATAGGCTTTTGAGAACCTCTGAAGAGCATAGATCATGCTAAAACATACCTGTTACCATCATTTTGTTTGAAGATACCTTAAATTTAGCTCTTTTAGGTCAAAGACTGTCATTTCCTCTTTATACCATGTTTGGACCTCCACGTAAACATAAAAAATCACCGTAGCTTGAGAAATTCATAGCTTTAGCATGCCAATAATCAGTGTGAAAGAGCTAAGACAAACACTTTACCTTCATCCATGATGAGACTGCAAAGCTAAACTAGGCACTCATTTGCTTGATTTACACTTTCTTGATCATTTCCTTACTTAATGACTGAGATTCCTTGCTGTCATGTCAAGAATTCAGCTTGGTCATTTTACCACTTGTTTGGAGCTCAAGTCACTGAATCCCCCTATCATGAAGATATCTTAGCACTTCTTCTCACACATGTAGTTTCTCACTTTCTTATCTCTTTACATTGTCAGCATCTTAGATCATCATGCCCTATACACCATTTAACATTGTAGCTTCTTGTACACACTATCATAGATTCTAAGAAATACACACATTCTCATGTTTCAAAATCATTTGTATCCTTTAGTATAACATGTCTAGCTGATCTGAATAAAAATTTAACACTCGTCTCAACCATTTACTAGTTCACATCTTAGTTTATCATGTGTACCATTTACAAATACTATTAGAGCGTAGTTTAAGACAAGTGAGTCCTCTAAAATCACTATTTTTTGCTTACATGACCTCAAGATTGGTCATGCTTATTGAATTACCATGACCAAGATTTCTAAGTGCTTACACTCTATTGATTTGGGACAATGTGTATGGTAAATTCATATTTGCAAAATACCTTAAACTTTCACTTAAGCACATTGAATTTGACTAGAAATTGGTCATACTTTACTTTACCAGCGTTGTACTGATTAGGCTATCTCTTGATCACCTTATTTATCTTCATACATTCCCAGGAGTTAGTATACTATCCTTGCAAGTTCATAAAATAAGTCTTGAATCACATATATATACCTATATTAATGTCCAAACCACTTACAACACAATACATGGAAGAATGAGTACATATGGACTCATGATAACATTTTACCACTTCAGTGACATTCTCAAGGTTTTATACATATCAGGGTATCTTTAACAACACATGGTGCACTACACATAACTCAAAACCACTCAAGATATTAATCAAGGCTTGACCTCATAGCTCAAAAGATATAGACATTCTTGATGGTTCAAAGGCACACTATGACAAAGACACAATATGAGAACTAAAGATTCTGCAAATGACAAGCCCAACTACTATGCAAGACACCAAAGATATGCACCATAGACACTTTATAAGACTCATGATAGGCACCATATGCACTTTATAAGACTCATAATTCACAAAATGACCTTGTCTCAACAATGAGTGATAACGTGAACCAAGAGAGACCTTTCACACCATATAATACTCTTTTGAGATCACTTCAAGCTTCACAAGCATCATAGACACCTGTAAACACCCGTTGACTCAGATTTTGATAAGATAAAATCATTTCAAGCACATCTTGGTGTTTTAAACCATGAAATTTGGGATAAGAACTCAGACTTTTGATAAGACATTTCTCTTATACCTTTGAGACATAAAAAAAATCATAAAAATGCATTATTTATGGACAAATGATGACATAAAATTGTGACAAACACTTCTTAGACTCAAGATATCAGCTTTGATAGAGATCTAAAGGGACTACTCAATGCATTGACCAATCTTCTCATTGAGATCATAGCATTGAGACTGTGTTCACAGACCAAGCAATGCACTTGAAACCCTGATTTCAAAATTTTGGTTCACAGTGACACATGAACAACATTTCAACCAATTTTTATCCTTTTTCAACTTATAACCTATGCTCAGACATCTTAGAATGACAGTACAAAACCATTTTTGAAGAATGAAATATTATGAACTTAAAATGGTTTTTGCTTACTTGACTGACACTTTCAGAGATTTATAAATATTGAGAGCTACTTAGACACACTTCACAGAAATCAAACATATTCAATATAGTCAATCATGACACAAGGGCTGTGAGTACACTTTAAATGAGTTCAAGTACACTTATATGTAAGATGCTGAGACTAATGATCGCCCTGATCCATCCATACTGACAATTTTGATACGAAGATGCAAACTGAGGGAATTCATTGAGACATCATAGATCATAGACACTTCTTGACTTAAAGGAGCTCTTCAAATCACACCAAGACCTTGATAAGCATCATAACTAAGATCTCAGACAACTTACACAATACACACTTTTATGCTTTAAAGAGCAACAACACAAGAGAATTTGACCTTCTCATCATGAATAACTATCTGAGCCTCAAAAACATACTTAAGAGCTTAAAATACTTTACAATATGAAGAGGAAACTCACTTGGCAAAGAAAAATCCTCACTCCAAAGCTTCTTTTAAAATTATATGCCTTCCAGAATCCTCAAGAAGGCACACTGAGTCTTGAACCAACTCAAAACAACATAAAGTCATCAAAACCATATGATTACTCCATATTCCCTTTCCTCATCCTTCCATTCTTTCTAACCTTCTTGGTTACGGTTCTAGGAGTAATAAATTCATTATATGAGCTCTCATCTTCTGTTTGAGTTCTTGATAAACATAGTTCATACACCTATTCTACCACTGCTTGAGGTATAATTTCTTCATCCTTTGCATTGGAATTATTTCCATGTTTCTTTTCCTTTTTCATCACCTGTTTATATCTCATGTGAGTCAGTTTCTCCTGACATTGTGTTAGCTTGCTATGCTTCTTGAATATCTACCTATGTTACCTTCTTTCCAATATTTGCTATTTCAACTTCTAACTTTTCTTTCTTGGCTGATTCTATATGAGTGTGTTTGATTTCATCTTTTCTCTTGTATATGAGCTTCCTCTTTTGACAATGTCTTGCTAAGTGTCAAAATTTGTTGCACTTGAAGCATACAAGTTGACTCCTGTCTCTAGGTGTAATTTTTATCCATTCTTGTTTCATATGTTCCTCAAGATAGAATTTTTCTATGTGACCCTTCTCATGACAATTAAAAAAGACTCTGTTCTTTTCATGCTTAGTCCTACAATCTCTCCATAGATGATCCTTGTCTATCTTTCTCAAATAGTCTCTAGTTCTATGCCCAAAAGTATAACATGAAAAACAATATCCATTAAATTTTATCTCATACCTAGATGCATTTGGTTGTTTGAATATCTTGAATCTTCCTGTGTTTATCTCCTTGGTTTGCTTCTTATTTGTTTGCTTGTTGGGACCAATCTTTTCCTCTTCCCTGTTATCTGAATGTCTTGATCTAGGATTCAAATCTATTTTCCTTGCTTATGTCATTTCTTCTCGGAGAATATTCAAATTTACACTTAATTTTTCACACTCTTCAATCTTTTCTTGGATGGATGTTTGACAATACTTATGCTCTATTTCAACTGAATGTATTTGTAGGTCATTAAATTGATTTGTGACTTGTTTCAGGTCACCTTTCAGGGTCTTTACTTCTTCTTCAAGTTTCAAGCATTCATTCTCTTTTTATTTCAGAGCTCTTGCAACATTTTCCATAATTGTAGCCACTTCATTTAATTCTTGACAATGGTGAGATTCCATGTGTTTAATATAATTCTTCAGGCCTTCTATAAAATATTGAGAAATATCATATTTTCTCTTCAAGATTGATTCAGATAAAGAACCCATGCTTGTGTTGTCAGGATCAACTTCAAGCTGTTAGGCTTAACTCAAAAGGACCAAGATATGATACCAATTGTTCGATAACACAAGCACTGAGAGGGGGGAGTGAATAAGTGTTGATCAGATTAACAACTTCTAAAACTTATTGAAAAGAACTAACAATCAAACCATGAACAAAATTTAAGGTGCATGCAAGAACATAAGAATATAGGACACCAAATTTATAGTGGTAAACCCTTAGAGGGAGAAAACGCACTTGAAATCAAATCCTTTTATTAAGAACACCCATTCTTAAAATACAATGATTTATAATTTTGTTGAGCACCCACTCACCCTGAGAAGCACCTACTTCACAGTCATTCAAGCACCCATTAGAACATAGCAAAGCACCCACTTAGCTGGCTTAGCAAGCTGCCACTTGCAAGGAGCAACTACCCCTGTGTCCCAAGCACCCACTTAGGAAAAATGGATTGACAATTTTACAATTTGATCATCTAGCTACTTTTTTCTTAATCAACAGATCATGATCTCCTTTCTAGCACAACTTATTCATTCACCAATTTTTGAATTCTCTGGTTTTGCATACTTTCCTTAGTAAAGAATTCATACAACTACTCCTAAGGCTATCAATTCACTCTTATCATCATCCTGGTCACTGTATTCAATTATGAGATATGCCTTTGTATTTTTACTCTTCACTGTTGTTTAATAAGCATCCACTTTGCAAGCTTTTCTCTGGACTATTTCATCATTGACCTTGTTACATTTATTTCCACATATTCATCAGGTGGTTACATACTTGTATTCTTCTAATGGCATCAATTTATACATCGTTTTTTTATCCTTAACCATAGTGCTTCATAACAGTCATCTCCTACAAATCATTTTGATGTTCTATTTTTTTTCATACTTCACATAGTCCAAATTTTATTTATCACACTAAATAACTGACCACATTGTTCCACACATCCTTGTGCTAAACACACACCACTTATATTCTCTTTTATGAGCTTTACTACAAGCGAAACAACCTCTTTGTCTTCCCTTTGTAACTCCAAAGGTATTTTGCATGATTGTCTTACTCAATAAGGACAAAGTGTTTGTTCATCTTTTGAAATCAAACTAAGGGGGAAGAAGTATGGTTTTGTAACAATTTTGGCTTTTAATATTCTCCAAAAGTTTTTCAAACTCAAAGAAAGGAACTCGAACAATTCACTCCTTCATATAATGTGAAGCCACCTTAAGCTTTGTTCACTTATTTCTTATTGAATGAGCACTGTCATAGGAAACAATGGAGGAAATAATGCATTTCACTAACCACACCCCTTTCAAACATGCCATATGGTGTTTCAAGACTTGTTTGATCCATAAAAACCTTGAATCAACAAGGAGAACGATCTATACTCCATGAATTTGTCTTTGAAACGAGAAAACAATCTTTATACTGTCAAGACTGTGACTGACATGAAGTTGAAGACCTTATGTCTTTGAATGAGATCCTTTCAAACCAAGAAAAAAATACTTGAAGCTTGTTTGAATCCTATTATGCATGAATCATCAAGAAAAATGATATTCAATTCATGAATTTTCATTGAAACAATCAAAACCTCCATTTACATTGTCAAAACTATGACCGTCACAGTTTTTTGAATTTCTACCAGCAAATTATCCATCCATTCATGATGAAACAAAAAATTTATTTTTGCATTAGCTTCGTATTGATCCCACAGAGATTATTCCCAAATTTTTCATTGGTTCATCTATGAGATTCGATAAAAACTTTCTCATAAACCCTAGTTTCAGGGTTTCCTTCACTGTGTAGGTCTTAGCCTCTTGAAAAAACAATTTCTCTCTCAATAATGAATCGAATTCGATATTTTTTATTTTTCCAGCTTCTTGGGGTCATTATCCACCTATTCCAAGAAAAATTCAAACTTGAAAACCTTCCATTAGCTCCCAGAAATCAAATTTAGCAGGATATAGACTAATAAGAGACAAGTGTTCTTGGTTGTGGAGAAATTTCAGTCTTGTTTTCCACCTCTTGAGGCTTGTGGATGACATTGGAGTGCATTAAAATACTCAATATAGTTTCTAGATCATCTGAGACATCATGAACATCACTTAAAACAACATCTTTCACTATTTTAACATGCTTATGCAATAAACTCACCTCCAAGAACCCTGTCAATAAGAAAGTGAATCAACAAGCTCATCATTTTAGCCAATTTTTCCATATTGTGATGTGGATGGATGTTGTAGCCTTTGAATATGAGGTCAATGATGATAAAATCAAGCAATTGAATAATTAACCCTTAGAACAGTGACCCCATGAGAGATTGAAGCATGCTTCATTGATGTCACTCTCCAAAACAACTTAAAGAATATCACTTCACACCTTAAACTTCATCAACCAACCACCTTAACTAATTAAATACCTTAAAAATATCATGTGAAGAAGGTATGGACACTCAAAGATTGATGAATGAACGAAAACCACTCAACTGTACCTTGAAGGTTTAACACACATGTCAAGAAGGAGAAGAACTTGTCTGAAAATGCTCATAACTTTCTTGAAACATATCCAACTGTCCTAAAATTTTTTGCACCATCTAAATCCTCAAGTCTTGTACAAAAATTAATTCTATGATTTATTTGAGGTATTCTTCATATTTTTTCTTGACACCTAAGAAGCCAGACAACTCAAAATGAACTTCTCAAGAAGGCTGTTTTAGAAAAACTTGAATAACTCAAAATCCCCATTACAGAATCTGATGAAATTCGACATGGAGCATTAAAAGACATACTTATACACATTACATATGATTTTTAGCCACAATTTTACCTGTGAATCTCTACCCAATCTCATTTACCTTATAGAACACAAGCAGTTCTCAAGGACACTTTCTTTGCACTTTGAATTTTGACTTTTGGAGTTGAATTGAGTCTTGAAATTGCTCAAAAATACTATAGATACCATTAAAAAGCTGCTCCCATGCTTCTGTAAATATTTTATGACCTACACCAACTCTTCACATCTCATTAGGTACTAGAAACAAGCCTAAATGACCTAGTTAGAACTGCAACTTCCACTAGAAGACCTGATACACTATGTGAGAGATCTTTCTTATGCTTGAAACCTTATTTCTGACCTGAGAAACATCTATGCCAAGTAAATCAACCATGTCCAAGCTTCCACTTGAATCCTGCCTCACCAATGAATCTTGCAAGACACCGAAACCATCCTGAACTCTCTCTGTGAGCTTAAAACATCTTTAGAAGGCACTATCAATGAACCTTAATGTCCTTTACAAGGCATCACTTCACCTTTCACTTGTTTACCATCAATTCCACTTGTCATCAATGACAACACCAATGACTAGGGTTCAACAATTGTGACCTAACATTATACATAGATTAAAGTAGTCTTTAAATTTTACAAGTTATGGTTTACACAAAGATGAAATATGTTTTTTTAATTTGTTGCGAAATATAAAATTTTAGTCATTAATGTGCTAGTTCAAAATTCACAATTACATTTTAACGTGCACTCCATCTCAATGGTTAATGCAACACCAAAGTTGCAAGTTGAAGCTAGAGTGTACAAGTTGAAGGTGTAGGAGTTGAAGGTCTATTACGTTGAAGGGGCTGACATCATAAGCCCCCTGAAGGGTCAAGAAATTCCCATTTTCTTTAAGCATTGTTTCCATATATATGTTGTAAGACCCTTTCTAAATAAAATATCAACTATGAGACATAGTATCAATTAAATTTTTGTTTATATGAAAGTACTTGGAAGGAAGCGACATTAACTAATAGTTTGAGGACATAGGTAAGAAAGGATTAACAAAATAAATATTGAGGAAACACTATTTAGTAACACAAATTGTGTCAGTTACAGGTTAATATAAAAAACAACAACATTTTCAGAGAAAACATTGTACATAGCTTAAACTATTCTTCAAATTTGAAAATTTGAATTTTTTTTATAGAAATTAGAGAAGATGTGGTCTGTAGAAAAGATGAAACTTAAAAAAAAATATTGTAAAATCTAAAAGTGATATAATTATTATGGTAGTTGAAATTTCATAAGTACATTTAATACATGTTTAGGGAAAAGTGAAGATGGAGAACATATTACAATGAAACCTTTAAATTTCTATGTTTTTTTCTTTGCAAATTTTGGTTTATACGCTCCACATATTTTTTTGAACAAGTTAGGTAATATTTTTTAGGTTTTGGATTTTCAATGTAAATTCCCATTTTTTTCAAATTGTAACCAGGCTTATGTTTGGTGATGTCTTCCGATGTATCATATGCGAGGCCATATCCTCTTGAGTGTGAGCCAGTAGTTCGAAACTTTGAAAGGTAGATGCAACAATCCCTTGGAAGATGCAAATTTTCTTTGATCATTTATACTATTAATGGTTTTGTAGGTCCAGGTTGCCTGCATTGCAAGACATTCACCACAAACTTGATTCTATGAAACTTTTTATCTCTTTTCAAGTGCAGAGTTGTTACTGTTATGCCAACAAACAGTTCAAGAATGACACTACGTGTTTTCATCTCCATGATATAAATTGAATCAATAGAAAAAATATCATTTGAAAGAGAAAAGTCAAATTACATGATTAAAAAAGAAAAAGAAGAATATTTTCTTTACACTAAAGGAATACTTTGAGATCCATTTCTATGCAATACAATAAATGGTTAAGAAAAAGGAATACGTTTGAAAGGAAATTCAACAATTCAAAGACTAAAATATGTCAATATTTGCATGTAAATAAAAAGTTGGTGAACAACCAAACCAAATGATTCAAAGAATTTTTGTGAGGAAAAAGTGTTTAGAAAATGTTTTTTGTTTAATGGAAAACAATGTGGGCAAGTTGATGTAGGAGCATCAACTCTAGCATGTATATGAGGGTGAAGACATCCAATTTTAGCTTGCAAGTGTGGTTATATGACCTAGAAGTCATTAGGAGCCAATCTATGTTGTTAGTCTTGCTTTGGACCTTTTGAAGTTTAAATGGAGCATTTTCCCTCCAAAATGCTAATTCAAATTATAAGGTCAATTTTTGGTTTGTTTTAAGAGTTTTGATGTAGTCTTGGAGCTTACAAGCTATGAGTTGTGGAGCTTAATTGCTTCACTGGCATGCTTTTGCAGACTTGCTAGAATACACAGTAAGCATTGGTTGACGAAACCGGCATCGGGTCACCCATGGACCGATATCGGTCACGAAAGGAATTGAACCAGTTACATCGGTTAAGGCTAACCGACATCAGTTTCCTATGCATGACTATTATAATTAAGTTGCGGGAATTAGATCTATCTTTAGTTGTAAAGTGAATCTAATGGTTGTAATTTCATAGCTAAAGTGCCCTAAGATTGTAGATGCATATATAAGCATAAAGCTAGGGTTTAGAAGAGTGAATTCATTGAGAATTAAGAGAAGTTTCCTTTAGAGAGAAAAAGAGAAATTTGTAGAGAAGAAAGTACAATACATCCAAGAAGGTGTGGAAGATTGCAAATCTTCATTGTATTTCCTCTGTGATAATAAATTGGTTGTTTCTTGGTGGACGTAGCCCACACTGGGTGAACCACGTTAAATCTTGTGTATTGTTTCTTCTTTTTTATTTCCATATTTATTGCTTTTATGCTTAGATATTATTAATATATCTGTACAACCAGTGTGCTAACCCCAACAACTGGTATCAGAACATCTTTGTTTGAGGGTTGTGTGTGTTGACAGATTTACTCACAGAGGGATTTCTAATTGAGTGGGAGCAAAGCAATGGGAGAAGAAGGAAAATTCAAAGTAGATAAATTTGATGGCCGTGACTATCTATTATGGAAGATGTAGGTGGAGGATTATCTGTATCAGAAAGATTTATACTTACCATTGGATGAGAAGGCAAGACCTACAAAGATGACTGATGAAGAATGGAAAATTCTTGATAGAAAGGCTCTGGGATCTATAAGATTGAGTCTGGTAGCATCTGTGGCTTTGAATATTACCGAAGCAGGATCTACGGTAGAGTTGATGAAATCTTTAGCAAATCTATATGAAAAACCTAGTGCTTCAAATAAAGTTTATTTGATGAAAAAATTGTTTAATTTAAAGATGCAAGAAGGTGGATCTGCATCAAGTCATTTGAATGATTTCCAGTCTATTGTAAATCAATTAAAATCAGTTAGTATTCCATTTGAGGATGAAGTGAAAGAAATTTTATTATTATGCTCTTTGCCAGATAGTTGGGATAACTTGGTAATGGTTATTAGTAATACAACGTCTGCTACTAATGTTTTAAAGTTTGATGATGTGGTTAGTATAATCCTGAATGAAGAAATAAGCAGGAAAAGTATAGGAGAATCATCATCTGGGAATGATTTGAATGTAGAAATCAAGGGGAAGGCAGAAGGAGAGATCCAAGAGCAAGAATAATGGGAAATCAAAGTCTAAGAATGGTAGATCTAAATCCATAGGTAGAGGTATAATCTGCTGGAATTGTGGAAAGAAAGGTCATGCAAAAAAGGATTGCTGGTTCAAGGAAAACAAAGAGAATGTACCAGAGAAAGGTAAAGAGGAAAATGTTGCTGTAAAAGAGGTAATGCAAGATTCCCTAATTCTCTCCTTGGATAATAAAATTGAGTCATGGGTTTTAGATTCAGAGCTTCTTTCCATGCAACCCCTAATAAGGGCTATTTCAAAAATTATGTCCAGGGTAATTTTGGGCATGTTTATTTAGGAGATGATGAACCATGCAATATTACTGGTAGAGGTGAAGTTCATCTTAAATTACATAATGGAAATACATGGATATTGAAAGATGTGAGGCATGTTCCAAGCCTCAAAAGAAATCTAATTTCTACAGGACAATTGTGTGAAATTGGTTGCATGGTTACACTCACAACCGAATCTTGGAAAGTTACCAAGGGATCTCTTGTTGTAGTAAGAGGAAAGAAGGTAGGATCATTGTATTTATCTACCTATATTACTGATTCCTTTTCTATTCTATCTACTTCAGATTCAGATACAAGCATGTGGCACAATCGGCTAGGCCATATGAGTGAAAAGGGAATGCAGATCTTAAAGGCAAAGGGTAAGTTATCATATCTGAAACATGTAGATCTTGATTTCTGTGAGCATTGTATTTTTGGAAAGCAGAAGAGAGTGAGATTTATCAAAGTTGGGGAAACAAAGAAGAAGCATAAATTGGAGCTTGTACACTCAGATGTGTGGGGACCAACCCAGGTAGCTTCTCATGGAGGATCCCAATACTATGTTACTTTCATTGATGATGCCACAAGAAAGGTATGGGTTTATTGTATTAATTGTAAATATGATGTTTTTGAAACTTTTAAAAGATGGAAATCCCTTGTGGAAAATGAATCAAATTCAAAGTTAAAGTGCCTTAGATATTGACAATGGTGGTGAGTACTGCAACAAGGCTTTCAATGATTATTGTTCAGTAAATGGAATACATAGAGAAAGGATGGTTCCTAGAACACCACAGGAGAATGGTGTTGTAGAGAGAATGAATAGGACAATCATAGAACATGCTAGAAGCATGAGGATACATGTTGGATTTCCCTTACATTTTTGGGCGGAAGCAGTAGACATGACGATTTATTTGATTAACTATGGACCTTCAAGTGCACTGAATGGTGGAATACCAGAAGAAGCTTGGACTGGAAAAGAGGTAGATCTTTCTTTTCTTAGAGTATTTGGCTCAGAAGATTTTGTGCATATTGATAAGGAAAATAGAAAGAAATTGGATGCAAAATCCAAAATATGTACTTTCATTGGTTATGGATCTGGTGATTTTGGATTCTGGTTTTGGGATTTAGAAGGTTCTAAGATAATTAGGAGTCGTGACATTGATTGGAATGAAAAGAGAATGTACAAGGATCAAGTTTTGGTACCCAAAGGTGAACCAGTGGAGAAGTTTATGGATGAAAATGAACTCTCGGATTTAAAATTAACACCTACATGTTTACACAGTAACTGGTATCGGTTACCCCTGACTGGCATCGGTCCCCTTATACCGACGTCGGTTACAGAAGAGAAATAGACCAACATCGGTTAGCCGAACTGACATCGATAAAAGGTGACTAACATCGGTCACTGTCAGAAGATAGATAAAAATCTACAGGATGAGAAGATTGAGCCTCTGACACCCCAAATCTCAGTGAGAAGGTCACAAAGGGTAAGTAGACCTCCAGAAAGTATTTTCACCTTCCTTGTCTTATTTATTATTGACTGATAGTGGTGAACCAAAAATATTTGAAGAAGCAATGCAAGGATAAATCCCACAAGCAGTGGGAGCATGGCATGAATGAGGAGATGGACTCCTTAGAGCAGAACCAAACATGGAATTTGGTTAAGTTTCTAGCAGGTAAAAGAGAATTGTAGAACAAGTGGGTTTACAGGATCAAGGAAGAAGAGGGTGGATAGAAGAGATACAAGGCAAGGCTTGTAGTAAAGGGATTTACATAGAAAACAAGGTATTGACTTTGGTGAAATATTTTCTCCTATTGTTAAGATGACTTCTATTCGTATTGTATTGAGTTTAGTTGCAGTAGAGGATTTACATTTAGAGAAACTTGATGTCAAGATGACATTTCTTCATGGTGATTTAGAGGAAGAGATTTATATGAATCAGCCACTTGGGTATGAAGTCAAGGGTAAGGAGAAAATTGTATGTAGATTGAAAAAGAGCCTATATGGGCTCAAGCAAGCTCCAAGGAAATGGTATATGAGGTTTGATAGTTTCATGCATGAACATGGTTATTTGAGATGTGAATCTGACCATTGTGTTTATTTCAAGATGCTTGGAAATGGGAGCTATATTATTTTGTTATTGTATGTGGATGATATGCTTATTGTAAGATCTAGTATGTAGGACATTGGTGAGCTTAAAGAAAAGCTAGCTCACACATTTGCGATTGAAGGATTTGGGAGTTGCAAAGAGAATCCTTGGCATGAAAATTCACAGAGACATGAAAACAGGAAGTTGTATTTGTCTCAGGAGCATTATATCAATAAGGTGTTGGAAAGGTTTAATTTGTAAAATTCAAAACTTGTAAGTACACCTATGGCTGGACACTTCAAATTGAGAAAATATCAGTGTCCTACATCACATGAGGAGGTTGAGTACATGGCACAAGTTTTGTATGCTTCAGCTAGTTGGGAGCTTGATGTATGCTATGGTTTGTACCAGACTAGACATTGCACATAGGCAAGTGGGAGTTGTGAGCAGATTTATGGCTAATATAGGTAAAGAGCATTGGAAAGTAGTCCAATGGATTCTCAGGTATTTGAGAGGGACATCCGACATGTAGTTATGCTATGGAGGGTCAGATACTTCTTTACATGGCTATGTGGATTCAAGACATGGCTGGTGATTTGGATGGCAAGGAGGAGCACCACTGGATATGTTTTCACAGTAGGTGGCATGATAGTTAGCTAGATTTATAGATTGTAGAAGGTTATGGCCTGTCTACTACAAGAGGTTGAGTATGTTGCATCTACAGAAGCTAGCAAGGAGATGATATGGATGAGACAGGTTCATGGGAGAGTTGGGAAAGGAGCAAGAGGATTGCAGATTGTATAAGTGATAGTCAAAGTGTGATTCATCTAGAAAATAACTCAATGTTTCATTCTAGAATGAAACACATTCAGTTGAGATATCACTTCATACGACAGGTATTGGAGGATGGGTAGTTAAATTTGGAGAAAATTCATACAAAGGAAAATCCTGTGGATATGCTAACGAAGCCATTGGCAAAGGAGAAGTTGGAGCTACAATCCACTTATGTTGGTCTTTGAGTTTGAGACTTGAAGAGGGAGAAAAAGACAAGGAAAGGATCAGAGGATGGAGTTGTATGGTACAATGTAACAATTTATCTCCAAGTGGGAGATTGTTGAGTTGTGGAGCTTAATCACTTCACTGGCATGATTTTGCAGACTTGTCTGGAATACACAATAACCGACATCAGTTGACAAATAGCCATTCGTCAGTCACCCATGGACTGGTATCGGTCAGGAAAGGAGGAACCGACATCGGTTAGGGATAACTGACATCAGTTAAGGCTAACCGACATCAGTTGCCTGTGTGTGACTACTATAATTAAGTTGTGGGAATTAGATCTATCTTTAGTTGTAAAGTGAATCTAATGGTTGTAATTGCATAGCTAAAGTTCCCTAAGATTGTAGATGCATATATAAGCATAAAGCTAGGGTTTAGAAGAGAGAATTCAATTGAGAATAGAGAGAAGTTTCCTTTTGAGAGAAAAAGAGAAATTTTTAGAGAAGAAAGTACAAGACATCCAAGAAGGTGTGGAAGATTGCAAATCTTCATTGTATTTCCTCTATGATAATAAACTGGTTGTTTCTTGGTGGACGTAGCCCACACTAGGTGAACCACATTAAATCTTGTGTATTGTTTCTTCTTGTTTATTTCCATATTGATTGTTCTTATGCTTAGATATGATAAATATATCTATACAACCGGTGTGCTAACCCTACATTGTAATAAGTTGTTTTGCTAATGATCTCTTGGAGAAACTGGTATAGAGTCTTAGTGACATCTTAAGGACCCAGTTAGATTCATTACCCCACCTATAGAGGAGATTGTCTTGAAAATTTAAATGGTTTCTTGCATTATCTTGTTGGTTCAGGTCTAAATATCCTTTCACAGTCATCTTGTAACAAAAGAATTCTTCAAGGTAGCCAACATAGTGCTTTCTTGATGAAGACAGGGTATGTAAATGGATAGGATTGAGTATGACCATAAATATGAAGTATTGTGAATGAGAGAGGTGGATGACACATATAGGTATCATGAGATCATTAAAAAATAGGAGGAAGACAAGTGTTTGATTAGGGATCTTTGGAAAGATGATTTACCATGTTTCTGAGCATCTATATGTGACAGAGCACCATGAAATGAAGATACGGTGAGAGGTAAGTGGTTGTTTATGAGTTACTATGCATTTTAAAGGTTGATAAAGATGGTCATGATACTGTTAAAGCTTGAAAAAGTGTGTGAAGGGGGAAGAATAATGAAGAGACATCAAAATTTTCCTTCTCGAGTTATATCAAGATTTAAACACCCTCGGATAGGGTTTCGAAGGAAAATCCTTAGTATCTTCATAACAAACAAAAAAAAAGACTCCAAAATTTGTATATACCTCTATCTTGAGGTCCTTCAAGCGGGTTTGAAATATTTAGACCAAATCAAATTGGTTCAATGGAGTGCTTTGTGACAAAATTATGAGAAGTGATTTAGAAGGCCAATAAACATAGGGTGGAAAGGATTTAAGTAGGATTTGAGTTAGGTAAACATAGGCATATCATCCATTTGAAGAGGAGGGTACTATTTAAGAGGTCTAATGAGTTAAGAAGTCCCCAAGTAAAATTAATTCATGACAGTGGTCCTTTATTAGATTGTTCCAATCTTAAGACCTAATGTAAAACATTAGAGAGTGAAATTGAAGAGACTCTTGCAAAGGAATCTACTTCGAGATTTTTTACATAGAGAATAAAGCTTGAAGGGTACTCCAAATGGATCGTAGTTTTTTTAATGGACCTTAAAGTCAAAAGTTAGAGGAGGAAAACCTCAATAGAAGGACTGATAAGACCTAATTGCACTAGGAATTTAATGAAGGATGGTGAGTGAAGAATAAAAAATTAGTTTCTAAAATTTATTAGGCCGAAAGGGGTATTGGATAATTTTTCAGTTTGTCTTGAATATGCCTAGGGCACTCTATCCATAGTATTGACTAAGGGTTAATATTCTTGAGCCTCAAGAAGGTCAGTTTTAGCAAAGACGGGTGAAATTGAGACCTTGACTGATTTTGATCATTTTGGTGCAAGAGTTGGCATGAAGAAGTTCCAAAAATGTGTGGAGAAAGTTAGAGGAGATTTTGTGAGGTCATAAGTCCAAAGTGCTATTTGAATGGAAGACCCTAATTTTAAGAATGCTAGAGCTAGAGGAAGCCATATTTGACGGTTTGAGTTGGAAAGAGAGTTGGGGCTTGAGTTTAAGAATTGAATAAGAGGATTGGGAAATTGGAAGAATATAATGTAGGTGAGTGAATGTTTAGACATGTTTAAGTAGGCAAGATGAACCTTTGTAGGTTCAAGTTAAGAAATGAGTCCTTGTAAATGCTTTTGAAGTTAGTTTTGGAGCTTGCATATGTTGGAAGCATAATCGAATAAGAGGGGGGGGGTGAATCATTCCTACAAAACTTTGATTTCTTTTTCATGACAAGCATTCAACATTCATTTAACCATTCATCATTCATAACCACATGTGAGCTTATTTGATGTGCATTAATCATTCACAATACAATAAGAGAATATAACACATAGACACCAAATATAAGTGGGAAACCCTCAAGGGGAAGAAAAACCACCAAAAAATTTGTTGATATTATGCACAAAAAAATACTCAAGTGAATATTACACATCACAAGATATATCTTTAGTGAGGCACCAACACCATAAGGAGAACCAACCCCTAAACCTTTGATGATATTATACACAACAAAGGAATCTGATGAATATGACTCATCATAAGAAATTTTATAAAAGGATGACCACTGAAAAATATGTTGATCTCATAGCTGATTGTGATCCAAGATCAACTCATATAGACAACAAACCCTTTTCAATGCAAGCTCGTTTCTAAATGTAGTGCCTTGCCTCGGGACATCACAAACCATACCAAATAGTAGTTAAAAATTCGGGTAAATTTTTTTAACGTATAAAAAATTACTATACTTACAACGATTCCCATTAATAATTATTTTATATTAATTCGATTTACCTAAATTAAGTAATCACTAGTCCAATACCAACTTTAATTATTTATCTCTACTATAAGTTTGCCGGGGTCACAAATAACAAGTCTACACACCCCTAATTATTTAATTAGTTCCCCCTTTTTAATTTAATTTTCCCCCACACATCCTTCTTTATTTTATTTCTCATTCTCATCAAATTCCCATGACTTAAAAGTTGTGTAGGGTTTAATGTGGACCCTATGATCAATCTAATCTTGGCCCTTGATTTAAAACTTGTCCCTAAACCATCTTTATGGTTTCTTTCTCTTCTCATTTCCTCTTCTCATTTTGTTTCATTTTCCTTTCCTTGCATGTTTGTGCAGGTTGAGGAGGAGCTATGGAAGGCAAGGATTCATGGTTGCTCAAGCTATTTATTTATTTTATCCTTTTTTTTTGTATTTCCTTAACTGGATATTTTTTTTGGTTGCAGAATTTTTTATATATATCTTTGAAATGGAGGAAAATCTGCCTGTGTGTGTGTGTGTGTGTGTGTGTATATGTGTGTGTTGTGTGTGTGTGTGTGTGTATTAATAAATAATAGGAAAATGTTTTGAGCAGAACTCTAAAATGACAAGCCGCGGAGTAATACGACGCTAATGGCGGTGGCAGATGTGAGTTAGGGGAGGGTTTTGGTGGATTGGGGGGTGTGGAATCCGTGAGGGTAAGGGAGTGTGGGGGGGCTTGCGTGGTTAGGGGTTTTGGAGGGGCATGGGGGTGAGGGTTATGGGTGTTCGCTGTGGTGTGGCCTATGACCACACCACCGAAATACTGCAGGGTTTGGGGGAGGGCTCGGCCTCCCCACTTTAATATTTTTTTTTTGTTAAAAAAATTCAACTATTACGCAGACTGCAAATTATTTCAATCAATTTGTTATTTTTTATTTTTTATTTTAAAATATTATTTAAATTCGTTTATATATATAATAATATCCTTCTTAATTTAATATATATATATATATATTAGATAATGTGTGTGTATATATATATTATCAGATGTGAATTTTATTTTACTATTTGTATAATATATTAAATTAGGAGCCTATTTCACATTTAATTTTTTTGTAAGAATATGTGACTTCCAATGATTTTTGTGTTACCTCTAATACATGTAAGGATTTTATATGCGAATTCATGTTCACTAATATAAATTGCAAATGTTGTTGCAGGAAAAAGGAGAGAAAAAGAGGCTTGAATTGCACAAATAAATGGATTATCTTCCAATGTTTTTACAAGATGTATTTATTTCAATTAAATAGAAGACAACAAGGCATTATACACTTGCCTATCCACAACTCAAAATTAACTTTTTCTTTCGAACAATGAACTATATTTCTAAAGTTATAATTAAATAAATAAACTTGAATCTAGATTCCATTTAATATCATTTTCTCCTTAATCATTTTCCATACTACCAAGAAATTCAAGAGTATCATTATTTTCTTAACAACTTCATATAATAGCCAATCAACTTTTATTTGCAAAGGAAAGACTTCAATCCTTAAAACAAGATCTTAACAAGGAATAAATCTTAATCCAAATTCTTGTATTACCTTACAAAGTTTAAGATTCTTACAACATTTATCATACAAATAGTTTACATTCTCATGAAGCTTAAGCTCATAATTACAACATGTTTCCAAAATACTTAAGATGCACAAGGAATCAACATTACGAGGCTTCATTCCAAGGTTGAAGGAAGATTACACATACTAATGAAATGCTAGCTTATAAGCAATCCCAAATCACAAAATGAGAACTTTACAAGGAAAAAGAAAATTCTCCAAATATCCATATCCATGAGATTACAATGAGAGTAGTGTTCACAAAAATTGGAGAAAACAATGAAAAGCCATGATATCAAGAAACTCCAACCATCTTCCAAAACTTGAGCTCCAACTTTGAGTTCTTTTCCAAAGAAACCAACACATAGAGAAAGATCTTGTTTTACCACCCAACCTATAGGCATCATTACATGCCTTTCCAAAGGTTGGAAGACATGCTAACCTCCCCCAAGCCCATGAGACAGAGATCTAGCTTCCACAAATGTGCACAAGATTTAGGGAGACATAAACAACAACACATTCACATATAATACAAAATTCATACATTAAAGAAACACAACATTTACCAATAAAAGAAAAGAGGATAAAACCATATTCATCCTCAAAAATGGGGAAGAGTAGATGAGACCTCCAAAATTGCCAAAGAGTGTGGTCCAACCATAGGATGCACACTTACAAGAATTCTTCACAAAACCTCCTTATCCCTCTAAGACAACAATCCCTCCTTATTGCTCTACCCATTCACCTAAAATCCTCCTTGGGAGGATTTTCAAATCCATTGGGTTTCCTCTCCAAGGATGGGGAAGGGTGTTTAAACCATATGAACCACAATCCTTACCTCAAACCATATGAGGGGAAATAAAAAGAACCAACATGGCTTGACCATCAAGCCATGAGGTTTAAGAGGGAAAATACCTCCCTCTTCCATAATAAAACTCCAAAATCCATCAAGCCATATGACCGATGGAGAAAATAACAAACAACATACCCAAACAAATGAACAACACATGCAACAAAATACAAATTTCAACCATAAGAAATTTAAGATCTAACATGAAAGATAACATCAAAGGATATCAAAGAGCCTACCTCCACAAGCTCTCCAAATCTCTAAGCTTTTCCCAATTCCTTGCTCCAAGCAAAACTCTAACTCCACAAAGTCTCCAACCACAAAGCAAAAGCCAATAAAAAAGTCCTCTTTCTCCCCCATGAGGGAGTATTTGAAGAAAAAAAAAAAATTCCTCACAAGTGAGGGGGTGACATGTGTCACCCCTCTCTTCCCTCTAATTCAAAGATTCCCAAAATAAAATGGAGGAAAATATAAACTCACTTTTAAACACCCTTCTCCCAAATTGCCTAAAAAGAAAAATGAGACAAGTTTGTGCAAATTTTTACAACACACATATTCCAACCCATCTTACATGGATGGTGACAAAAGAGAGGATAAATGGGAGGGAAACTCTCTCTATGCCTTGAAATTAAGCCCCCTACCTATTAGCCCCTACCTAATATGTAGGGTCCATAGGGCTTATTTTCATGCTAAGTGAACTCCCAAAACTAAAAGGGGTCACTTAAAAATGCCATAAATAGCCCAAATTCGGGTTTGACACATTTGGGCACATATGTAGAGGATTTTGGGCCCACCCAAGGGTGCTCATCTGACCCCAAACCTCCTTAATTAACACACACACAAATGCAAAACTTAATGCAAGTGGGGACCATCAAGTTCCCTAACCTAGTTTACTTAATAAAATAAACAACCTAATCACAATTAATTCTACATGACATACAACATAACAAATAAGGTGAGATTGACACATATATGAATCATGAGAATCATTAAAAACTATGGAGGAAAGACAGTGTTTGATTAGCGGATCTTTGGGGAAGAGTATTTACCCATGTTTCTGAGCATCTATATGTGACAGAGCACCATGAATGAAGATACGGTGAGAGGTAAGTGGTTGTTTATGAGTTACTATGCATTTTTAAAGGTTGATAAAGATGGTCATGATACTGTTAAAGCTTGAAAAAGTGTGTGAAGGGGAAGAATAATGAAGAGCCATCAAAATTTTCCTTCTCGAGTATATCAAGATTTAAACACCCTCGGATAGGGTTTCGAAGGAAAATCCTTAGTATCTTCATAACAAACAAAAAAAAAGACTCCAAAATTTGTATATACCTCTATCTTGAGGTCCTTCAAGCGGGTTTGAAATATTTAGACCAACATCAAATTGGTTAATGGAGTGCTTTGTGACAAAATTATGAGAAGTGATTTAGAAGGCCAATAAACATAGGGTGGAAAGGATTTAAGTAGGATTTGAGTTAGGTAAACATAGGCATATCATCCATTTGAAGAGGAGGGTACTATTTAAGAGGTCTAATGAGTTAAGAAGTCCCCAAGTAAAATAATTCATGACAGTGGTCCTTTATTAGATTGTTCCAATCTTAAGACCTAATGTAAAACATTAGAGAGTGAAATTGAAGAGACTCTTGCAAAGGAATCTACTTCGAGATTTTTTACATAGAGAATAAAGCTTGAAGGGTACTCCAAATGGATCGTCGTTTTTTTAATGGACCTTAAAGTCAAAAGTTAGAGGAGGAAAACCTCAATAGAAGGACTGATAAGACCTAATTGCACTAGGAATTAATGAAGGATGGTGAGTGAAGAATAAAAAATTAGTTTCTAAAATTTATTAGGCCGAAAGGGGTATTGGATAATTTTTCAGTTTGTCTTGAATATGCCTAGGCACTCTATCCCTAGTATGACTAAGGGTTAATATTCTGAGCCTCCAGAAGGTCAGTTTTAGCAAAGACGGGTGAAATTGAGACCCTTGACTGATTTTGATCATTTTGGTGCAAGAGTTGGCATGAAGAAGTTCCAAAATGTGTGGAGAAAGTTAGAGGAGATTTGTGAGGTCATAAGTCCAAAGTGCTATTTGAATGGAAGACCCTAATTTTAAGAATGCTAGAGCTAGAGGAAGCCATATTTGACGGTTTGAGTTGGAAAGAGAGTTGGGCTTGAGTTTAAGAATTGAATAGAGGATTGGGAAATTGGAAGAATATAATGTAGGTGAGTGAATGTTTAGACATGTTTAAGTAGGCAAGATGAACCTTTGTAGGTTCAAGTTAAGAAATGAGTCCTTGTAAATGCTTTTGAAGTTAGTTTTGGAGTTGCATATGTTGGAAGCATAATAGAATAAGAGGGGGGGGTGAATCATTCCTACAAAACTTTGATTTCTTTTTCATGACAAGCATTCAACATTCATTTAACCATTCATCATTCATAACCACATGTGAGCTTATTTGATGTGCATTAATCATTCACAATACAATAAGAGATATAACACATAGACACCAAATATAAGTGGGAAACCCTCAAGGGGAAGAAAAACCACCAAAAAATTTGTTGATATTATGCACAAAAAATACTCAAGTGAATATTACACATCACAAGATATATCTTTAGTGAGGCACCAACACCATAAGGAGAACCAACCCCTAAACCTTTGATGATATTATACACAACAAAGGAATCTGATGAATATGACTCATCATAAGAAATTTTATAAAAGGATGACCACTGAAAATATGTTGATCTCATAGCTGATTGTGATCCAAGATCAACTCATATAGACAACCAAACCCTTTTCAATGCAAGCTCGTTTCTAAATGTAGTGCCCTTGCCTCGGGACATCACAAACCATACCAAATAGTAGTTAAAAATTCGGGTAACTTTTTTAACGTATAAAAAATTACTATACTTACACGATTCCCATTAATAATTATTTTATATTAATTCGATTTACCTAAATTAAGTAATCACTAGTCCAATTACCAACTTTAATTATTTATCTCTACTATAAGTTTGCCGGGGTCACAAATAACAAGTCTACACACCCCTAATTATTTAATTAGTTCCCCCTTTTTAATTTAATTTTCCCCCACACATCCTTCTTTTATTTTATTTCTCATTCTCATCAAATTCCCATGACTTAAAAGTTGTGTAGGGTTTAATGTGGACCCTATGATAAATCTAATCTTGGCCCTGATTTAAAACTTGTCCTAAACCATCTTTATGGTTTCTTTCTCTTCTCATTTGTTTTTAATTTTGTTTCTTTTCCTTTCCTTTCTTGTTTGTGCAGGTTGAGGAGGAGATATGGAAGGCAAGGATTCATGGTTGCTCAAGCTATTTATTTATTTTATCCTTTTTTTTTTGTATTTCCTTAACTGGATTTTTTTTTTTGGTTGCAGAATTTTTTATATATATATTTGAAATGGAGGAAAATCTGCCTGTGTGTGTGTGTGTGTGTGTGTGTGTGTGTGTGTGTGTGTGTGTGTGGTGTGTGTATTAATAAATAATAGGAAAATGTTTTGAAAGAACTCTAAAATGACAAGCCGCGGAGTAATACGACGCTAATGGCGGTGGCAGACTGAGTTAGGGGAGGGTTTTGGTGGATTGGGGGTGTGGAATCCGTGAGGATAAGGGAGTGTGGGGGGCTTTGCGTGGTTAGGAGTTTTGGAGGGGCATGGGGGTGAGGGTTATGGGTGTTCGCTGTGGTGTGGCCTATGACCACACCACCGAAATATGCAGGGTTTGGGGGAGGGCTCGGCCCCTCCCCCACTTTAATTTTTTTTTTGTTAAAAAATTCAACTATTACGCAGACTGCAAATTATTTCAATCAATTGTTATTTTTTATTTTTTATTTTTAATATTTATTTAAATTCGTTTATATATATAATAATATCCTTCTTAATTTAATATATATATATATATATTAGATAATGTGTGTGTATATATATATTATCAGATGCAATTTTTTTTATATTATATAATATATTAAATTAGGAGCCTATTTCACATTTAATTTTTTTGTAAAATATGTGACTTCCACATTTTTGTGTTACCTCTAATACATGTAAATTTTATATGCGAATGTGTACTCATATAAGTTGCAAATGTGTTGCAGGAAAAAGGAGAGAAAAAGAGGCTTGATTTGCCACAAATAAATGGATTATCTTCCAATGTTTTTACAAATGTATTTATTTCAATTAAATAGAAGACAACAAGGCATTATTACACTTGCCTATCCACAACTCAAAAGAACTTTTCTTACGAACAATAACTATATTTCTAAGTTATAATTAAATAAATAAACTTGAATCTCGATTATATTTAATAATTTTCTCCTTAATCTTTTTCCATACTACCAAGAATTCAAGAGTATCATTATTTTCTTAACAACAACATTTAATAGCCAACAACTTTTATTTGCAAAGGAAAGACTTCCATCCTTAAAACAAGATCTTAACAAGGAATAAATTCTTAATCCAAATTCTTGTATTGCCTTACAAAGTTTAAGATTCTTACACATTTATCATACAAATAGTTTACATTCTCATGAAGCTTAAGCTCATAATTACAACATGTTTCCAAAATAATCAAGATGCACAAGGAGCAACTTACGAGGCTTCATTCCAAGGTTGAAGGAAGATTACACATACTAATGAAATGCTAGCTCATAAGCAATCCCAAATCACAAATGAGAACTTTACAAGGAAAAAGAAAATTCTCAAATAGCCATATTCATGAGATTATAATGAGAGTAGTGTTCACAAAAATTGGAGAAACAATGAAAGCCATGATATCAATAAACTCCAACTATCTTCCAAAACCTAAGCTCCAACTTTGAGTGCTTTCCAAAGAAACCAACACATAGAGAACGAATTGTTTTGCCACCCAACCTATAGGCATCATTACATGCCTTTACAAAGGTTGGAAGACATGCTAACATCCCCCAAGCCCATGAGACAGAGATCTAGCTTCCACAAATGTGCACAAGATTTAGGGAGACATAAACAACAACACATTCACATACAAGAAAAATTCATACATTAAGAAAACAACATTTACCAATAAAAGAAAAGAGGATAAAACCATATTCATCCTCAAAAATGGGGAAAAGAGTAGATGAGACCTCCAAAAGTGCCAAATAGTGTGGTACAATCATAGGATGCACACTTACAAGAATTATTCACAAACCTCCTTATCCCTCTAAGAGAACAATCCCTCCTTATTGCTCCACCCATTCACCTAAAATCCTCCTTGGGAGGATTTTCAAATCCAATGGGTTTCCTCTCTAAGGATGTGGAAGGGGGTTTTAAACCATATGAACCACAATCCTTACCTCAAACCATATGAGGGGAAATAAAAAGAACCAACATGGCTTGACCATCAAGCCATGAGGTTTAAGAGGGAAAATACCTCCCTCTTCCATAATAAAATCCAAAATCCATCAAGCCATATGACCGATGGAGAAAATAACAAACAACATACCCAAACAAAGAACAACACATGCAGCAAATACAAATTTCAACCATAAGAAATTTAAGATCTAACTGCAAGATAACATCAAAGGAGATCAAAGAGCCTACCTTCACAAGCTATCCAAATCTCTAAGATTTTCCCAATTCCTTGCTCAAGCAAAACTCCAACTCCACAAAGTCTCCAACCACAAAGCAAAAGCCAATAAAAAGTCCTCTTTCTCCCCCATGAGGGAGTATTTGAAGAAAAAAAAAAAATTCCTCACAAGTGAGGGGGTGACATGTGTCACCCCTATCTTCCCTCTAATTCAAAGATTCCCAAAATAAAATGGGGAAAATATAAACTCACTTTTAAACACCCTTCTCCCAAATTGCCTAAAAAGAAAAATGAGACAAGTTTGTGCAAATTTTTACAACACACATATTCCAACCCATCTTACATGGATGGTTACAAAAGAGAGGCTAAATGGGAGGGAAACTCTCTCTATGCCTTGAAATTAAGCCCCCTACCTATTAGCCCCTACCTAATATGTAGGGTCATAGGGCTTATTTTCATTATAATTGAACTCCCAAAACTAAAAGGGGTCACTTAAAAATGCCATAAATAGCCCAAATTCGGGTTTGACACATTTGGGCACATATGTAGAGGATTTTGGGCCCACCCAAGGGTGCTCATCTGACCCCAAACCTCCTTAATTAACACACACACAAATGCAAAACTTAATGCAAGTGGGGACCATCAAGTTCCCTAACCTAGTTTACTTAATAAAATAAACAACCTAATCACAATTAATTCTACATGACATACAACATTACAAATAAGGGTCACTCATGGTGCCCATATAATACAACCAAACAATAAGACCTCATACAACTAACATGGTTAGGACTTAACCCCGTGGACTGCTTGTGCACAATTTGCATAGCCGCCTTGAAACCCACGTTCTCCTGTGTCATGTCACCTACACACTTAATGCACACATTAAACATATTTGTCCAATATAAGTGTAAATAAACTACTTAATTAACAATCAAGTCTAAACATGCAATTCTATGAGATCACAACATCAACATGGAATCATAAATGAGAAACATGCACACTTTTAGATAATTCATCATGTGTTAGCCATAACAATACATACAAATGACATACATGCATGATATCATGTGTTCTCATCAATAATTGAATAATCGATATCATCAAGACATGCGACTAAACTATGTATCCATCATATATCAATTAGGCCCAAATACATAACAATATGTTAGTATCCACAACATCTAATAAAATGTGCGAATCATACTAATCAAAGCTAAATTGACACTACACGGAAAAATCACTATACATGTCAATGAAGGTTAAATAACATAACGTAATGTCCAAACTATGTCAAAATCCCTATCAAATCATAACTATGGGTTAAGAAGTTAGCAGATAAATGAGGCTAGAAAATGTGGGCACTATAAAGGAGAACCAACCCCTAAACCTTTGGTGATATTATAGATAACAAAGGAACCCTATGAATATGACTCATCATAAGAGATTTTATAAAAGGATGACCACTGAAAATATGCTGATCTCACAGCTGATTGTGATCTAAGATCAACTCACATAGACAACAAACCCTCTTCAACGCAAGCTCCTTTCTAACATTCTCTATCTCTCTTTTCTTCCTGGGATGAATATATATATCTACCTTGTACATATGATCCTCACACTTCTTCAAGTCTTCAAAATTCTTCCGATATTTTTCCATAACCCCTTTATACTCTTCTTCAACCGCCTTTGGGTCGCTCAATCATGCTCAGTCTCCACTCCAACAGCTAACTCAAAATGAACCACTACACTCCAAGAACAAGGGAACCTCATGCGCGTTGGCCTATCACCCAACAGGTGCTGGGTGCTCACCTGAGGCACACGAGAGGGAGTTGAGTCTCTCTTTTATGTGATTTTAGTGGAAGGCATACTTCATGATCTTGACTTAGTGATTTAAAAGAAATGAAAAAGCTATAGAGATCAGAATGGCTTCTATACCCCTTCAGTCATAACAAAAGCAAAAGCACGCAACAGAATTAATAGAACTAGGAAGTTGTAAATCCACAAATAGACTTAACATTCAAGTAAGGTTCATGATTATACAAGATCAAAAATATAATAGAAACATGTAGATAATACAGGAAGGAGATCTTAATATAAACACAGTGGTAACCTTATCATATTCATTCATAGTCTTACTACAAAGCATCATAGAGTGGTAGACCACAGGTCATACACCATATTTGGATCCATACATGTATGCTCACAAAACAAAATTTTCATTCCCCATTTACCTCATTACATTCTTCCTACAATCATCTACCCATTTTATCCCATAGTTCTCACAGTAATTCTGATAGATCTCTGCTACCTCACTTGTGTCTCTCTTTCTTTGCCAAGGGCGTACATATATAAATAGGCATATGAGCTCTAACAAACTCCTCTGCAAGCCTCAGATCTGGCCCCAAGTGTCAAGGTGTGGATCGCCCCAGGTGCATGCCTCTCCATGTCATGATTATCTTTTTGGATCTTCTTATCACAAGGTATATTCCTTCTAGGACACCCTGTTACCAGGCTGGAACCTTATCCAAATCAGAACATGTTCTTCATGTGTTCTGTCCAAAAGGATCAAAAATAGCTAAGTCCCAAATTGTGCTTCACATGTGCATGCATCCTTGGTTCTCCAAGAACCCTTTTTGAATTCTACCTTGTGCACCTTCACTTGTGCACTTCCTCTGGCCGTATGCACATCCTACGCACCTTTAAGATTTGGTAGCTACATTAGGGTCCCAACATTACCCCACACTTCACTTGTTCTCCACCCTCGGGAACCTTTTCAAAGAATGTAGTACAAAAATGCAAGGCCTTGCCTTGGAAAAGAATGGAGGGAAAGAATAAAGAATGGGGGAGAGAAAGAATAGAAGGGAAAACTTCCTAAAGAAGAAGAAGGGGAAATTTTTTCCGCAGGTCAGCCTCCAGTGTATTCCATGCACTGACTTCATCCTGCGCTCTTGTGCAAAGGTCACCAACCAATGTGCTCACCTCGTCAAAGGTTAACCCTTCCCCTTTTGTGTTAATGGTCTCCACCATAGTCTCCAGTTCCTTAGCATGATCTTCCAAGGCATCCATCTTCCTCATAATGACCTTGTAGAGCTCTTTTAGCCAGGTTTTGATTGAGACTCACTGGATCTCAATAGCTTCAGACTTCTTTTCCACTTCGGCTAGGATATTTTCTTGCTCGGCTCTATTGCCTTTATTCTTTTCCCTAAAGTCCTTCAGCTTGGCCTCATCACTGGCAAGCAACATGCTTGTCACCTTGTCTTGATCCATGTAATGGTCGTAGGTGACCCCCACGGTTTGTGCAACTATCTTTACATCAGCAAGCACCTTGTTGTATTCAACCACGAGCACGATGACTTTCAACTTTTCCTCCTTCTCCAAGTATGCAGCTACCTCCTCTGCCAACTCCAAGGCCAAAGGCTGCCTTTCCATGGTGAGGATCTGAGTCAAATCCTCTAGACATTCTAGGGAGGATCCATACTTTTGTGTGGGAGGGTTAAGGTCTGGGTGCTTCATGATAATAGCTTGGGAGATGAGCTCCACCTTCTTGGAAACTTTTCACGTACCCTAGCCTTTTCCTCCTGAATTCTCCCTATGTAGTTGAGCCGCTGATTAGTTTCTCAAGGCTGAGGTCCTTTTTTAGCTTAACTACTTCTTCCTTCCTCTTCTCCAACAATGTCCTCCAAGACTTTAACCCTGTCATTTCTATAGAAGAGCCTAGCCTCAATTTCCATGGAGACTTTGTTGAGCATGTTACACACTTGCTCATCTGATAGTTGTTGTGTTTATAATGGGGTTATCCCCCTTTCCCTCAGACAGTGCTAGTATCGCTCCTTGGTTAACCTCAAACTCAGGCTCATCGAGGTGGGATTCAAATGCCCATGATAGCATCTTCCTTGTGCATGGGTATCCACCCTCAGGATCAAAGGAATCCATGGTAGTGAGCTCCTTGGTGGGCACGGTACTCTGGAAACACACACACAAATGCTTTGTTGGGGTCATCAACATATCCCATCGTTATTCTTCCCCCTTCCATGCATTTACTTCCCTGTGCACATGCCCTTGGGAATAGTTACTGAAAGAGTTGGGCCTTTTGTGCTACCCACACTCTTCTCCCTTTGCTCTTCCTTGAATTCACTGAGCATGAGCTCCGCGCTATGCTCCAACTCCTCATCGACCAAGGTATTAATTATCTTCTCTGCCTCCCTTGTCACTTTCTCATTCACCTCCTCCTGAGTGAGCTTGGGCATATCTGGCTCCTTGGTACTTGCCCCCTCGCTCCTTTCTTCACTCTACGTGCCTTCCTCCCCTTGGGTGCACCCTTCCTCCTTACAAATATGAAAGCATCATTTGTATCTTCTGCTCCCTCTTCCCCTAAATCATGGACATCAATCGGCTCCTGATCCACCTCCAACTCTTCCTCTTCATCATCATCCTTTTCACCTATATAGGTGTTTGGGTCATCTATATCTTCAGACTCTGGTTCTTCCATCCCCTTTTCTTCTTCCTCTGCTGAAAACTATGGAGTCAGGGATGTGGTCTTCTCTTCATCTAAGGGCTCCTCAGGGGATGGTGGCTTCACAGGTTCTGGGGTCTTCTCCCTGACCACCATTCTCTTCTTCTTCTGGATGTAGGTACTTGTCCCCATTGGTACCTACATCCTACTTCTCCACCGCCCTTTGTTCCTCTTTCTCTTCCCTCTCCTTACACTTTGGTGCGGGATTCTTTCTACCAATAGGGTCATTTGGGATGGATATCTCATTCTCCACGTACGCGCCCTTTTCAAACTTTGGCCTTATGCGTAGGTAAATCCTTGTGGCATTGCTCCCAGCAATAGGTAAGGTCAAAGGCCTTACAATATGCACATCCTGTGACATGTACCTTTCAACGTACGTGCATGCTTCTCTAGGTAGACCAACTTCTTTCTCATTTCCCTGTGCTCTCTGTCAAGGGTGGACAACTCCAGGTTTAATTTCTTTGATTCCTTGTATCTGTTTACCCCTACTTGGAAAAATTGGGCAGTAAATGAGAATGGGAGTTTGCACCATGGAATCCAACTTCCATCCACCAAAATGAACCTGCCAATGCAGAAGTGCTGGTAGACTGAACTCTACTTCTCCTTCAGTCGCCACGGGGAGTTGTTCAGGGATCCACCATTCAACCCTGAATGCGTTCCTAAGGCACTTATACCATTTGTCTAAGTGCCTTGTGTACCCCTATCATTGATTCACATGTGTATTTCTGAAAACCTCTCCGCAGGTGAGGGATCTTCAGCAGGGTACTCCCACACGAACTTGTCGGATGCATCTGGCACCCTGATTTCTGAGAACACAATTGTCAACAAAATGTTTCCAAATAGGATCTTTCCTCCCTTCTCTCGTGCTGCTTATGATTTCATCTGCTATGTATTGGGAGATGTTGTATACGGTGCCTTCTGTGACCTTCCTGTAGACATTAAGCCAGGGCTTGCTCACCTGGGTCCACCTTTCTTGTCCATTCAGCTTGGAGACAAGGTGTGCGGCCATCTTCATCACTGGATCACTGATATCCGAGACGTCGTAGTACCTTGATCCCTTCTTCAATTCCTGGGATGCTATGGTTTCTTTAATTGCCTCCTCATCTGAAGGTCATCTATGAGCATGTCCCCTTTACAGTTTAGGCCTATGAAGTGTGAAATTAGTTGGGGAGTTATGCGCATTTTGTGCCCTACAAAGCAGAAGAAGTCTTTGTGTACGTGCATCATCAACCATTGGTACAAGCACTCGGGCTTCCTGAAATATGGCAACTCAAAAAGTTGGAGAAGCCCTGCCTTCTCCATTTTCACCTTGACCACGTCACTGTAGATTGGCAACCTATCAGGTGTTCATTTATTTGTGGGGCACACCAGCTCCAGTGCCATTTCCTTCACGATTATGCTTGACTGGTGATTGTAGTCAATCATGGTCATCTGTCTTATGTGGGACTCCCACTCTTGCCCTAGTAAAACCCCATCCAGGTATTGCATTTCTGAGTACCATTCCTCATTTGTATCCAAGGGTATTTCTTCTTGTTTCTTCTTTCCTTTTCCTTTACCCTTTCCCTTCTTGGATTGTTCTACAGGTTTACCTACTGGTTTTGTGGCCATCATTGTACCCTTTGCTTTCATTCCTAGGTTATCTTGTGAGTTGTTTGAATTTTTCCTCATGTGCCCCGTGCCCTAGAACACAAACCCTAACCTCATGATTTTTCTCCTTTCGATCACGACGCTTCTTCACAACGTTCCTCACACCCGTGAATCACTTCTACTCTAGTTTGTAGATCTAATGGACGATTGTGCTTAAGTTTTTGGGATTTTCCTTCGCACGAGTCAATTCTTGAAACCCTAGCTCTTGAAAGAAAATCACTCTTCTTGTGTTCGCAAAGTAAAATAATGAACTACCCATTCTTGTATTTATAGCTTTTCCCACTTTTATCGCATTTAAGGCTAGGCTACCTACCACCGTACGATAATGTTTAATGTGGTGTTCTCAAACAACACCCGACTTCAGTGCTTCTCCTTATGCACCCAATCCTTGCGTGAAAATGTTTCCACCCACGCCCAATCCTTGCGTGAAAAGTTTTTCAACCCAATTTGTGCCAACCTTCTGGCACGCAAACAATCCATCTTGACAGAAGACTCTTGTGCACGTGTTACCGGCGCCAAAGGCACTTCTTCCATCCTCATGATTCTTGCTTTCACCTACCTCGTGTTTTTGCGACTTTTTCTCCTTGTACGTGGATTTCCAATGTAACCTTATCTTGCCACCCATCTGCCTTCTTTTCTCCTAATGCATCTTTTTAATAGGCCAATTCAAATGGTCTACCAACCCAATCCTCCTAGCATAATAACTCCATGCTTCTCTTTATCATCTCACCCCACACTAAAATGATGCACGGTCCTCTGCGCATTCATAAGTCAAAAAGTAATAAGGTTACCGGTGCCCAAGGTGCAAAACAAAACAACAACGTGAAAGGGAAATACAAGAAAGGAAAAGAATAAAAGGAAATTCTAAACTAACTGGAAAAACTACCTTATTTACAAACACCAAGAAGCATTATTTATAGTAGGGCTTCAGCCTACTCCCATTGAAGTGTCTAGGTAATTTTGTTCCATCCAGCACTTGTAACTAGCATGCGACCGAAATCAAGGATGTATGAAATTACATAAGGACCCAACTAATGCACCTTCAAATTTCTAAGATGGCGTAGAAATTTTGAATCATATAGCAATACCATCTGGCCAACCTCAAACTGTTTGTTCTTAATATGGCAGTCATGCCATGCCTTTTTGCTTTGCCTTCTTCAGTTGTTTGGCTCCATCTTTCTAGTGAGTGCCTTTCATCCAAATTTATCAATTCATCTATTCTTTCTTCTAGTGCTTGCTCATCGTCCAACCCTCCTGCACATGCTATACATAGAGATGGTAGCATGAATTCAACCGAAAAAACTACTTCCGTGCCAAACACCAGTTGAAATGGTGTGGCCTTGTTTAATATTTTATACATTGTTCTGTATGCCCAAAGAACTGTTGACACCTTGTCATCCCAATCCTGCCTACCCACATCACATATCTTAGTCAATGTGTGACTAAGGATTTTGTTGAATGCCTCTGCAGTCCCATTTTCCTGAGGGTGATAAGGGGTAGTCTTGTGATGGGCTACCATGAATTTTGCCAATAGAATCCTAATGGTTTCATTTAAGAAGTGAGTGCCCCTATCACTTGTTAAACTTAATGGGCACCCATACCTGCTGATAATGTTTTCCCACAAAAATCTAGCAGTTGTGGCTGCATGGTGCAATCCTTAGTGGGCTGTGGCCTCTGCCCACCTTGTCAGATAATTAGTATAGGTAATGATATACCATGAGTTAGTCCTTCACGTAGCTGGTGAGATTGGTCTAACAAAATCTATTGCCCATTTCTCAAAAGGTTCCGCACTGGTGATGGGGCACAAGGGCATCTCATCCCTTCTCCCAGGTTTTCCAAGGCACTGGAAATGGTCACAGGCCTTACAAAACTCAATGCAATCCTGGTGAATCATCTCCCACCATAGTCTCGGTGACTAGGATCTTGCGCGCAGTTACATTCGTTGCATAGTGTCCCTCCAACAATCCCATACCATGGGCTTCTTCTATTATGGTTATGTGTTCATGTTCTAATACACACCGGCGTGCAAAACCTCATTATAGTCCATTTTATACAAATCCCCATTGATCAACATGAAGGGCGTGGCGCGTATGGCTAAATTTTTTCTTTCCAGTGCATTCATCCCTTCGGGCACCACACCTTCCTTGAGAAAAATAGCAATGTCTTCTAACTCCAAGGGCACGTGCCGCAACCTAAATAGTTGCGCGTCTGACATGGTTTCCTTGATACTTTGCATGTCCTCTCTCAAATCAATCCTTGATAAATGATCTGGCCCACAATTGTTCTTTCCAGGTTTTACCACCACTTTGAATTCAAATTCCTGAAATAAAAGTACCCAGTGGCATATGTGCCCTTACAACACTGCTTTGTTTACTAGATACTTCAATGCCATATGGTCAGTGTAGAATATGAAGGGATTTGCCAACATATATTTTGTAAATTTATGGAGCACGTAGATCATTGACAATGCCTCGCGCTCAGTAGTTGTATAATTTTTTTGCTGCTGGTGTCAACTTTCTACTTACAAAACACAAGGGATGATTATACGTACCAAAAAATTTTAGGGTACTGCGCTACCGGAACAACGTAACACGTACCCCAATGATGATACATGTCTCCTCACAACGTGTTCAGGATCCGGAAAATCCCTCTAAATATGCATTAACATCCCCGCATCCCCTTCTTAGCTCCTCCATGCTTTGTTTTCCTCTTTTACACTTCTTTCTCTTGGCCTTTTGCTCTTCAGTTACGAAACCGCCACCTTGCCTGGGTGGCGGTCTCATGACCACCACCCTAAATAGGGCGGCGGTCCTGTAACTGCGCCACCTTGCTCAGGGTGGACGGTCCTTGTACTCATTTTCTAGAATGCTCTTTTAACGTGACTCACGTAAAAATCAATGATTCACCAACTTTTTTTCACCGCCTTGAGCTTGCATTAATGATTTTGGTCCCCTAGAATAGTGTTTTGCCTTTTTTTATAGTTTGAGAGTTTAATTTGGTTTTTACCCTGGATAAATGCAAATGCTATAAATAGTTGGCTTGAGCTCAAGCAAATAGCCCCTCAAAATTTACCTCTGAAATTCTCATTGCAATAGATTAGTCTTTCATTTTACTTAGAATTCTTAGTTTCTTTCATTGCATGCTTAGTTAGTGTTGTTTTGCTGTTAGGAAGCTACATATCCATCTTGTGCAAGTGTTATTGATATTTCATCCAATCCATTGGAGTAGAGTAGTTTGTTTTCAATAGGAAGCCATTAAAGTTACAGGTTTTGTTCTTCAAACATGATAGTTTCAAGTTCTGGATGTTTTATGCTGCACGAATCACAATAAATCCTGCTAGGAATTACATAAGCCAAGCTCTGTACTCTTGCACTATCTCTCTCCTACTCGCATTTTATTCGGTCTGTATCCTAAGCTGCTTTTGTCCCAATATCTACTTCTGTTGACGCTAGTATTACACGCTTTTCTGGATCCACGTGAACACAAATGAACAAGGAGATCACACTAAGGGGACAAGATCACACACACCATCGGATTCGCCAGCTGTTCTGTAGAATCCAGGTTCTAGACTTTCAAAGTTCTAATTAGAATCATATCAAATAGAGTAGTTAATTACTTTATTTCAGTCAATCTTACTTTCGATATTGCCAGGGAAGCTGTGGGGATTGATAGTTTCTGAGAGAATATGATTCTTTTCCTCACTTCTGCGGTAGGATTGAGAGTCTTTCAAATAGATTAGATCAGTTATTTCATTGTTTAGAATAGATTTACAACTGTACACAGACAAGTAACTATACTCAGTTACTTTGTTTGTTTTAAAATTCGACACTAGGTTAACGGTCAATTTTCTAGATATATTAAAATAGGTACTCTTTCAAATTCATTTATAAAATTCATTAGAAAATAACAAAAAATATAGAATTTATATATGTTATAGACATACTTCGCATAAGTAAATTTATTTTGCTACATTTAGTTCACATTATTGCTTTTGTATGACAATCACGGGACCTAGAGAGCCCAGGGAATACGTATTCGAGCCAATCGTGCCCCAACCCAATCTCGTCACAACCATAACTGATATAGATCAAAATATCAGGATCCAAGTCTTCCAAACAACGGTAAACTTACAACAAATTAGTTTCCAACTGCATGGATTAAACATAGAAGACGACCAAGCACACACATTTTGGTCAAATCAGCCAAATTACAGATTACCCTAGATAAATACCCACATGACTATGGAAGGGCTTGAAAGAGAGAAAACTTTTGGTTGTGATCCTTTGGTCCCATAGCCAGACGCAGGAGACACTCTCATAGATATAGATACTAGCTTAAGAATTCAAGTTACACGAATGCCTGTGAGATACTCTGAAAAGGTCAAACAACTGTCAGTTCTAAATATAGAGGCTGAAAAAGCATATGACTATTAGATAGTAGGGATTAGGGATTGATTATGTACATGACCATAGCAAGTCCACAACAACCACGAATCTATGGCTGTGACCCACAAATCCCACAGCCCAACGAGCCCATAGGTGAATCAGACATAGATGCTGGCCTACGTACACTAGTATTCAGATCTACCCCACTTCCACCTATCATCATCGAATAGTTATCCTTGCTAGACACAACAGCTAACAAACCTAAGGAATTCTGGACTAGGCCAGAGAATCACCCATAGAGTCAATTATATTTACCATCCGCCCTATGACCTTATCTGGAGATATACACGAAACTATTCCAAGTCATTTTCCACATATTCCACAACCTATAGAACCGAATCATGCCATAGCTTGATATTGATTGGAGCCTTTGAGTAGTCATCCTTGCCGATTGATCTATCACACCGGTTCAGGTTAGGAGGGCCTTCTTTGCCTTAGATTCACAATTTCCACTAGTGCATGTCGAAGACATCAGATTACCCAATTAGCTTGTCTGCATCCCACACATATTTAATCCCCACCAGCTGTCTTGGCACGACCTTGGGAGGTCGGCTGCGAGGAAAAGTTACTTGTAGATTTTCACGCTCGCTTGTCACTTTTCCATTGTACAAAATTGGTGAACCCGATGTGAAACTTTCTACTTTCTGGTCTGGAGTCAGATTTCTACTGGTTCTTTCAAATTAAAAACAACTCTTTCATCTTTACTACCTCATTAGCTTTCACCATCACCTTCACTCCTTCCCATTATTCTGTGGGTATTCATATACCCCCCCGAATATGTCGGGATTCTATACATATGGTAGTCCTCTCTTAGGTCTTGAGGCATACTACGCTCAACTGAATAGAAAGTCATCACCCTCACTCTCGGTATGGGGTGACAACTATTGAAATAACCAATTATCAACACAAACTCCATCTCCAAGGATCAGATATAATTCATCTTTCCAAAAAGAGGAGTTGGATTAGTTCGCTCAAACACGGCAAACAAATCCTTCAGGCTCGAACAATATGACGCTCATAGGAGAATCAAGTTCGTCTCCTCAGGTACTACTTAGACCAGAAATTAGCAGACAATCTGACCCATACCTAGGTTTAGATGATGAACATTCGGTACGTTATGTCAGGAATGAAAAACGTTTCCAAGGTATGTACCCACCTGTAGGAGGTTTTCAAACACAACCCGAGGTCTCTTTTCAAGGAAATACCTCCATGCCACTTGGGGAAACTTGGCAAGACAATGATCAGTTCATAACGGGATATCACATGCCTATACAACATTAGGGTATACAACAAATGCCACTAAGGCAAAACATCGTGACTTCACCAAGTGAGGTCATCTCAACTTTAGTAGAAAAAGTTAGGGGGTTAGAACTTTCTCAGGAAAACCACCAATCTCAACTCATGCAGGTAGGAAATTCTAATCCTAGCCAAATAGACCTCCTCACAGGAGTAGGTATGTTAGGCATGACCCCTCAGTATTCACAAAAAACCCTAGCAAGAATCACCATTTCTAACACCTTTCTGACACCTCCTAGTCTAGTGCAAAATAATCCATTCTTGGACAATACCCCTTCATACTTAAACATATACTCCAAGTCACCACAAGGGGATATGTTCTCCTCTCCCAGTATTTTTACTCAACCACAGGGGTTTCCTTACATTCCTACCAATGCATATGCAACGCCATGTCAACAACCCGTTCCACCGCCACTCCCTCAGCAGGCACCATCAATGGTCGAAACATATGCGGTAGGGACTTACTCAGAATATTTGAAAGAGCCCTTAGATTCCACCATACGAAGCATCATGCTTCCAAGACATCTTGCCAATTTGCCCAAATACAAAGGTGAGGGAGATCCAAATGCACATATCAAAGCTTACGCCATAGCCATCCGAGAACTACTCCCATGGGATGGGGTTGTTGCTAAAATATTTCCCAAAACCTTGGAGGGTATCACTCTCGATTGGTATTATAGAATACCTGAGGCTTCCATCCACTCGTTCAAATAACTCATTTCAGAGTTCATCAAGGCCTTTGACATGAAAAAAATATTAAGGACATGAATCAGGGAATTCTTGCACATTAAACAAGAACACAATGAATCTGTCGCCCATTTCATCCAGAGGTGGCGTACAGTTCTTTATTCTTCGGCAAGTGCTCCAAATATGGATCAAATGGAACTATGTGATTTATTCCTTCATTCTCTCAACAGAGAAGTAAAGGAAGAAGTCCAGAAGTTTCCACTAAGGACTTACGATGAAGTACTTGAGAGCAATCTCCAAATAGATCAAGCAGAAATTGATAGTGGTTGCAAGACATATGGAGCAAACAAAAGGTTAATCACCTCCAACCAAAACACTACAACTTATCCTACTATGACGAATGTCAATCAAGGACCTAAAATCCTTAATAAAAATCACGGAGAGACAATGGATGGAGTAACTGATTAGGCTAGAAAGGTAAATGTTGTAAATACTTCACCACAAATAAACGATCAACGAAACAACAACTTTACTCCAACAATTAATACAGTGGATTTTAATCATCCATAACAACAACAACAACAACGGAAAAACCATACATAGGGTCCAAGCCAAAACTCAACTAGATATCAAAACCAGAACCAAAACCAAAGACAACAAACGTAAAATTTTAATCCTAATAGGCAACGGTTTGATCAGAATTTTGGGCCACAATATACATCAAGCCCACAATCTAGGAATTACAATCCCAACTCGTATTGTGGTTTCCACAAAATTCAGGGCCATGACACTAGAACATGTCGTGACTACAATAAATTCATGCAACGTTTGCCAGATGAACAAAGACTACTTTTCATAGATATGTTCTTGGCAGATCCTACGTCACCAGCACCGAAAATTTTTACAGGGGTAATTTCCCCTCAAAATGCACCCGTCAAGATCTTCAATGATCCGCTCCCAAATCAAAACAATAACAAGTTAAATCCAAGTGGGATAAACAAGGGTGTGATTGTAGGAAACAATGATCATGAAGCTTCAACTTCGCTGAATCCATTAGTCGCGCCATAATTAGGAAGTTAGCCTCAACCAAAGATAGTCGGTTTAGTGGAGTTAGACTCCGAACTACCTGTAGAAGCTGTAACAAGGACACAAGAGTATTCCTCTCAGCTAAGCCAAAGCTACCCGCTAGAAACAGACAACATCCAACAAGTGTTAATAAAGCTCGTGGGTGCTTACAATTTAATTAATGATCTAACAAAAACCTTCTCACATATCTCCTTTTTGGATTTATTGAAGAACTCCCCTGCTCACAGGAATGCTCTTTTAGAGGCATTAGGCTTAGGTCATTTAATTAACATCACTCCACCTCCCGAAACATAGGTAAACCATGTAGACTTCGATATCCATCCTCCGGGACAGCCGGATAGGGATGTTGAATTCATATTCGAAATAAACAAAATGCCAATAGATGCTGAGATCGCACACCAAGGTGATCCAGCCTTACACTTGCAAGTATGGGTTTATAACAATTATGTGAAACGAGCAATGGTTGACGATGGGGCAATAGTTAATATAGTCCCCTTCTCTTTCCTTCAAAATCTAGGGTATGGAGAAACCAATTGTTCCATAACCTAAAATACGCTAAGAGGCTATGACAGCCTTAAAGCCACCTCAATTGGAACCATAATACTACCGGTCACCTTAGGACCCAAAACAATCATGACTGAGTTTTATATTATAGATCGGGAAACTAACTATAATATGATTCTCGGCTGACCATGGATACACCATATGAAGGTAATTGTTTCTACGCTATTTCAAGAATTAAGATTCTTGCATTTAGGAAAGGTGTTTATAGCCAAAGGTGATCCAAAACCATTCGATGTACACCTGGCTGACCTAAAGAGAAGACCAGGCATTCACTCAAATTTTGAACTCCCAACAAATCAACTTAATAAGCCTACTGGTCCAAAACCAGAAGAAAAGTTGGTACCTACGACAGATCTTGAAACTATGAGCCTAGCCAAGGCAACCCTAGTCCCCAAAGATGAGGCTAACACTGTAGAAACAGTATCATTAGGAACTACTACAAAAATTGTTGAATTACTAGAACAGGATCTACCAATGTTCCTACCATTTGATTTTGTAGGCATGGGGTACACCCTAGGTGTCGGTTCTCTCCCAGCAGAAGATCTCTGCATGGTGGAAGTGGAAGATATTAACACACCAAATGTCCCAACATCCATATTCCCAGTGAAATATTGGACTCTCCATTTCGATGGAGCTAGATGTCATTATGGAGCTTGGGCAGGTGTAATCTTTACTTCTCCCGAGGGAAAGATCCTACCATTTACCTTTAAACTAAACTTCAAATGTACAAATAACAGCGTTGAGTACGAAGCCCTCCTCTTTGGCCTCATCTTAGCTAAGAGGATCGGTGTAAATAATATCAGGGTGTTAGGAGACTCACAATTGATAGCAAACTAGGTCGCTGAGGTATATGAAACCAGAACCAAGCACTTACAGCTCTACAAAACAACTGTATTAAATTTAAGCAAGGAGTTTGAATTCATATCGATTGAAGAAATCCCACGAGAACAAAATCTCCTTGCTAATTTAATAACAACCTCAACATCACGCTTCACTCCAAGCAGCGAGTCGGAAAATGACCATTTTATGGTATCCCTTCGTACCAAACCATTAGTAAAATAAATGTCAAGCCCTCATTTAATGAACCAAGATGAGAACAAATCTACTATCCTAGACCACATTGATAGTGAGACAACCACCCTTGATTACTTAAGCACGTATGCAGTGATACATCTCACCCATCACACAGTAGATTTATCCTTGATCCAACATTCATCTTCCTACTACGGGAATCCCATGACAGAGCTTCCCCCACAAAAGGAACCGAGCATATACACAGTCGAGAATGGAGACGAGATAGAACTACCTCCAGCCCTGCCTGAGTTTGAAGAAGGTAACGCTTCTCTAATTGAAGAAATAATTGATATTAACATCGAAACAGAAGATGAACCAAGGATATTGAAGTTAGGATCCTCGTTAACTCCATCAGAAGTAGAAATACACACTTGAATCCTCAAGGAACATCAGAAGGATTTTGTATTTAATTATAAGGAAATGACAGGAGTTGCACCCCACATTGCGGTGCACAACCTCGTCACTAAATTAGATATAAAACCAATTAAACAAAAATCAAGACCAATGAAAACCCAAAGTAGCTCTCATGGTAAAAGAGGAGGTAATGAAACTCCTCCAAGTAGGATTCATCAAACTAGTCGATTACTCTCAGTGGGTATCTAATATCGTTCTTGTTCTCAAAAAGAATGGAAAGATACACATCTGCATAGACTTCCGAGACATTAACAAGGCATGTCCTAAAGATGACTTCCCATTACCATCTATAGATGTCATTGTTGTAGCAACAACTGGGTTTGAACTTTTATCTCTCATGGATGGATTCTCAGGATATAATCAAATTAGAATATTCGAACAAGATCAAGCTAAAACCACGTTTATAACTCCTTGGGGAACTTATTGCTATGCTGTTATGCCATTCGGACTCAAGAACGCTGGTGCTACGTACCAGTGGGATATGAAGTATATATTTCATGATCTTATTCATAAAATTGTGGAATCCTACGTAGATGACTTGTTGGCCAAGGCCAAGAAGCGTTGTGACCATCTGGAAGTGCTTCGCGTCATTCTTTCGTGTCTGATAGAATACGGAGTCACGCTAAATCTAGAAAAGTGTGTCTTTGGTGTGACAGGAGGAAAGCTCCTAGGTTACATTATATCATCACGCGGGATCGATGTTGACCCAACCAAAATTAAGGCTATTCTCGAAATGGTCCCACCTTCGGATGAATCTGGAATCAGGTCATTTCTCAGAAGACTTGGTGCAATCCGGAGATTCATCCCGGATTTAAGTTTCGCCATCCATCCAATCAACAATCTACTCAAGAAAGATTATAGCATTGATTGGACCGAAGACTACAATGAAGCTTTCAACGTAGTTAAGTATTTCTTGTTATCACCACCTACGTTAATGCCACCTAAGCCAGATCACCCGTTAATTTTTTATTCGCGAGCCACCAATGTCTCGCGAGCCTATATGCTGGCTCAAGAAGATGATGACAATAGAGAACGTGCGATCTATTTCATTAGCTGGACATTGCTCGATTATGAAACACGTTATACACAGGTTAGAATGCGAATGCCTCGCCATAGTCTTTGAAACCAAACGCTTAAGACATTACATGCTAAATCAAGAAACAAAGGTCATTGTAAAAACATAACATTTACGAGCCTTCCTCATGCAAGGGTCCTGGTCTAAAAAGGCTAGACGCTTTATAACCTTAACGGGTGAATTTGAATTAAAGTTCGTCAATCAGAAGTCGGTTAAAGGACAAATCATCGCGGATTGGTTAGCTGATAATCCATTAGACGGAGGTGATCTAGTAGATCTGAACTTTCTAGATGAGTGCGTATACTACATCGAAACCCGACCTTATATCTCTGAGTGTCCTTGGTACACTGATATCATTAATTATATCATGGACCATACATATCCAGAAGGTGCTACACCACAACGAAGAAGGCGGTTAAGCATTATCGTAGCTAAATACGTCATCATAGAACAAGTGCTCTATCGAAAAGTGTTCGATGGAATGCTTCTAAGATGCATCGACACAGAAGAATCCAAGAAGATTCTCCACGAATCTCACAGTGGAATGTGTGGAGGCCACTTCGGTGGCCATGCCACCATTCGTAAAATACATCGAATGGGCTATTTCTGTCCCACTCTAGAGCATGACGCAATAGAGTTTGTACGAAGGTGTCATAAATGCCAAGAATTATCTCATGAGATTCATATGTTGGCACAAGCTCTACAACCAATCGCTACTCCATGGCCCTTTTCTACGTGGGGCCTAGATTTAATAGGGAAATTATCTCCCTTGTCTACAGACGACCATCATTTCATAATCACGACCATCGAATATTTTACCAAGTGGGTAGAGGCTATGCCTCTTACTACTGTGCCAGGTTCTGTAATCGCCAAGTTCATTTTGAACCAAATCATTTGCAGGTATGGTGTCCTGCAAGTCATTATCTCAGATAATAGGACTTCTTTTAAGAATGATGAAGTTCGCGAATTATGCAATAAGTTTAAAATAAGACATCATACAGCCTCCTTGTATTACCCTCAAGCTAATGGACAGGCTGAGGTGATAAACAAAACATTAAAAGCCATTCTCCTTAAAATGGTGAAAGAAAACAAACGAGATTGGCATTTGAAGTTATATCTGGCCTTATGGGCCCACCGAACCTCAATAAGAACACCAACAGGAGTGAATCCTTTCTCGTTAGTATTCGGGGCAGAAGCAGTTCTCCCGCTGGAGGTTGAAATACACAGTCTCCGTATTTCATTACAAGGGATCCTGGATGAAGACGCTTATAGAGAAGCACGTCTCTCCCAACTAGTAAGCCTAGATGAAGCTAGGTTAGATGCTGAATAGCGGCACAGAATCTATGCTGACTGGATGTGCCAACAGTATAATAAGAAGGTCTATGAACGCGATATATATGAAGGTGATATAGTTCTAAGGCTAGACAAATGGATCGACAAAAAGACCGGCGAAGGAAGGAAGTTCTGGCCCAAATGGTTGGGCCCATACCAGGTCATGAAAGACTATGGAAATAGTGCATACCTCTTATGTATGCTGGAAGGTGAGGAATTTGGTGAAACGGTCAATTCTTTGCATCTCAAATGATTCTACGTGTAAACAACTAGTACTACTTGTATAATTATATCTACATTGCATCTTCATATAGTTAGGATCATTTTGTCTGCTTGTTTCATACAATTTGTGATCAAGGAATTTATCCTCAAAGAAATTCATTACAAACTCATGATGTTGTTGGCATAAACACTCTAATCATACTTCTCTATTTCCATGATATCATCAAACTATTTCGGAATCATTTCATCAAATAAAGCTAGATATGACAAGGTCTTAACGGTAACCATGCCAAGATCTGCAGGTTTGTTCTCACTTTTGGTTTCTTCTTAGGATAGGTGTCTTGCCTACGGTCTATTCTAGAAGCTTCATCAGGTCACATCTATCCCGTATGTATATCTCTTTGGAAATAAGCACATACTGACATTTTGCTCAAGTAAACAAGTCAAATATAGAATCAAACAAAAAATTTTAAATTTACACATTTCCTTGCCCCACCAACCTTCGGTGATGATCTTACATCTCTTACTAGTGACGTAGGGTTGGGAAATGATCGAAATTCCCTTACTCGCCTATGCCTTGCCTAAGGTGATAAACCCACGCTTCTTACTAGTAGCATGGGGCAAGGTGTAGGGGGTCCTCTTGACAAAAAAATGTAAAAGGTCATAGAAAAACAATTCAAGTCTTGAAGTCTTGAGTAGAAAACAAATGAATCAGATGTCCAAAATTCCGAGAGAATTAAAAATCCTAAAAACCCAGATTTTGTCTACCATGTGGCCATCTACGGATCTAAGTCTAGATAAACCGCAAAGCAAGTTACATCCCAAAACTATGAAGTCAATCGAGTGGGGTAGGCTTGTAGTATCCTAATTTGGTTCCGCTAAAGCTTTGTCTATCTCTCATCACTACCATTTCAACACATTTCATAACTTGTGCCCTTTCTAGCTCTTGGTGATGAGCCCTCACATCTTACTAGTTATGTGGAGTTAGGAGAGGGGCAAGTCTATCTACTCATCATACCGGTTTATCTTCACCACTTTGCCAAAACAAACATGAAGTATCCAAAATTGCTTAAAGAAACTAAAATTCAAAATCACATTGTGTCTACATTATCATATATCAACATCATGAAATACAAAAAGAAAGTAAACATTTGTATCATTTGTTCTCCATTGCATACATTCTAAAAAGCATATAAGCATAACATCATAGTTCACATGAGGAAACGGAAATGGAAACAAAGCCATAAATACCAAAGGTCTGATCCAAAAATAATATATATATATATATATATATATATAAATGATCAAAATTCCTGTATAATGCCATCATGCGCTAAGCATGGTCAAAACGCTCAAAGAGCCCGAGATATACAAAAAAATCATGCAAAAATCTAGGGGAGCCAAGTGGCTTCTCAACCCCTATGAGACCCCTCTGAAGGCGTACACCCATGCCTAGGACTCCGGTTACGCCGGTGCTCTGAGTGCATGGAGGGCTCAAGATCCCGAGGGGCAGCCGCAGTATCGCCACGAGAATGACTCCTCATCAGGCGCTTGGCTGTCCTATACCCCGCTAGCTCCGTACGGAGAGTCGATACCATCCTGGCCACATGCTAGACAGGGGAAAAGACATCAGTATGTTTACCAGCTATTGAGGGCTCCCTGACATCCACAGATAGCTCCGAACGCGTCCTCTCCATGGGAATCATCAAGGTGTTGGTGCATACCCTGCGAATCAGGTCTCGCCACTCATCGGCGGTCTCTGCAAACAAAGGAGAAAACAAATTAGAAACTAAACAAGAGATAAAATACAAGTGCAAACAAAAGGAGAGATAACAACTAAGGAAATCCTAACTAAAAACAAACATTAAAAGGAAGGGTGGTAACTTACTCAGATCACTAGGCCTCTAGGATGGATCTCTAGGGTCCGCCCCTTGCCACAGATGCCACCGCTGACTGAGGTGCTCCCCCTGTGGCTGGAGCAACATAGTGTCCTGCAACGGACTCATCCTCCCCACTATGGCCCTAGGAGAGTGGCTCCTCTGAAACCAGAGTAACTCTCTCTGCACTTTGCTTGGCCCTCTCTGCCTACATGATATCCTGAGTGTCATGCCACTCAGGATCACTGTCGTCCTCAGTCCCCTCATCTATCTCTCCCCCTATAAAACTCCTCGGACTCGGAGTCTATGTCGATGGGGTCATTGCTGCTATGGGCAGGACCCGCAGTAATCCAAAGCAAGGGTGCCTGAGGAGCACCGGCTCTCCCTCGGGCACGTACTACCCTCATGGCCACAATAGGAACGCCAGGAGTAATAACTATCCAACCCCGGCCTCTAGGACCCCCTCTGGCCTCTCAAATTGACCTATTTACTGGCGCTATCGGGGGAAGCATGCCCATGTAGGGTAGGCCAAATTGCTGAGGAACTCAACCAAAGGGGTGTATCTCCACTCGCCCCACTCTGTCAATAAGCTGCCCTGTGGTGGAGTAGGAGATCAAAGTAAGAGCCTCCTCACCCCATATACCTGCCATGGTCTAATATGGTGTGGCCTCCATGTCATCGGTGGTCAGAGAGGCAACTGGCTGATGAGGTTCTCTAAGCACTGACATATCTGTCCATCTAGCTGCCCTCATAGCTCCTGGATCTGTCACCTCTACACCTCTACCATAAGGAATGAAGTGCTCATAAACCCAACTCATGACCAGGGTCGGGTGGCTCAAAGACTACCCCTGTAAATGGACTACCCTATATAAGTCATGGTAGGTAGTCCCAAGTATGTCTGCTCCCTAGGCATAAATTCGGCCATGGCCCTCGATCTATGCAATGATGGGGGACCAACAGTATAACAATGTGTCTCCTCCCTTGTCCCCGATCAGTATAGAGGCAAGGATCCCCATAATAGCCTGACGAATCAAGGGGATGGGAAAGCTAGGAATAGACCGAACTCTGACCCCCTTCTTCGAACCCGTGGAGATAACTACATCTCCCATATAAGTGGCCCACTGTGCTATCTAGGCCTGCGAACCTGCTGTCTCAAGGGTAAGACGTCTCCCAATGATCGGGACCCCTAGAATACGATAAACATCCTCTAGTGTGATGGTCCACTCACCTCGAACCCTTGGTAATCGAAAGGTGTTCCGATCAACATTCCAATAGGAGAATAAGTCACAAAGAATGTGACTGGATGGTGCAACATGTGGAACGCGTGAGATACGTAGTATACCACCCCTCTGAAGAGTGTCCTCCTCATCCTGTGAAAGTGCATCTAGTACTGCTGGGTGCCAGTCACACTCCCTCTCTCGGCTCCACCGAATGTACTCCTCTCTCACCTGCATACACCCAAAAAAACACACAAAATAAAGCAAGTTAGCATCCAAGCGACATTAGAAAAATCATGAAAACACATAGCAATGCTAAAATGCAAAAACAATCTCAAACAGATGTTCTTTTGGCATTCTGTGTAAAACCGCCGCCCTGAACAGGGAGGCGGTTTTGTAACTGCCACCTTAAGGGTGGCGGTTGTGTAACTGCCGCCCTGGGCAGGGTGGTGGTCGTGTCCCGAAAACCCACACGGGTTTTATGGCTTAAAAATCCTAAAAAAACCAAAAAAAAGGATTGTTTTAGCTAAAACAAGGCCTACCCAGTAGGCGCCCCCCTAGATGGACCTTTTGAACCTAACATTTTCAAAAATAACCCCCCCACGACAAAGATTTTAGCATTTTAACATTGAGGGGGGAAAAACAATAATTTGAGAAACACTAACCTGTTATCTCGCGGGACGATGTTTTGCTCGCGGAGGCATGATTGCTATCCCGTCACGAACGTTTTGACTCTACTCTCGTAAGAAACCATCACCATGGGTCCCAGAGCTCAAAACCAACCAAATCAACACGTGCAAATGAATAGGAAAATGGGCCCACTTTCATATATATATAGCAGCCTGACTTATTTTGAATCCCCTTTTTCGCAGGTTTGGAGCGCCAAAGGAGGTAAGTTCTTACCCCCGCATAAATGGTATGTCCTCATTTACCATTATTTTAGTGTTTATTTTCCAATCTATCTTGTCTATCTACACTTGAGTTCTCTTTTCATTTTGTAGGGAGTGGGAATTTTGGATGGTGTCATTTCGACACACGGACGTATCAGGTATAACTTTCAACTTCCCATTTCGGGACCGCCATACTCGGACCCACCATTTTATGCCTCTTCATGGCTAAAAAGCTTCTCCAAGGGGGCAATATGTACGTACCCAAAATTGTAGGGTACTGTGCTGCCGGAACAACGTAACACGTACCCCAATGATGATATAGGTCTCCTTGCAAGGTGTTCGGGATACGAAAAATCCCTCTAAACATGTGTTAACATCCCACATCCCCCAATTAGCTCCTGCATGCTTTGTTTTTCGCTTTTCCCCTTTTTCTTTGGCCTTTTTCTCTTCAGTTACGAAACTGCCGCCCTAAACAGGGTGGTGGTCCTGTAACCACTGCCCTGCTCAGGGCGGTGGTCCTTTACGCGTTTTCCAGAATGCTCTTTTAACACGACTCACATAAATTTCAACATTCACCAATTTTTTTTCACCACCATAAGCTTGCATTAATGATTCTGGTTCCCTGGAATAGTGTTTTACCATTGTTTATAGTTTAAGAGTTCAATTTAGTTTTTACCTTGGGTAAATGCAAATACTATAAATAGTTGGCTTGTGCTCAAGCAAATGGCCCCTCAAATTTACCTCTAAATTTCTCATTGCGATAGATTATTCTTTCATTTTGTTTAGAATTCTTAGTTTCTTTCATTGCATGCTTAATTAGTGTTGTTTTGCTATTAGGAAGCTACATATCCATCTTGTGCAAGTGCTGTTGATATTTCATCCAATCCATTGGAGTAAAGTAGTTTGTTTTCAATAGGAAGCCATTAAAGTTACAGGTTTTGTTCTTCAAGCAGGATAGTTTCAAGTTCTGGATGCTTTATGTTGCACGACTCGCAATAAATCCCACTAGGAATTACATAAGCCAAGCTCTGTACTCTTGCTCTATCTCTCTCCTACTTGCATTGTATTAAGTCTGTATCCTAAGCTACCTTTGTCCCAATATCTACTTCTGTTGATGCTAGCATTACACGCTTTTCTGGATCCATGTGAACACGAAGGAGCGAGGAGGTCACACTGAGGGGACAAGATCACACATATCATCGGATTCGCCACTGTTCTGTAGAATCCAGGTTCTAAATTTCAAAGTTCTAATTAGAACCATATCAAATAGAGTAGTTAATTACTTTATTTCAGCCAATATTACTTTCGATATTGCCAAGGAATCTGTGGGGATTGATAGTTTCTGAGAGACTATGATTCTTTCCCCACTTCTGAGGTAGGATCGAGAGTCTTTCAAATAGATTAGATCAGTTATTTCATTGTTTAGAATAGATTTACAACTGCACAGGCAAGTAACTATACTCGGTTACTTTGTTTGTTTTAAAATTCGACACTAGGTTAATTGTCAATTTCTAGATATATTAAAATAGCTGCTCTTTCAAATTCATTTATAAAATTCATCAGAAAATAACAAAAATATAGAAGTTATATATGTTATAGACATACTTCGCATAAGTAATTTTATTTTGCTACATTTAGTTTGCATTATTGCTTTTGTATGACAATCACGGGACCTAGAGAGCCCAGGGAATATGTATTCAAGCCAATTGTGCCCCAACCCAATCTCGTCACAGCCATAACTGATATAGATCAGAATCTCAGGATCCAAGTCTTCCAAACAATGGTAAACTTACAACAAATCAGTTTCCAACTGCACGGATTAAACATAGAAGACGACCAAGCACACACATTTTGGTCAAATCAGCCAAATTACAGATTACCCTAGATACATACCCACATGATTGTGGAAGGGCTTGAAAGAGATCAAACTTTCAGTTGTGATCCTTTGGTCCCACAGCCAGATGCAAGAGACACTCTCACAGATAAAGATACTAGCTTAAGAATTCAAGTTGCATGAATGCCTGTGAGATACTCTGAAAAGGTCAAACAACTGTCAGTTCTAAATATAGAGGCTGAAAAAGCATATGACTATTAGATAGTAGGGATTAGGGATTGATTATGTACATGACCATAGCAAGTCCACAACAACCACGAATCTACGGCTGTGACCCACAAATCCCACAGCCCAACAGGCCCATAGGTGAATCAGACATAGATGCTGGCCTACGTACACTAGTATTCAAATCTACCCCACTTCCACCTATCATCATCGAACAGTTATCCTTGCTAGACACAACAACTAACAAAGCTAAGGAATTCTGGACTAGGCCAGAGAATTGCCCATAGAGTCAATTATATTTACCATCCACCCTATGACCTTATCTGGAGATATACACGAAACTATTCCAGGTCATTTTCCACGTATTCCACAACCTATAGACCGAATCACGCCAGAGCTCGATATTGATTGGATCCTTCGAGCAGTCATCCTTTCCGACCGATCTATCACACCGGTTCAGGTTAAGAGGGCCTTCTTTGCCTTAGATTCGCAATTTCCACTAGTGTGTGTTGAAGACATCAGATTACCCAATTATCTTGTCTGCATCTCACACATATTTAATCCCCACCGACTGTCTAGGCACGACCTTGGGAGGTCAGGTGCGAGGAAAAGTTACTTGTAGATTCCCACACTCGCTTGTCACTTTTCCATCATACAATGATAAAAAATCCCCTCTCCTGGTTGAGAAAGAACAACTCCCATCGTTGTACCAGAGGCATCCACGTGGACATGGAAAGGTTTATCCCATGATGGGAATCGTAGAATAGGTGCGGTGATAAGCCTTTATTTAAAAAAAATATATCTTTCCTCCCTTTCCTTTTCAGTCGTTATGTCAGCCATCTTTCCCCAACCTGGCTTCCTCGCCAAGCGCTTAGAGTGGTTTAGCCGGCCAATGGGAATGCCGCTAAACTCATGGTTACCATCTAGATTTTGATTGCCAGGGGGATAGCCCACAGAAACGATCCTCTGGGCTCCCGTAAAAATTCAAAGTCAGCAACCTCTGGATAAGAATACGTGGAAATTACATATTCTAGAGTGTAGCTAACCAATACTCCCTTCCACCAATGATCTATAACACGGGTCCATGCAGATCAGCATCTTGCAAGTTCTGATATGTTTCTTGGGTCCAAGGGTGTGACTTATAATACCACCCCAACCTAGATGCATATGCCGAGAGCCACTCAAATAACTCTACTGGGAAACAACAGAAGAAGGTTTTGTACAACTCATGATAAAGAGTGTCTTCCACCCATCTTTGCGTATCAAACTCAGGTCCAGTATTGAATCTCTGAGTGAATTCATCCTTCGTAATTTTAAACCAATCTTCAACACCTTCCAGGGTTATTCTCTCCATCATCACTCTTTATACAGATCATGATGTATGCCATGTTCCACTACAACTTTGAAAAGTAGGTCCCAGCAATGGAACCAAGATGTAGTCATTTTTGCACCCATAAAGAACAAGGGAACCTCATGCATGCCAGCCTAACACCTAGTGGGCACTGGGCACTCACTCAAGGCTGTGCGAGAGGGAGCCGAGTCTCTCTTTTATGTGAGTTCAGTGGAAGGCATACTTCATGATCTTGACTTAGTGATTTAAAAAAAAAAAAAAGCTATAGAGCTTAGAACTAATTCTATACCCCTTCAGTCATAAAAAAAGCAAAGCATGCAACATAATTAATAGAACTAGGAAGTTGTAAATCCATAAATAGACTCAACATTCAAGTAAGGTTCATGATTAGACAAGATCAAAATCATATTAGAAACATGCAGATAATACAGGAAGGCGATCTTAATATAAACTCAGTGGTAACCTTATCATATTCATTCATAGTATTGCTACAAACCATCACAGAGAGGCAGACCATGGTCATACACCATATATGGATCCATACATGTATGCTCATAAAACAAAATGTTCATTCCCCATTCCCTCATTACATTCTTCCTATAATCATCTACCCATTTTATCCCATAGTTCTCACAGTAATTCTGCAGAGCTCCGCTACCTCTCTTGTGTCTCTTTTTCTTTTCCAAGGGCACATGTATAAATAAGCATATGAGATCTAACAAACTCCTCTGCAACCTCAGATCTGGCCCCAAGTGTCAAGGTGTGGGTCACCCCCAGGCGCATGCCTCTCCATGTCATGATTAGTTTTTTTGGATCTTCTTATCGCAAGGTATATTCCTTCAAGGACACCCTGTTACCAGGCTGGAACCTTATGCAAATGGAACATGTTCTTCATGTGTTCTATCTAAAAAGGCCGAAAACAACTAAGTCCTAAATTGTGCTTCAGGGGCACGCATCCTTGGTTCTCCAAGAACCCTTTTTGAATTTTGCCTTGCGTGCCTTCACTTGCGCACTCCCTCTAACCGTGTGCACCTATGTGCCTTTAAGATTTGGTAGCTACATTAGGGTCCCAAAAAAATCATATACCATTGGAAATTTATTTGAATATAATTTCTAGAACAACTCACTTTTTCACTCAAATCTAAGTGAAATACCTCTACACAACTCAATTTCTGCATCTACTTTAAGTTGACTTCAAGACCCCATAATTAGGTCTTCAAAATAGAACTGCGTAACATATAAAATAAAATAATAAAGATACAAACCATATATCATTGGAAATTTCTTTGAGTCTAGTTTTTAGAACACTTTACATTATCTTCCAACACATAGTGGAAAGCCTTCAAACAATCAAAACTCTGAAACTGCTCTTCCAAGCTCTAAAGACTCAAGAACCAATATTTAGAGAATTATGCATGAAGACATTCAAATCATCTTTTGATCTTAGCCATCACTTGGAAAATATCAAGGACACTTGTACCAATATGTAAAAGCACTAAGAAGTATACACTACATGGAGAAATCTTACCCAACATATATGTTTCACTCACATTCTCAAGCAAACCTAATAGGACCAATTAGGCCATTAGGGTTTCAACATGAAACCACCACGTATTATCAAACTAGGAGCTCAAAAAAATCATATCGAGTGCCAAAATTCTATCCATGACAAAAAAACATCAGCTGCAATAAGCAAAATGATCAAGCTCACTCCAAAACACAAGACTAACATTTTAAACCTTAAGGCCAAAATCGGTAGTGCACCTTTGAGAACCTATATATTTCATTTTCTAGACTGTAAATTCTTAGATATTTTCATATATCTGTTGCACATCTCCCAAGGATTATGGAACAATTCACTTCTCATCCTAGAACCTTCATCTCAGTCTCTAAATAGTAAAAACCCACAAAACTAGGGTTTTTCTTTCTCTTCCAAAAATAACCGAAATACCAAACCACTACCAAAATAAGCTATGAGGAATCCTCTTCAACCCTAAATTACCACTTTAGTCAACCTAGGTCATAACATGACCATACCATGAAAATATCTCCTGTCACTCTATTGCCAGGGTTTAATAAGGGTTTTGGACCTGTCTGACTTCTTAAACTTCGTTTATAAAGATATGTCATCAAAATAGCCTCATTCTAATTTTTATGTATTCTTAACTCCATGTACTAACATCCTTTAAATCCTAAAGGTCCCATGCAAAGTGTACACTCTTCAGAATTTATTAGATCGTCAACTTCGAACATAAAATCTCACTTTCTTGAACTCAGGAAGAGAAAAATATCATAACCTACTTAAAATTGCAAACCAACATCTAAAACTAGGTCCATACCTCAAGAATAACCTTATCCATCATTTAAAAATATTTTCTTTACATGTCGATGCTCAAATTTTTCCATCCAATCTCATCTATCTGTGTTTACTAGCATTGTCCTTAATGACTTGCTTCCAAAGGACCTTATACCTGCATTGTTTCTCTAAAAACTGACCTTGTAGATCTTCTACACCTACTTTGTAACATCATAACACACCTATTATGCTTGTAATGACTTTCATGCTTCAACATACTGCAACATCACAAAATTCAGAAAAACTCTGAAGCAAACAGACTTCAGAAAAACTTTGAAGCATCCAAGCACATTCGAAAGCAACATGTATTCCATCTTGAAAACACCTCTAACATATCTATTTGACGTTGTTTGACCTTCACCACATGTCACAATAACATTAACACAACCTTTAGAAAAAATCTGAATCATTCAGTCCACACTCCGAAGCAAAAATTCATACTCCAAAGCATACATTCAAACTCTGAAGCAAATGTCACAAACTTCAGACTAACTCTAAAGCAACCAATCAGACTCATAAGCAAACAAGTAGACTCGGAATAAACCTATATTTTGTCTTGTAGAAACTCATACACTTCTAACACTCCATACTAACCATGATATACCACATGAAAACCTCTAAACAAGTTAGGATGACTCAAACTATGACCATACATAGTGAAACATGCTCTAGAACACCATAAGACTTCACCAAACTGGAAACTACCAATCAACCTTTAGATTTGACACTAAAAGATACCTCATGGATGAGACTGATATGACACCTACACACCCTTTAACATCAATGAAATTAACATCAATGACAAACTAAGACATAATGGCTAACAATCTCCGCATTTATCGTTGATGACAACCAACAAGACCAAACACACCTACTAGACCCCATTTTCATGTTTCTGATGTAACTCTCCTCCTTTGACATCTATGAAAAAGGATACTATGATGACTCAACATGATAAATGATAACACAAGACATGACACAATGGAAACAATGCAGAAACTTGATTTACTTGTTCATAAGACTCCCCTTGGACCAAACACTATCTATCTTATCTTCAAACAACAACAAAAATGATCCATGGAATTGTTATTATCATCCAAAAAGATCCCCTTGAATTGATATCCTCATATTTTTTCTTCGAACATGTTCTATAATCATGGAAATTTAACTAACTCTACCTCTAACATAGCCATTTCTTCCTTGAACTCTGTTTTGACCATTTCAAAGAAAATAGATCACAGAACTTCCCCTGGGTATAACACTCATACACACCAACTGTATGCAAGTGTTGATCAAACAGACTTTGGAACTTAGTGGAGAAAATACAAAAGGATCACGTGGGAAAGAAGAGCACATTCAAAGGTGTAAGAGTATAAAAAAGGATCACGCACGAAGAATAGACATAGATTTGGGACTTAGCCATTTTCATGATGAGGATCTATTTTGTACTCAAACCAATTGGAGACTTGCACGTCATGCATTGGATATTTTTGGATGATCAGCTATGAAGCACTTTACATGGACACATGTCAGGAATATATCTACTACTATCAATTAACTAAAAGTAGTCTATTGGTAGCACTCTTACATGTAAGCCTATTTTTGTAACGACGCGTGGCTAATAATAACATGTGACCTATTTTTGGATTAGATAAGCGGTGACGGGAAATTCCCCACCTTTATAAATATGTATTGAACTATGTACCAGAGAGAGTATAAATATAGGTGTGAGAACTAGGTTATAGTGAGATTATGCTGACGAATCGGTTACATGCCTGAGCATATATTACTGGTAAGGAAGCTTTTGTGTATTTACTGCAATTAATATAATGGAGATTATGGATTTAAACAAGGTGTTATCATGGTTATAATTTAGTATTGCACGCTTGAATCCATTATGGTTATCTGTTAAGTTTGTTATGTTCTAGATCTAGATCTGAATGATTAAAGTCTTCATCATGCTAACATCTTGCGACAACAACCCTAAAGAGGGGCCTGGTACCTTTGCACACTTTGGGTGAGTGCTCAGTCTAGGTTGAGTGATGTGCTAACGCACCTGGGCTTTTATTGGTGAATTCTAGGCTGCATCATTGGTTCCATTGCCGGGGCATCTTTTTCAGTTGTTTTCAGTATGGTTTGCGATGAAGACATATTGGTTGACCTTAGCAAGTGTTAAAGAGTGGATACACGATCTAGAAGGAGAATACACACAACGTTTCAATAATGGATCTAAGTTTAATGCACACGTGTGGGTGGAACATAATTTGTATGATAGTTTATATGAGAGCTTATTTGTTATCTTTCTAGTAGAATTACACGAGTAGCTGATTACTTATGCATCTAAGAGGAATTGGAGGTATCACGCACTAGTTTGGATGCAGGAAGAATTTCAGGCCCTTTATGATGCTGATCTAATTTGGAATCGAGATGTGGATACGTGGTTCTGTGGTGTTTTGGACAATTATATCTTGGAGTACTCAATTTCCATTTATTCATGCCCAAAGGTAGCTGAATTCTAGTTTTTACGATATTCAAGGGGAACTTACCTGTAAGGCATACCATTGGAAATCAAGATCCCGATGGTAACTTTGAATTTGGAGAGTAAAACGATGGCTAACTAAACCCCACCATGCATGGGGATAGGAGTAGGTTTGGTGAAGGATGGCAGACCTAGCAGCAAAAAGGAAGAGAGAGGAAAGGTGACTATAAGTATAATGAGGCACACGAGAGGGAGGTAGAGAAGCAGTGTGACATTTATGAGCAAATGACATTGAGGAGAGAGATGGATCATGAAGGATTTGAAGCTCACATAAGAGACGTGGAGCTAGAGCATCAGGAACTCCTCCATCCAGGAAAGCATGATAGGGATCCCTCCTTGGCCTCACGCAGAAGTGTGCCAGCAGAGATGACCTAGGCCGTGGGTGTGCATCTAAATCCCCTTGGAAACCTTGCCCTTGTGCTTTGTTTTCCAACATCTAGTATAATACACAGTTAAAAAGCTAATTCAAGTAGTGGCAGAGTAGGAGTGAGTCTTATGAAAGGAACAGTGATGGCAGCACAAACGGATTCATTGTTATATTGGAGTACTTTTTCAGGTGTATCATCAACAAAAAATACAACTGTGCCTATTTTTAGACTAACTTATGGGAGTGGTAATGCTTCGCAGACTGTCGGGGTACAATTCAATTCTACTGTTGGGACGCAGGGAAGTACCTCTTCTAGTATGACCCCAACTACATGTTTGAGATCAAGAGGCATAGGTAGCTCTAGTTCCAATGGATGTGGTGGTTCTGGGGGCAGGGGAAACATAGGAGGTTTTGGATCAGATGGGCAAGGTACGCACCAACCCTAGAATATTTACATGGAGATGTATCTTCATCTTCTAGACTATAGGGGCTTAGAAGATGCTGCTGAACATGTGCATATGTGTGAAATAATGTGGCACACAAAAGGAATCACAGTTTTTGAGTGTAGGGCAACAAAATTTGCTACTACGTTACAAGGGTGCGCACATAGTTGGTACATAAAGTTTGACTTGATCAGACTTGTGTAGACTATACAACTTTACAAGATGCATTCCTTAAAGAGTTTCATATCCCTTAGTTTGAGCAGAAGAGTATAAGTGCACTCAAGGATAATAAACAAGGAACTACTGAGAGTGTTAGAGAGTATGATGCCCATTTTAAAACATTGTTATCTAAGATTTCTTATGATATACACACAAGCCAACATGCACAGTGGTTCGTTGGGGGCCTAATTACCCCTTTTAGAAGGGAATTATCACATAAGACATATAATGATCCACACGAAGCACTTGAAGCAACCTTACACACTGAGCTAGTTGGAAGTATAGATACTGGGGTGACCCCATTTTTAGAAGCACAGATCGCAGCTATGGAAAAAAATTTAGATAAACTATCAGCAAATTCAACACATGAGACACGCACAGGGATTTGGTGTACATATTGTGATGTATAAGGTCATACAAAGGATAGTTTTCCTCGTAGATCGGTACGCTCGTTACTGTTGGATTGTGAGATATTCCATTTAAAACATGATGCTAGCCATTGCCCATTATTACAATGCACGATAAGGAAGAGCATTTCAAGCTACTGTAAGATCTACAGGTCCATGACTCATGACATAGAAGACTACCAGATGATTGGTCAGATCTATGATGCTATAGATATTGGTGTATGACAGAAAGGATTTTTAGATAACTCTAAGGGCAAGAATGAGCATCAGGACTGGGATCACAGTCAGGCGCGCTATGATCAAAATGAAGGGCATTTTGAAGGCAGTTGTGGCAGAGGTTGAGGATACTGTGGTGGATTCAGAGGACGAGGCCGTGGTAATGGAAGAAGTGAGTTCCCTCATGGAACGTGTTATACTTGCGGATCTCCTGACCACTACAGGTGCAAATGTCCCAAGAATATTACATGTTATTTTTGTGGAAAGAGTCATAGCTATGACAAGTGTCTGGACTTGTACGAGCATCTTAGTAAGCAACATAAATAAGAATATAAAGGCACAAGAATGGTTAGGATACAACGCACTATGGAAAATCAATGGATGCCTAAGTTGGAAGTAGAGTTCGAGGTGTTGCAAGTGAAGATCACGACCCACGATGAGGTGGCATGTGCACGAGAAGCATTATAGCAGAAGCCTACCATTACTACGGAGGAGGTTTTACATGCACGGTACCCAGATCCTACCCATCAAAAGGAGGTTCATCAGGAAACCATGGAAGTTCTTATGAATCTTCAGGGTGAGATACAATACTTAAAAGAGCAATCACATAAGATGGAGAAAAAGAAAGTATCAAAGATGGTCCAAAATTATGTAGATGACTGAAGAGAAGTATGTAAAATGTTGTGCAAGGAAAATATCATTTTGTTGTTAGGGGATTGGTTAAAGGGAAACACTCCACGTGCAAGTATTGAGACTGGACAACAAATCCTACATGCGAATATTCCCCCTCATAGTCCAGATTATGAAAAGGAAATCACTCTGAATGCTGTTATGGATGGGTGGCTATTGAGTAATATAATGATTGATACAAGTGCCGAAGTTAATGTTCTTACCTTATATGCATGGGTACAAATGGGGAGACCCCCATTACAACCATCCTCTAATGTATTGTTCATGGCTAATCAGACTAAGGCCACTAGCATAAGAGTTTTGAAAGATGTATCCATTACCATACAAGGAGCCAAGTTCACTGGAGACTTTGAGGTTTCAGCATTGGCAAAGTCAGATAACTTCCCAACTCTATTGAGGCATTCTTGGTGCTATGTAAATAATGCTGCTCTTTGGTTCAACAAGGGATATATCAGTTTTGAAAACAAGGAGGAAAGAGTTATTATCCTTTTAAAAGATGGAAAATTTGTGCCCTATGTTAAACCTTTAAGTGAAGAAGATTTGAATATGATTTATGTATGCGCCATCTGAGACCCAAAGATGCTTGAGCCAACTAAAGAAGGAATAATTTGGTGGGAGGATGCACAGTCTATTAGCAATACTACAAGTGTTGCCTATGATAATTGGGCTCATAACACTTATGATTTGGTGGGGCATGAAGTAAAGAGTATATTTCCTAGAGGCAATAAACAGCGTTATGTCAGGAGAATAGGTAACAACTTGGTACCTTGTTACACCAGAGAAGGAGATCCTATAGTATTCCTACGTGCAATGGAAGAATAGTGGATAGACCCGTTGGAAAGAAGAAATATGCTAGCATATACACTACGTGGGACAACAAAACACTGGTGGATGGCCCAAAAGGATAATCTTGTAGGATAGAATGAAATTAGGATTGCTCGTACTACTAGGTTCTTCAGGGGAAATGCACCTACTCAAATATGTACTTATCATGGTAATCAATCTGTTTAGCACCACATTTAGAAGTGTGAAAGACTCTAGACAGAAGGGTAGGAAGATTTACCACCTTTGCTATGGGTGTACAAGTTTTATTCCACTTTACAAGGATGCGTGTGTGCTTGGTATGTATAAAAAAACTCCATAGAGAGACTGAAAATTGGTAGGATTTAATTATAGGGATGGCTCAGACATTTGACTTTTTATCTACAAAGCCTCCAGTGGCAGAAGCATTGAAAGTCATAAAGTGCTTAACTATGGGAGATAGTGCCAAAGATGAAGAACTCCTTTAGGAGTTATTAGATGTAGGAGGCTCAAGAGCACATCTTGTTAAATAAATAGAGGCTGATGCAACACTACTTTAATGCACTCTCCTTGAGAAAGAAAAAGGAAAAATGGTCTACTTAGTGGATGAAAAAACAATAGAAATTTTGGATGTAAACCATTCAATGGGTATACGTGAGGTGTTGGAAAGTGCAGATAAGACCGCACGTGCCTATCATGAACCTATGTAGACAAAGAGGGTAAATATTGGGACAGATGCTGAGCCTAAGGAAGCCATAATTGGGGAATATTGGTCAGACTCTGAAGTGGAAAAAATCATAGAGTTACTAAGGGATTATTGGAATTTATTCCCTAGGGGGTACCATGAACTTAAAGACATGTATGAATTGTTAGGGGAGATGAAGATAAAGCTTAAAGATGGTGTGCACTCAGTTAGAAAGAGACCCTATAGGATGAACCCCAACCTACGTGAAAAGGTCAAAGAAGAGATTGAAAAAATGTTGAAGTCTAGAATTATCAAGCCCCTTGATGAGTCGGAATGGGTTAGTCCAATGGTGATTAGTATCAAGAAGGATGGATGGATCATGATTTGCGTGGACTATAGGGAGCTAAATGCTACATGTGTGACTGATCCCTTTCCTACACCATTCACTTAGGAAATACTAGAAGGCGTTGCAGGGCATGTAACACCCTTGACAATTTTTATATTTCTCCTTTACATTCAAGTGTTGACATGTGATTTTCCTTATAAGGATATGTTCTTCTAATTATTAGAAATCATGCTTGATATGGATAAGTCTTTTCTGCTCTTAAGATCCTTTGATTGAATTGGAATGGTTTCCTTGAATCCATTTTTCACTTCTGGTAGGTGATTTGCAATCTGGTTTAAGAGTTGTAAACTTATCTATTTATCTAACTCATCCTTGGATTAATTTCAGTGATCCAATGAATGTTTTAAATATGCTCTCTTGAAAGAATGGTAAAATTGAAATTCCATGAGTTAAGATACACATTGGACTGAACTTTTTTGTTGTAAGTTCTTTGATTTATGTGTGAACGTACTTCCATTCAGTAGGTTGTTTTTCTTAGGTCTTCGTAGATCGACCATGATAGGTCATTGTTGACAAAAATGGAATTGCAGCTTGTTCATGGCATAAGAGAGATCCAGGGTCCTATATAGGACTAACCTACGAGATCCTAAAATAGGTAAAAAAAATATATTTCTACCTAAGCTATGTCACTTGATAGAATTCAGATTCTAACCTAAGCTCGGTGCGAACAAAATTAGAAAGGTTACTAGGTATTAAATTAACCTAGATTTTAATACTACAAGGTATTATTTTAACCTAACCTAGTGTTTTAAACTATGGCACTTTGAATTATTTACCTATGAGGGTTTATCTAAACCTAATTACTAAGGCCTAAGGTGGGGTTAGTTGTTAGTGTTATATCCTATGGTATAAGTTTTAATTCTACCTAAGATCTAACCTAAGAAATCTAATCTATCCTAAACTAATGGATATTAATTGGGAACTTAAGTGGTCGCATACACTTGGGCGATGGTTCATAAGGCATTTATGTTATTGATAAGGATGGTGAATGCATACGGACTGCCAACTTTGGTAGGGGTTAGTTGGATTGACAGAGGCTTAGGTGGTAGTATCACTAAAAATGGAAACTCATGTTAATTTGGACTTGGAATTCGCTAGACTTGGCAGGCGATGGCAAGGAAGATTAGGTGGGAGATATGGAATTAATGAAATTAATTGTTTTTGGTTTACGAGCCCAAACCATCTTGGTAGGCATGCCAACGGATTTTTGTTGGGTTGTATCATTTTGCATGTTCTCCGATTTTCATTCTGTATGTGCTCTGGTTTTTCAAACCAGCAGATTAAACTGCACTTCATGGCTATTTTTGAGGTTTCGAATCTATTTTCGTTTCGTGGAATGTATAAGAGGCATTGTGGAAGAAGTATCTAGTTGTTTGATCTTTCGTGGAGAAGAGGAGAAGAAGTGAGCTCGGCTAGAGGTCTTCTTCAATTTGATAGAGACACTATCAGGCATGATAGGCTCTAACTGTTAAAATATCTTGCTTTCCCCTAAGTGTTTTCATTAAAACAACTCTGCTTTGTTGAGTTTTGTGCATTGCATGCTCTATCTAGTTAATTGGTTGATGGGTTTAGTTAATCTTACATTTTGGGTTTCAAACCCATAGTCTATATGATTCTATTGGAAAACTTATGTTGTATTGTCTTTTGCACAAAAGAACTATATATGCGGGAACAAAGTTAGTAACTATGTTAAGGTTTTTTTATTGTTGGAAATTTTTGTTTGGTTTTGACTACATTTGTTACCAATAAATTGTTTGCTGAGTTTTTAAGGAACTTTGATTTCTACCTTATTTTGTTGAGATTAGTGTTTTGTGAACTTGATGTTATTTTGATCTTGAGCTAGTAAATAACTCTAGTTCTTATGGATACTTGTAAACAAGTTCGAGATTTGGAAACTTGTTTTGGTAGGAGAGAACTGTTGTAGAGATTCTCGGTTCTATGGTGCTTGTGTTCTATTTCATAGTTAAATGGGACTATGGATAAACCGTATATGACTTGGATTTTGTATTTCATCTTGCGAAAACTTGACTGTTGTTGGAACTCGCATGCACTTGGAACCTGTGTTTTATTATCTTGGATAAATGGGACTATTGATCAAAGTCCGCTTAAAGCATGGTGCTTGTGAACTATTTTCCTTATGTCCATTTAAATGTTATTAGAGGTTTGTTATGAACCCGAATTCCATTTTTTGTTGTTGTCAGGTCTGAGCTCTGTTAAGAAGCTTACATTCCGTATGAAACAGAGTTTGATAGGATGTTAACTGGGAAGGGAAGCTCTTTTCTTATTCTAAATTGTTTATAAGTAATTTCGTTGTACTTAGTCTAGCATTACGATACTGGTGTATTTATGAATTCGTGATTGTGATATTGTGATGCAACACTGTACAATCAATTTGTTACTTGGTGCTTTAAAAAGGAATGGTAACTTGAACGATGTGTTGGTTAAGATATTATAGTCTTTTGATTATTTTATAAACTTAAGAGTGAACATGTTGTTACCTGAACTTGTTATAAGCATTTGAATGATCTTGATCCTTTGAGGAGCTTATGCTTTACATTGTGTTTGGATTTGTAATTAGAGTCTTTAACTGAACGTATTTTTAATAAGTTGTTTGATCTTGTCATTTAAATTGAGTTTATTACTGGATGGAGTGGTTCTAAATTCAAAATCTTTTTGAATAAACCACATGCGTAAGGAGAAAACTGGAAGCATGGCTTAGTAGGTTGTTAGATAAACTCTTCGAGATTTTGATTGGAATTATCTTGTTGGTTTGTCTTTTTATTGGAATCCCAATATGTAGTTCTTATAGTGATGAGTTGAAATATTGTCAAGATAGTTCTGTCTTGACTGAACTATTGAGAAATTTTGAGTGTTAGCATCTACTCGGATTTCACATTTCTTGTTGAGTCCAATGAAAGAATGTTAAGTATTTGAAAGATAAACTGTGATTCTTTACTGTCCGTGGACTATGTATAAAATTCATTGTTATAATGTTCCTAATGGATAGTAGAATTCATGCATTATAATGGGAATATTTTGAAAGGAAGATAGCATTAAGTTTTCTCTTTTCTTGAAGTTGTTCTTGTTCTCTTTCTTAGGAACTCTTGCATGAATTTAAACTGTATGTATAAGAAGAGGTAAAAATGTTAAATTAAGTTGAAAGAAATGATTATAGATTGGTATCATATTCTGTTAGGATTCCTTTTCTAATGCATTTGGGTTAAGTTCATTGGTTGGAAACTTCTGACTTTTATTCTTATTGGAAAAGAGAATCGGTACTTAATTAGTATTTTTATACTTGTCATTTGGCTGAAATGAAGCAGAAAGAGATTGATGATTGGTTTGCAAAAAGAAATTACAAACTTCTTGTTGACTGTTAATCCATCATTCCTTCTTGGATTTCTTTTATATGGATCTATTTTGATGAATACCTTAAAATGTTGAATTTTAAGTAGATGATCTTTAAAGGAAATGATTTAAGTCTTGATATGCACCTGTTTCTACTTTGTGGATGTTATGTACTTTGGCATAATGGGAATGGTTTCTCTTCTTATTTACTTGAAAGTTAGATGAAACATCCTAGTGAGAACATGCTGGAAACACTTCCTGAATCTGATAGTAAAGATAAGTGTTGTATTATATTTTGGTAGGATTGGAAATAATGAGATGTTATGATATGTTGTTTGGTAAAGATAATTGATGAGATCAATTATACTTTAATTTGTAAGACAAATATTTTAGATTGTATTATGTTCTTCTTTTTGTGAATTCTAGTTCATTAAAGCTCTTCTCTTTAATGTCATTACTTATGCTTAGGGTATGAAATACTAATTGTTCATTAAAGCAGGGTTGTTTTTATTGGAACAATTAGTGGAATGTACTTCATTTTAAGGCTTAGTGCTTATCATGCTCATTTCATTGAACTGACCCGTGCTAGCAATTTTTGTAGATGGACTTTGTAAGTTATAAAAGAAGACAAAACTTATATGATGCATTGGCTGATCTAAGTTTGATTCTTGTGAAGAATTATGATTCATTCTTAAGTTGTATTGAAAAAGAAAAGTTATTCTCTTTTGAATGAAGGCTTCTGTCGTGCAGTATGTCTAAAATGCATAAGTTGTAAAAGTATAAGTTTGAAAATGAATTGAAGGATGAGAATTTACTTGCATAAGTTGTGTGAATTATCTTGTTCCTTTGTAAAGGAAATGGAATCCTATCTTGTTGATATTCTTCATGATTGTTATATATTAAAATATGTATCCTTGGATAAGTAGGAAAAAGGGAATTAGAGTAATTTCCCTAAATGTGATGCAACTAAATAAGTTGCTGAATTTCTATGTTCTTATCTAAACAATTCATATTATTAAGATAACATGTAATGAACTTACAATGAAAACTATGGAATTTTTAAAGGAAATTAAGGTTGTGATAAACCCTAGAACTTAACCATGAAGAGGAAGACTCTTCCTCTCTTATAAAAAAAATAAGCAAAAAGGAAGATACAATTATAATAATTAGACTTCATATAATAAATCCTATTAAGTTACAACCTAGGTGCTTGTTACACTTCCTTGAATGGTTAAGTCACATTAAATGGAACTTATGAGGTTGTTGTCCTTTCTTTTTGGTAACTTCTTGTTAAGCCAAAATTAACGAACATTGAAAGCAATCATAAGTTAAGGAAGTTCTTCAAGGATTAATGAAACCTGATTTGGAAAAGAACTTAGGGAGAGTTGGATTAGGGTTTGGGAAAGGTTGCTGAAATATGCTATAATTTATCCAAATTAATTAAATATTAATAATCTCCTAGGGGTATGTATATCTCAACGAGGCTGTTATGTAGGATGTTGGAACACGCTGACTATAGGGCTGTACCTTTGAGAAGATTAGAATCTTCTCGAGGATACAATATTATAGTTGACATGTGGCAACACCCTTCTGCATTGATCGTCTAGATCTACACACTTATGGACTTGAACTTAGTTTCTCTCTAGGACTGGGTAGTAGTATATTTACGATATGAAATAGTCCTCTAGGACTCAGGGTACCTTGGCACACGGGGTTGACTTAGGCTGACCCAGTATGCCAATTTATCCTAAGTATTTATGAGCCCCTTCCTATTATAACCTACATTGTTAACCAGAACTAAGGTTAAACCTTGGGCAAGAGGATTAACGGAAGTCAGTAAAGGAAATTCTAGATAACAATAGAGTGGGGGTGAAGGATGTATTCCGGATTGACGAGTATGCCATCAAGGAATAACTAATATGAACAATATGTTAGAAATCTTTGGCCAAAGTATCGCAAGCTGCTGATTACGTTGTCCTATGTCGCCTAGTATAAGGATTGTGATGCAGATGAATATTGGTAACAACTATTCAATTAGGTTCCTTAGATAAATCACTCAACACCCAGAACAGGGTAAGGGAACCAAGTATACATAGTATACAGAAAGTACTCAATACTTAGCGTTAAACATGAATAGATCGGTAGTTCACTGAGTCATGAAATGAATAGATCGGTGGCACACCGAGTCATTACAACTGCATATGGTTATCTGTTATAAGAATGGTTATGGAATCTGTGTTATAAATTACGTATTTAGAACAGAGAACATTACAATTTTTTTTTTCTCTTGTTTCTAAAGTCTTAAAATGGGAATGTTACATCTTAGTATCAGAGCTGAAGGTTGCAGCTCTTGGACCTATTGTGTCCATAATTTGATTAAAACTTGAATTTTCTTGTAATAAAAAATGGTTAGAACAAGAAGAAACGTTGCGAATAACACTCCACCTGAGGAAAGAGCAGCAACAACCCAAAAAATTGATGAGATCCTTGCTACCCTGTTGGACACAAGAGATCGTTTGACTGTACTCAAGCAACAAGTGATAGGTAATGAGGAGGAAGAAGAAGCTGGTAATAACAATCAACCACCTCTTGAGGACAACCCCAATATGGGTGTTGATTTTGTAATAAGAAACGGAAATGTATTTCACTAATTGAATTCAAAATTGGTGAACTGAAAGATAAGGCCAAAGAAAAAGTTCTTGGAAACAAAGGGGTTTAACCTAAAACATTTTGCATTCCTAATTACTTTTCAACTGGTCATATAAACCATACCCTCAATTTGGATAGATTCTAGAAAAAAAAATTATGAACCAACAAAAGTTGCTACTTAAAAGAAGCCAATGGATCTCAATGAAAAGATCGGGAACTACATTGCTCCATGAGAAACCATGTTCAAGACCTTCATCCTCATAAATTATATTAAACAAATAAATATTCCATGTTATTTTTGACAGACCGTAATCAACACATTCATGTGTTGTTATAGATCATTTTATGTTCATCACATCCCACCATTATAGACACAAATGAAAAGCTTGGTCACTCCACTAATGCATCAAAAACCATGCTTCATCCTCATAAATTATACTAAACAAATAAATATTCCATATTATTTTTGACAGACCATGAGAATAAGGTTACATATCATTCACATTCATCACATCACACCTTTGATGTGATAGAAATGGTTGAGATCTTTCTGAGAATTGCAACAATCAGTTGCAAATCATTCATGTCCATCAGAAATCAAAAATGGGATGGGATGAACATTAGAATGATCTATAGTAATACATGTCCATCCATCAGAAACCATGTTCCCTTCATCCTCATAAATTATATTAAACAAATAAATATTTCATATTATTTTTGACATACCTTTATGATAAGGTTTCAACACATTCGTGAGTTCCCATCCCACCATTTATGTGATAGGAATGGATGGGGTCTAATTGAGCATTGCAGACCACAAGTTACAAATCATTCATGTCCATCCCGTCCCATTGTTGATTTTGCATGCTCAATCCCTACATATAATATAGATCTAGGAGGTTGATGCATTATTAAAACTTAAAGAACTGACTTGCATGTGATCAATGTCCACAGTGCAAAACTTTGAATGTCATAAACCCTTTAATAACACAACACAGCATATAAAGATTCAGTATTATGCTTTTAACAGTCGGTTGTCTACATTTGAGTCAAACTTTCCCAAAAAAAAAATTACATGAGAAAAATTTACATGATCTTGCACTACGAAAACATTAATTACATGAAGATAATATAATACTTCTTAAGCTCTACACATAGAAGATATTTGGCCTGAAACCCTCTCATAACATTTTATCTATAACATTCATTTGTTCAGAGACTGATAAATCTCACAAACTTGAATTAATAACCCATTTGAAGTGCTTCAATGACAGAAACCCATTGTCTCAAAAGCAACATAAATATTCAAAATATTTTTATTGTCGATCAGTTGACCAATAATTGTAACCAATCTTCCCAAAACAATTGAATAACATGTTACTAGCAAAACATCTATTCCATTCTTAAAAAAATCCCTCTGCACTCGACTAAGAGAGAGATCTCGCTGAGTCCTCTTCATCTCATTATGGCTATAACATTCTTTTAGTGATGCACTTCTGAACACTTGAACCCACTTAATGCAATAAACACCTTTATTCCCCACAACAAAATAAAGTCAATATTTATGTTTCAATCACTTATCTATTAATTTTGATCAGTTGTCACCACAAAAATCCTAGGTTATCGATACAGCACCCCCGGGGTGCTCGAAAAGTTTCTAGAGCGACGCGGGAGCGGGAGCGGGAGCGGGAGCGATGACGAGAGCAGTAATGGAGCAGCCAAAGTACGAGAAAGACCCTGTGAAAACGTCTGGGTACGGTCTGTGCCGTACCTGGGCGTTTCCGCAAGGTCTTTCCCGTACCCTGGCCGCTCCCAAGTGCAAAAAACCATCAAAAATTGAAAATCGTGAATCCAAAATCATGAATTGAAAAGAATATAATCGTGAATTGAAAATGGAATATAAAATCGTGAATGTAAAACGCAAATTAAATTCATTTAAAATGGTGAATATATTCGTGCCCTATCACTTGAATATAATCGTGCTATCACTTCTGCATTGTTTTTTTTACCCTGTTCGTATTTATTCATGAAGATTTTATTTCGTTTGTATAGCTTTTGATTTTTAATAATTTAGATATATAGTTTTTTAAAAACTTTTGTTTTTTAATAATTTAGAAATATATTTAGTTCGTATTTAGATATTATAATTTTTTAATAATTTATAGTTTTTAGAATATAACTCCTTACTTTTATGTTATAGTTTTTTAATTTTTATTATATAAATTAAATTTAACATTTTTATTTTAATGTGGTTTTTATATTTTATGTTATAGTTTTTTTAGTTTTTTTAGTTTTTATTATATAGATGTAATTTAATGTTTTTTATTTTAATGTAGTTCCTATAAATTCACAAATTATTTATATGCAATATATATATAATGTATTTAGAACGCTGAAATTTATATATTTTTTATTTTTATATATGTTTTGTACTGCCGTATCCGACACTTGTGTAATACCCAGTACCCACTCCCGTTCCAAAAAGTATATGTTAACAAAAATTGTACTGCCGTTCCGACACTTGTGTATCGGATACCCAGTACCCACTCCCGTATCCAAAAAGTCTACTTAACAAAAATCATTCCTAAGCCTGTCCAGATTGATATTTTGCTCAAAGAGATCAACCTTTTGACCTATACGTGTCTCCACTTTTAAAGAGATCGTATACTTCTTTGATGAGTTTTGAGCGTCCCACTAGAAGTGGCCAAAACTTAGCCCTACCCTCTCCACATCAAAGAAAGAATTATTTATGGGTAAGAGATCTTAAAAAACAAAATAATAAAAACTAAACCATTACAAATAATTGAGAATAAAACCCAAAGTAATAATGTCGGACCCCGTGTTTATTTAAACAAAATATCATATACTTTTGTTGTTTGGATGGTTTACAGCATAAGCACCTCACTGACACAGAGGTCTTCACTCGACAGAAATAGAGAATTGCTCCAGAATCTAGCACCAACCCGATACAAAGTTCTTCACTTCACAAAAAAGAAGACTTGTCCCATAAAAAACTTTACACAGACTACCTTCACTTCACAAAAATAGAAGAAACGTCCCAGAAAAAAAACTCTACCAAAGACTTCACAAAAATAAGACTTGTCAAAAAAAACTTTAGCACAGACTATACTTTACAAAAATAGAAGACGTCCCAGAAAAAAAACTCTACCAAAGGGTCAATCAAAGTTCTCCTAAGACAAAAGGCTCTAGCACATGCCCAATTAATCGCTTCTGCATAAAAAGCTCTAGCACAGGCAACATGCAATTACCAAAACCTAGATGTTGATATTGTTTTACCATTTTTTATGATTCCACAGCCTACACTTCCATCCACTGCAGACCCCCCCACTGTTAGAGTAGGTATTTACCTTAGCTTATATTCACCTAGATATTTTATTTACCTTTATTGTATTTATCCTCACCCACTTATGTGTGTGGATATTTCTTTTATCTTATTTAGATATTAGAAGATATTATCTAGTTCTTAGGTATAGTTATTTCCTTGATCTATGGTATTGACTAGTTCTTTCCTTAAGGTTTTATGTAAATTTATTCTAACGAATTGCTTTCATCTTATTGATCGTGGTGTTTGATTAACATGCTTGGCTTGGTACGAACTCATCCTGGAGATTAACATCTGCTATTTATCGTTCCTTTCATGGTATCATCATCCGTCTGTAAGTTTTATTTTGCAAATAAATTATTTGTGTATTCATATATTTGGGATTTGGTTGTATTTTGTTGTTGCGTACATTTTTATGCAAAACAAAGGCTTCCATTGGATTCGGAAGGCGTGAAAACCCTAAGATCGACTATAAACTCGGCTAATTCTGGAGGCAGTCATTTTTTGTGGTTTTTTTATTTTTTGCAGAGAAGCACACAGGTGTGCCTCGGGATTCGGGCCAAGAAAAAAAAAACGTGATTTTATTTATTTGGGTGTGTTGGATTTCTCAAGATTTGTACAAAGTTTTTTGTTGCCGCAGCGTATCTGTCTCGATTTACGCGTAGAAAGGTTTTTGGATCTTTCCTTTTTTGGCAGGGTTCCACGGATGTTGTGCACGTTTTTTGCTATTTCGGGCAAATGCAAGTTGTTATTTTGGGTCCACGGATGTTGTGCACGTTTTTTGCTATTTCGGGCAAATCCGCAAGTTGTTATTTTCGACAATGAAGGTCACTATCTACATAGTCCATAAATAGTAATTTTTATCAAAAACGGCAGTTGGATGTGACTTTCTCGAAAACACGCGACACACCCCAAAATAGTAAGGTGTGCAAACACCCATTAAAATCCTTAGCCCTTGATCATATGGGATAGTCATATGAGGGCTTAAAGCTTGTGATTCCTACTAGTAGGTGTTTAACTTCAACCCCTATAGAAAAGTGATGTTCAAAATAACATTATAGAAAAGGAATGTTCAAAACTCAACTAAAAGTATATGATCTCTCTAAAAGTTGAGACACGTACATATCAAAACGTTGATCTCTTTGAGCGAAATAACATTATAGAAAATTAGTTTAAAACAAAAACACTTTGCACTAAGTGTCTTGTGTTGGCGTACACCCCCTCTAATTTTATTTGTGTGGTGAAGGCAACAACAATTTATTTTATTTTAGTGGCAACTAAAATAAATAACAGAGCAAAATATTATAAAACTTGTATTTTTTTATCAGTAACTCAGTTTTGAGTGTCGTTTTCTTGTAAAAGTTCTTGTTTTTTCGTGTTCTTTCCATTGAAATTATTTATTTTGAGACTTGCACTATAATTATAAAGTGTCAAATATGGAGGAGTATTGTAATCAATTGTGGATGCAATTTCGGCTGAGCCCGACGTCCTAATTTTTTGGGAGTTGCAGTTTGTACCTATCATGGATTCTGAGAATGATATGCTTTTCTCTGAAGTATGTGGATTTCAAGAGGATATTGTAAAATTTGTAGAAGAAAATGGATCGCTCAAGAAGCGAAATTCTCTTCTACAATCACTCATTCACGATAAGGATACAATAATATACTCCCTGCGGAACAAACTTGTTACCCTACAACATCACCATCATATTGTGGACAACCATATCCATGCTCCTAATCCACTTGCAGTTGTTGCTCTTGTACCCACTGACATTGATATGCCAATCTTTGAGCCTGAACCTACTTTTGATGCTTCTAAACCTGTGAGGCTTGTTACTGCATGCTCTTCCACATCTGTGCTTATTACAGTACTACATGTTGTGTATCCTACTTCTGCTCAGCTGCATAACTTTTTTGAGAAGCATACCACTGCATTCCGTTCTCGCATGCTCCGTTCTATGGGTCTCACTAGTGGAGTCATTGGCAAACATTCACAAGGTATTGTTTCCTCTATTCCACCTATTAAGTAAAATTCTTGTCATGACATTGATTTTCGAGTAGATACTTCATTAGGATCACACATTAATAGCGCTCCTTTTTTTATTCGCTCGACTCTTTCTGAGGATCATGAACAACACATGAATTCTGCATTTTCACTCAGGGTTGAGAAACCTGAGATTTCAGATTGTCGGACATAATCAACCTGACACATTTTGATGTTCTTTTGCATGCACCTATTGCGCATTTTGCACCAAGTCATATGCAGGGATCTTCTTCATCCATTCGTGTTGATTTGAGGTGAATATCTAATCACTCGTGGATGCGACATAAACATTCGTTAAAAACACTCTACAGACATGGCTCCTCCACCATTCGCCCTGTTGCTCCACTTTCTATACCTTCTGCATTGTGATGCTTCTTGTTTTGAACATTTTTCTTTAGCAAGTGTAGTATATCTCTCTTGTTTGTTGAGAGATTTTGTATCTGTATTTTTGACACTTTTGACACGTTGGCAGTCTCTCTTGTGAGGGAGTTACTCTGGTGAAGCCCAATGTTAGTTTGTCAGTGTTCGAGTAGTTTTGACAACTCATACAGATTTATAACGCCACTCCACCCATTCAACAGTATGGAAAGGTGTAGTGTTGATCTTGCTTCTTCGGGTTTTGTGTTTACCTTGTTACCTTGGCTTTTCTTGGATCGTGACACTCTAGATTGTGTCCTTGTCTTGTTGCTTTGGTTATTGTTCTTGGATCGTGGCACACCTATTGGCAACACTTTGATTGAATTATGTTTGATATTTTTTTTGCACTTTTGACATCACTCCATTGATAGTCTCATTGTATGGAACTATTCTGATGGAGCCCAATATCAATTGTTTTTGAGTTTTGTGATCGAGCAATAAATTCAGACTACAGTGCACGCCAAACTTCGTCAACATTGTACAAATTTTTGAGCAGAGCTTCTTGGGATGCCTTAGAGCAAATCTTTACTCTTTACTTTGTTGTTACTGATTTAGGGTACATTGCAATGTCCCTTTATCCCATTTATTGTACATGAGTACCTCATCAAGCCTAGTTGCCGGGACTCATATTGTGGACATGTCACATCTATTTTTGCCCCTAACTTTACTTGAGGGGGGGTGTTAGAGTAAGTATTTACCTTAAACTTATATTCACCTCAATACTTTATTTACCTTTATTGTATTTATCCTCACCCACTTATGTGTATGAATATTTCTTTTATCTTATTTAAGTATTAGGGAATATTATCTAATTCTTAAGTATAGTTCTTTTTTTAATCTATGGTATTGATTAGTTCTTTCCTTGCTCTATGGTATTTGACTAGATCCTTAATCTCTAGTTCTCTCCTAAATCTATGGTTTTGACTAGTTCTTTGATGACTAGTTTTTTCTTTGATTTATGATTTGATTTACGACTTTGACTGGTTTTTAAATTGTTATTCCTTGTCTATTTAAGCAAAGCTCATTCTCAATGTATAGAAGCAACAGATATGCAAAAGAGTTATGCTGACTTAAAGCGGGTTGACAGGAAATTTAAACTTGGAGAGAAGGTTTTTCTTTTGATTAAACCGAAAAAGAGTTCCATAACTTTTGGCAAGGCTTCCAAGTTATCACCTCATTATGTGGGACCTTTTGACATAGTTGAAGTAATCAACCCTGTAGCTTATCATTTAGCATTACCACCTTGCTTTGTCATGAATGCATAATGTTTTCCATATTTCTTTTCTTAAGAAATACGTTTTAGATTTATCACATGTGTTAAATTGGAATTCCCTGCAGGTCCAAGACCTAGGAATAATTGTGGTTAAACCCATTCGAGTGCTGGAAACTCACCAATTGCATTTAAGAAATAGAGAAATAAGTCAATGTAAGGTCTAGTGGGACCAGTTTAACAAGGAGAGTGCAACTTGGGAAAATATAGAGGATATGAAAAATGCTTTTCCATATCTATTTGAACATAATTAAATCTGTTAACTGATAATTTTTTTATGATTTTATCTTTTATGACATTAAGTAAGCCAGTTTTGGGCAGATATTTACTTGATTTGAATAAAAAGTTATTTAATACTGATTTATGGAACTATAAGGTTTTGAAATATTTGACTTAGGATAAGAGAAGTGAATGAATTAACTGTCCTTGATGTAAATTGTTAAAAGAGATAATCATCGGGACGATGATTCTTTTTAAGAGGGAAGCATGTAACACCCTTGATAGCTGTTATTTTTCTCCTTTACTTTCAAGTGTTGGCATGTGATTTTCCTTATAAGGATATGTTCTTCTAATTATTGGAAATCATGCTTGATATGGATAAGTCTTTTATGCTCTTAAGATCCTTTGACTGAATTGGAATGGTTTCCTTGAATCCATTTTTCACTTCTGGTAGGTGATTTGCAATCTGGTTTAAGAGTTGTAAACTTATCTATTTATCTGACTCTTCCTTGGATCAATTTCAGTGATCTAAGGAATGTTTTAAATTTTATATGTTGAAAGAATGGTAAAATTGACATTCCATGAGTTAAAATACACATTGGACTGAACTTTGTTGTTGCAAGTTCTTTGATTTCTGTGTGAACGTACTTCCATTCGGTAGGTTGTTTTGCTTGGGTCTTTGGAGATCAACCATGATAGGTCATTGCTGACGAAAATGGAATTGCAGCTTGTTCACGACATAAGAGAGATCCAGGATCCTATATAGGACTAACCTATTGGATCCAAAGCTAGGTTAAAAAAAAATATTTCTACCTAAGCTATGTCACTTGATAGAATTCTGATTCTAACCTAAGCTCGATGTGAATGGAATTAGAAAGGCTACTAGGTATTAAATTAACCTAGATTCTAATACTACAAGGTATTATTTTAACCTAACCTAGTGTTTTAAACTATGGCACTTTGAATTATTTACCTATGAGGGTTTATCTAAACCTAATTACTAAGGCCTAAGGTGGGGTTAGTTGTTAGTGTTATATCCTATGGTATAAATTTTAATTCTACCTAAGATCTAACCTAAGCAATCTAATCTATCCTAAACTAATGGATATGAATTGGGAACTTAAGTGGTCACATACACTTGGGCAATGGTTCCTAAGGCATTTATGTTATTGATAAGGATGGTGAATGCATATGGACTGCTAGCTTTAGTAGGGGTTAGTTGGATTGGCAGAGACTTAGGTGGTAGTATCACTAAAAATGGAAACTCATGTTAATTTGGACTTGGCATTCGCTAGACTTGGTAGGATGGTGGCAAGGAAGATTAGGTGGGAGATATAAAATTAACGAAATTAATTGTTTTTGGTTCACGAGCCCAAACTGTCTTGGTAGGCATGCCAGCGGATTTTTTTTGGGTTGTATCATTTTTCATGTTCTCTGATTTTCATTCTGCATACGCTCTAGTTTTTTGAACCAGCAGATTAAATTGCACTTCATGGCTATTTTTGAGGTTTTGAATCTATTTTCGTTTCGTGGAATGTATAAGAGGAATTGTGGAAGAAGTATCTGGTTGTTTGATCTTTTGTAGAGAAGAGGAGAAGAAGGAGCTCGGCTGGAGGTATTCTTCGATTTGATAGAGACACTATCAGGTATGATAGGCTCTAACTATTAAAATCTCTTGCTTTGCTCTAAGTTTTTTCATTAAAGCAACTCTGCTCTGTTGAGTTTTGTGCATTGCATGCTCTATCTGGTTAATTGGTTGATGGGTTTAGTTAATCTTGCATTCTAGGTTTCGAACCCATAGTCTATATGATTCTATTGGAAATCTTATGTTGTATTTTCTTTTGTACAAAAGAACTATGCATGCGGGAACAAAGTTGGTAACTCTGTTAAGCTTTTTCGATTGTTGGAAATTTTTGTTTGGTATCGATTACATTTGTTGCCAATAAATTGTTTGCTGAGTTTTTAAGGAACTCTGAGTTTTGCCTGTGTTTGTTGAGATTAGTGTCTTGTGAACTTGGTGTGATTTTGATCTCGAGCTGGTAAAGAACTCCAGTTCTTATGGATACTTGTAAACAAGTTCGAGCTTTCTATTAGAAAATTATTTTGGTAGGAGAGAACTGTTGTAGATATTCTCGGTTCTATGGTGCTTGCGTTCTATTTCATAGTTAAATGGGACTGTGGATAAACCGTATATGGCTTGGATTTTGTATTTCATCTTGTGAAAACTTGATTGTTGTTGAAACTCGCATGCACTTAGAACTTGTGTTTTATTATCTTGGATAAATGGGACTGTCAATCAAAGTTCGCTTAAAGCATGGTGCTTGTGAACTATTGTCCTTATGTCCATTTAAATGTTATTAGAGGTTCGTTATGAACCCGAATTCCATGTTTTGTTGTTGTCAGGTTTGAGCTCTGTTAAGAAGCTTACATTCTGTATGAAACAGAGTTTGATAGGATGTTAACTGGGAAGGGAAGCTCTTTTCTTATTCTGAACTGTTTATAAGTAATTTCATTGTACTCAGTCTATCATTACGGTACTGGTGTATTTATGAATTCGTGATTTTGATATTGTGATGCAACACTATACAATCAATTTGTTACTTGGTGTTTTAAAAAGGAATGGTAACCTCAACGATGTGTTGGTTCAGATATTATAGTCTTTTGACTATTTTATAAACTAAATAGGGAACATGTTGTTACCTGAAATTGTTTATAAGCATTTGAATGATCTTGATCCTTTAAGGGAGCTTATGCTCTTACATTGTGTTTAGATTTGTAATTCGAGTCTTTGAATGAATGTATTTTTAATAAGTTGTTTGATCTTATCATTTAAATTGAGTTTATTATGGATGGAGTGGTTATAAATAATGAATCCTTTTGAATAAACCACATGCGTAAGGAGAAAAATGGAAGCATGGCTTAGCAGGTTGTTAGATAAACTCTTAGAGATTTTGATTGGAATCATCTTATTGGTTTGTCTTTTTATTGGAATCCCAATCTGTAGGTTATTATAGTGATGAGTTGAAATACTGTCAAGATAGTTCTGTCTTGACTGAACTATTGAGAAATTTTGAGTGTTAGCATCTACTTGGATTTCACATTTCTTGTTGAGTCCAATGAAAGAATGTTAAGTCTTTGAAAGATAAACTGTGATTCTTTACTGTCCATGGACTATGTATAAAATTCATTGTTATAATGTTCCTAATGGATAGTAGAATTAATGCATTATAATGGGAATATTTTGAAAGGAAGATAGCATTAAGTTTTCTCTTTTCTTGAAGTTGTTCTTGTTCTCTTTCTTAGGAACTCTTGCATGAATTTAAACTGTATGTATAAGAAGAGGAAAAACTATTAAATTAAGTTGAAAGAAATGATTATAGATTAAAATCATATTCTGTTAGGACTCCTTTTCTAATGCAGTTGGGTTAAGTTCATTGGTTGAAAACTTTTGACTTTTATTCTTATTGGAAAAAAGAATCGGTACTTAATTAGTCTTTTTATACTTGTCATTTGGTTGAAATGAGGCAGAAAGAGATTTCTGATTGGTTGGCAAAAAGAAATTACAAACTTTTTGTTGACTGTTAATCCATCATTCCTTCTTGGATTTCTTTTATATGGATCTGTTTTGATGAGTACCTTAAAAATTTGAATTTTAAGTAGATGAGCTTTAAAGGAAATGGTTTAAGTCTTGATATGCACTTGTTTCTGTTTTGCAGATGTTATGTACTTTGGCATAATGGAAATGGTTTCTCTTCTTCTTTACTTGAAAGTTAGACGAAACATCCTAGAAAGAATATGCTGTAAACACTTCCTGAATCTGATAGTAAAGATAAGTGTTGTATTATATTTTGGTAGGATTGGAAACAATGAGATGTTATGATCTGTTGTTTGGTAAAGATAATTGATGAGATCAATTATACTTTAATTTGTAAGACATATATTTTAGATTGTATTCTGTTCTTCTTTTTGTGAATTCTAGTTCATTAAAGCTCTTCTCTTTATTGTTATTACTTATGCTTAGGGTATGAAATACTAATTGTTCATTAAAGCAGGGTTGTTTTTATTGGAAAAATTAGTGGAATGCACTTCATTTTAAGGCTTAGTGCTTATCATACTCTAGTTCATTAAATTGACCCATGTTAGCAATTTTTACAGATGGAATTCGTAAGTGATAAAAGAAGGGAAAAACTTATATGATGCATTGGATGATCTAAGTTTGATTCTTGTGAAGAATTATGATTCGTTCTTAAGTTGTATTGAAAATGAAAAGTTATTCTCTTTTGAATGAAGGCTGCTGTCATGTAGTATGCCTAAAATGAATAAGTTGTAAAAGTATAAGTTTGAAAATGAATTGAAGGATGCGAATTTACTTGCATAAGTTTTGTGAATTATGAGAATTTACTTGCATAAGGGCGCAAAATCTATTCGTTCATAGATGGGTTTTCTAGGTATTGTCAGGTTCAGATTGCCTAAGAGGATTAGGAAAAGACTACGTTTACTACTGAATGGGGTAGTTTCACCTATACTGCAATTCCTTTTGGTCTGAAAAATGCACCTACGGTATTGTTTGTGTGAAATCACAACACCCCCCAAATGAGCTCTAAAAATCTACTTTTCTAAGGCATACTCATTTGGTGTGATTGCATAACATTGAACTTTCCCCAAGGTGTGGCACCTTGTAAAATGAGAAAGCTCTCCAGATTGAAGGTTGGTTCCTTCTTCCTCTGTTTAGGTGCATACGTAGAAATTTTCAGAGGATCTGTTCTTAATCCTAATCTAAACTTTACCAAGAAGACAGGGATAGAAGGAATACAAAAATTAAAACAAAGCTTAAACTACGAGGTGATGCACTGAAGGAATGATGGACACTTGTTTTACTAATAGACACAAACCAACAAAATGCATACAATAAACAATCACAGATAACCAGATGAAATAAAAAAAGATAAGAAAGGATCTAAAATCGATCATAGACGTGTTTTATTGCTCTGTAGATTGATGCAGTCCATTACAAAGTAGCCAAGAGGTAGAAACACAATGTAATTTTTGATGGAAGGCTTGAACCCCACAAATCCCTTTGTTAAGAGGAGAAGGAAGCCTATAAAACAAAGAATGTCCAACCCTTTACAATGAATCCTGCCCCCGTATTTATAGATTCAACCTGAAAGAAGAAAAGAGAGAGAAGCGAGAAAAGCTGGTTGAAGCTCAACCACCGCTGTTAATGCCTCTGATGAAATATATCCCCAAATCCATCTTTACTGCATCGATCCTTGGTTCGGTGCCTTGAAGGAAGAGGAAACAATGAAACAGATCAAATCTGATCTGGTTGTTGAGGTAAGAAGATCCTACATTGAAATCCCAAAGATGTTTCCTCCAATTTTCTTCACCTAACCTCCTCAAAATTAAAGTTTCAAACCTCCATGGCATGGGTGAGGCCTAGATCTTTTCCAACAACATTAGATTTGTAATATTTTGAGTCATGAATTGAAAGATATGCCCCTTTGAAGTTTGTATCGTGTCCGTACAAGATGATGGGAAAACAACTTGAAAATGGGTCCCCTTTTGATGTGGAACACGTGGTAGCCTAGATTGGAACAAAAATCGGACCTACGGGTCCACAATTTATCTTTTCCCTTTCCTCTGATTCCCTGCTTGGCTTTGACTCAGGCCCAAATGTTGACTTTTTCCTCCGGCGGAGTTGTGGTTGATCCAATATTTGGCACAGGGAGAAATATGGATAACAATTTGGTGACTCATAAAGCTATTTACTTGCTAGATGAAAAGAGCAATTGCCTTGTTATATCCATTTGGAATGGAGTTGAGAAAGACAGTCTGGTATTAATTTTGCCTCTAATTCATGAGCCCCGCTACTTGCACTCCTAATTTTCATAAGAAATCTTGAAATGAAGGTTTCTGAGAGTAGGAAATTGTTTTAAACCCAAGGCTTCATCTGTCTCTCCGAATGGACTACACAAGAGCCACAAAACAACACCACACTATATACAAAAATTTGAAATCATACATGCTCCAAATGGAACATGTAGAGCATGCAAAGCACTTAGGAGAAAAGAAATCTACAATACAACAAGATAATGTGCATAAGCACTTAGAGGAAAGAGAAAACTAAACTAATATGTATAGGGTGAGAAATCCCTTTTTAGTAGCAGTGCTTAAGATAGATCCCATCTACTGGAATCTACAACTCTTCACCCTCTAATGTAGACAATTGGAAAACATTGTTAATTTTGCATCTTGTGATCATATAGGGGACACTCTAAATGGTGTAAAATTTGGAATGCCTTCCTAGTTTTGCTCGATCTGCATCCCATTTCAAAACCAGGTCTCCTTCCTGGAAGGTCCCTGATTTTGTCTTCTTATCAAAGCATTTCTTAATTGAAGCCTGATTCTTCTCTATTGCTTGGAGAACATGCTCTCTGGTTTCTTCTAATTCTATCAGCTCCACATACCTGGCATCCATTGGTCCAAATTCAGACATCTCAAGTTTCTTCATGAGCTCTAATGCTAGAAACTCAAGTGATATAGGCAACATTGCCTCTTTCCCATAGACAAGCTTGAATGAAGAGCTACACATAGATCTCTTGGGCGTTATTCTATCAGACCATAAGGCCATTTTGAGTTTTGTGTGCTAGGTCCTATGATTCTCATCAAGATTTCTTCTGATGATCTTTAACAGGTTTTTTTTGTGGACTCAGCCTGACCATTACCTTGAGGGTAATATTTTGATGAAGTACTCAAATAAGTCCCATTCTTAATAGCCCATCCTGTAATCTTGGAAAATATGAATGCTAATGCATTGTCTGATATGATGGTGGCTGGCACTCCAAATCTGGTCACCATCCCTTCATAGAAATCCAAGATACTAGACTCCTTTACTTCCTTGAGTGTCATTGCCTCGGTCCATTTAGTGAAATAATATCTCACTGTCAGGATCCATTTGTGACCTTGGCTTGAGTTTGGATTGATGAATCCAATAAAGTCCAATCCCCATTGCATGAAAGGTTGGTTGAATGAGATTGGGTGCAATGGAAGTGTTGCTAGCCTTTCCTTACCTTTGAAGAATGCACAATTCTTGCACCTTTTGATCCATGTGTTGCAGTCACTAAACAATTTGGGCCAATAATATCCCACTTTCATGTTTTTGAGTGCTGTAACTCTTGGAGCAAAATGGCATCCAACTACTTCAACATGGAATTCTTGTAGCACTCTCTCCACCTGATCTATCTCGATGCATCTCAGCAGAATGCCATTGATGTCCCTCTTGAACAAGACACCATCAATAAGAACATATGGTATGGCCTATAGCCTAAAATACCTTCTTTTTGCTTTACTCATCCCATGAGGACAGAGGCCTATTCGAAGGAAGTGCACCATGTCTTGGGTCTAACAAGGAGCAGGTACATCATCTCTCCCTTCTTCTTGGTCATCTTGTAGAACATGAATAACCTCCTTTTCACTGTTTGTTTCATCTTGTTGACCTAAGACTAGTTGTTCACACAACCCCTTTCCCATGGACCAGCTTGGTGACCTTGATCTCAATGTCATATTCCATGCCACGAGTGATCCATCCTGCATGCTTCTCATTTAGGTCCTTACTGAGAAGGAATTCTTTAACTCCCGCATGGGAGACCAATATTTGGATTTTATTGTTTGAAACCAAATGCTTAAACTTCTTCAATCCTCTGATTACTGCCAGGACCTACTTCTTAATGAAGGAGTACCTCACCTCATAATCTTCCAGACTCTGGCTAAAGAAAGCAATTGGATGTTCTGTACTCTCTTTGTTTTGCTACACCAAGATTGCAGAAATTGTGTTGCTTCCGCCAAAGGCATACAATATGAAGTCTTTGGAAAAATCTGGGTTCACATGAGTTGAGGCTTGTGATATGGCTTCTTTGATAGCCTCAAAAATTTCTTTTCCTTTAGCTGTCCACCTAAATGTTAAGCTCTTCTTCAGCATCAACTATATTAGCTTAACAAGGGCAACAAAGTTTGGAACAAACTTGTAGAAACAATTAATTTTTCCCAAGAAGCTTTGAAGAGCCTTCTTGTGAATTGGAAATGGCAATGCTCTTATTACTTGAACTCTTTCTGGGTAAATTTCTAATCCTTCCTTTGATACGATATGGCCTAGAAGCTTGCCTTCATGGGCCAAGAATATGCATTTTTTGGGGTTCAGTGACACCCCAAAATTCCTGCATCATTGGAACACCTGACTTAGGTAGAAGAGATGATCTGCTGCATTTTTGGAAAACACTGTAATGTCATCCAGATAGATCAACACTATTATTTTGATCAGTCCCTTAAATGCCAAATCCATTGCCCTTTGAAAAGTGGCTACAGTGTTGGATAATCCAAATGGAATTTTATTGTATGCATATATGCCCTATTTGGTAGTGAAATCTATTTTGAATTGATCATCCTCTTTCACCATGATCTAGTTGTACCCTGAGTAGCCATCTAAGAGGGAGAATCTTTCTGACCCAGACACTACTTGCAAGATCTGCTCAATTGAAGGGAGTGGGTAGTGGTCTTTGAGGGAGGCTCTGTTTAAATCCCTGAAGTCAACACACAGCCTGATTTCTCCATTTTTCTTCCTGACTGGGACAAGATTTGTAACCCAGCTTGAGTTTTTGATTGGAAATATGATGCTTGCCTCTATCAGCTTGTTCAGCTCCTTCATTAGAGGCTCTATATGTGGGTTTAATGGTCTCTGCTTCTACTTGATGGGTTGAGCAGATGGATCCAGTTCAATTGTGTGTTGTGCTATCTTTGGATTGAACCCTCTTAGGTCTTCTTAAATCCAAGAAAACACGTCAGGAAATTATTGGCAAAGTTGTATGAATTCATACATTTCTTTCTTGGTGGCCACCTTTCCAATTTGAAGTGTTTTGTCTTCTCCAACTGGGATTGACTATGAATCTTCTCATTTGATCTGTATGTTAGCCTTCTCCTTTCTGAACTGATCATTAGGATTGAAAATAGATTCTAGTGTCACTAAGCCTTTGGGAAGCTTGTTTATATGCAGTTGTATTATCTAATTCTTGTATTGCTACTCTAGTCCACTCTGTTTAATAGCTAAGAATTCAGCTTCTTCTTAAAGAAAGTTAATGATCTGTTGATCATTCTCAAACACCTGCCAACATGTATTATTATTTGGAACTTCTAGCCTCACAACCACATGGATATGTGGTTGTTCTCTATCTCTTTTGATGCTTTCAACCACATCAAACGTTGCACTAATTGCTGTAATTCTGTCAGCAGCTTTATTCTCCTTCCTACGTATGGACACAATACTAAAGGGCTCGAAATCCTTCATGAGATCCCATACCCTACTCTTGTAGTTCTTGAGTAGGTCATTTTTGACAGTATTTAGTCCTTTGACTTGATTGGTAATCAGTTCACTGTAACCAAACACTTGCAAGTTCTTGATCCCTAGCTTCCTTTCGCAATGAAGACCTTGGACTAAAGCCTCATATTCAACGGTGTTATTTGAGCAAGCAAACTAGAATCTGAAGGCTGAATAATATCTCATACCTCTGGGGGACACAATCATGGCTCCTCCTCCAGCTTCTTGTCTACTCCTTGAGCCATAAAAGAACAATTGCCATACCTCATTATCATCCTTGTATTATGGCTTAATTAGGTCAGGAAGGGGATGATTCTCTTCATGTAGATAGTAGACACCCATTTTAGATTCCTCCATCTCCTTATAGGGGTGAAAATCATGTTTTTTGTTGGCCCACTCATATAGGGTCAAGTCTAGGATATATCCCACCTTGGTATCTATTTCATTAGTGTTTAGGAGGTCTTCTTGATCAAAAGCTGAGTAGTTAGCATTGATTGGGCTAGGAACATAGGATTCAATATTATAATCAACAATAGGTCCAGATCTGATTGTGGCCCTTGCCCCATACCTTGTCCTAAAGAGCATATGTGACCAATAAATAGACATGTAGCCTCCAATTTTGGCAGTGAAGTCTCTGGATAGACACAAAGAAAAATGTGGTGGCAAATCTATGATTGTCACATTTTACAAAATAGTCATATTAGGGCAAGCATGTAGAGTGAGACACAGATCCTTGATAATTCCCACCGTGGTCACTTCTGTCCCATATAATTGGAATACTCCTCTAGAGATGACCTCATATTGGAGACCCAACTGATTAGCTATTTGTTTGGGCATCACATAACTACTGGCCCTAGAATCAATCATATAATTATGCACTAATTTGTCTCCAATAATCAATAAGACATAGAAGGGAGGAGTTCTCAGGTTTTTACCTTGTTGTTCTCCATGGTTCCTCCTAGGATGAACTGCATTCGCAAGCACTCTTTCTTACTGGTTAGGGGTTTGATTTGAATTTGACCAATTTTACATGACAGTCTGTAATAGATTCCTCTACCCTGGGATGGCCAGTGAATCCCATAGTGAAATTTTCACACCTGTCCTTTTCATCTACTCAATAATATTGAATGAGCTATCATTTTGCTGCCCCTTCCTAGACACATTTTTTTCTTGTATATGGGTTGTTACAACCAGTGCCTGACTGGGTTTAGAAGGTGGTCTGGATTGGTTTATCATGTTGGGAGTCATACTTGGAGTGCTAGGACCTCGTGGAGTGATGGAAGGTTAAGTGTCACCCGAGTTCAGTGGTTGGCCTTCTCTAATATATCTCCTTTTAGACTGTGTGTTGGCATCCACACCTTGAGGAGGGGACTGATTCATCCCACAGAAGTCTTTGGCTTGCCAATTGACAAGCATAGTCTCATTTGGGGGCCACCTTGTTGAGATATTTGTTTCTGATCTTCCTCTTGGCTAGGTTCTTATGGTACCATATTGATTTGCACCATCAAGGCCTGATTTAGAGTGCCATTAAAGCACGTTGATTGGTTATGTGGTTGACCACATGGAAAACACCAATCATATGGTGTGATTGCATAACATTGAACTTTCCCAAAGGTGTGGGTCTTGTAAAATGGGAAAGCTCTCCAGATTGAAGGCTGATTCCTTATTCCTCTATTTAGGTGCATACATAGAAACTTGTAGAGGATCTGTTCTTAATCCTAATCTAAATTTTACCAAAGAGACAGGGATAAAAGAAATACATAAATTAAAACAAAGCTAAACTACGAGGTGATGCACCGAAGGAATGATGGACACTTGTTTTACTAATAGACACAAACGAAAAAAATGCATACAATAAACAAGCACAGATATCAAGATATATAATGGGAGACCAGAAAAGCAAAAGAGACAAGAAAGGATCTAAAATCGATCATAGATGTGTTTTATTACTCTATAGATTGATACAATCCATTACAAAGTAGCTAAGAGGTAGAAACACAATGCAATTTTTGATGGAAGGCATGTACCCCACAAATCCCTTTACTAAGAGGAGAAGGGAGCCTACAAAACAAAGAATGTCTAACCCTTTACAATGAATCCTACCCCCATATTTATAGATTTAACCTGAAAGAAGAAAAGAGAGAGAAGTGGGAAAAGAAGGTTGAATCTCAACTGTACGCCGGAAAAGTGACAAGCGAGCGTGGGAATCTACAGGTAACTCTTCCGTGTACCCGACCTCCCGAGGTCGTGCCGAGACAGCCGGTGGGGATGGAATATGCATGGGATGCAGACAAACTAGTTAGGCAATCTAATGTCTTCAATACGCACTAGTGGAATTTACGAATCTAAGGCAAAGAAGGCCCTTCTAACCTGAACTGGTGTGATAGATCGATCGGCAAGGATGACTGCTCGAAGGCTCCAATCAATATCGAGCTCTGGCGTGATTCGATCTATGGGTTGTGGAATACGTGGAAAATGACCTGGGATAGTTTCGTGTATGTCTCCAGATAAGGTCATATGGTGGGTAATGAATACAATCGACTCTACGGACGATTCTCTGGCCTAGTCCAGAATTCTCTAGCTTTGTTAGCCGCTATATCTAGTAAGGATAACTGTTCGACGATGGTGGGTGGAAGTGGGGTAGATTTGAATACTAATATGCGTAGGCCAGTGTCTATGTCTGATTGACTTATGGATTCGTTAGGTTGCGGGATTTGTGGATCACAACCGTAGACTCTTGGTTGTTGCGGTCCTGCTATGGTCATGTATGAAATCAAGTCCTAATCCCTAGTATCCAATAATCATATGCTTTCTCAGCTTCTATATTTAGGATCAATAACTGCGTGATCTTCTCAGAGTACCTCACAGGTGTTCTTGCAACCTGGATTCTTAGGCTGGTATCTATATCTAGAAGAGTGTCTCCTGCATCTGGCTGTGGGACCAAAGGATCACAACCAAAGGTTTGTTCTCTTTCGAACCCTTCTACAGTCATGTGTATGTTTTCCTAGGGTAATCTGTAGTTCGGTTGATTTGACCAAAACGTGTGTGCTTGGTCGTCTTCTATATTTAATCCCCTCAACTGAGAGCTGATCTGTCGTAAATCTGTTGTTGTTTGGAAGATTTGTATTCTAAGGTTCTGGTCTATGTCAACTATTGCCGTGACGAGATTGGGTTGAGGCACAATTGGCTCAAATACGTATTCCCTGGGCTCCCTGGGTCCCGTGATTGTCATACAAAACAATAATGTAAATCTAACTGCAACAAAGCAAATTTTAACTACGTGGAATAAATCTAGAACATATATATAATTTCTATTTTTGTATTTTCTGAGAAACTTTAAGAATTTAAGAAAGCAGCTATTTAAACGTATCTAGAATTTGACAACTAAGATAAAACTTAAAACAAACAAAATAACCGAGTGTAGTTATTTGTCTGTGCAATTTGTAGATCTATTCTAAATAATGAAATAACTTGCTTAATCTATTTGCCAGACTCTCGATCCTACCTCAGAAGTGAGGAATGAATCATAGTTTCTCATAAACTATCAATCCCCACAGCTTCCCTGGCAATATCGAAAGTAAACTTAACTGAAAAGAAGTGATTATCTACTCTATTTGATATATTTCTAACTTTAGAACTTTGAAAGCTAGAACCTGGATTCTACAGAACAGTGGCGAATCCAATGGTGTGTGTGATCTTGTCCCCTCAGTGTGATCTCCTCGTTCCTTTGTGTTCACGTGAATCCAGAAAAGCGTGTAATGCTAGCATCAACAGAAGTAGATATTGGGACAAAGGTAGCTCAAAATGCAGACTGAATATAATGCGAGTAGGAGAGGGATAGCGCAAGAGTACAGAGCTTGGCTTATGCAATTCCTAGCGGGATTTATTGCGAGTCATGCAACATAAAGCGTCCAGAACCTGAAACTATCCTATTTTGAGGAGCAAAACCTGCAACTTTAATGGCTTCCTAAGCTATTCTACTCCAATGGATTGGGTGAAATAACAGCACTGCCTGCACAAGATGGATATGTGGCTTACCAACAACTGAACAATGCTAACTAAACATGCAAAGAATTGAAACTATGGCTTCTAAGCAAAATAATAGACTGAACTATTGAAAATGAGAGTATGAGAAGTGAATGAGGGGCCAGACCATTTGTTTGAGCACAAGCCATTTATTTATAGCTTTTCATTCACCCAAAGATCAAAACCAAACTGAACTCTAAAACTATAAACAATGGCCAAACACTATTCCAGGGGACCAAAAACATAAATGCAAGCCCAAGTCGGTAAAAAAAGCTGGTGAATCGTTGATTTTTACGTGAGTCGCGTTAAAAACACTTTCTGGAAAATGCGTAAAGGACCGCCGCTCTGAGCAGGGTAGGCGGTTACAGGACCGCCCGCCCTTATGCAGGGCGGCGGTCACGAGACTGCCGCCCATTCAGTGCGGCGGTTTCATCACTGAAGAGAAAAAGGCCAAGAAAAGAGGGGAAAAGGGAAAAACAAAGCACGTGGGGGCTAAGCGGGGCATGCGGGATGTTAACACACACTTGGAGATATTTTCCTAGATTTCGAACACCTTGCGAGGAGACCTGTATCATCATTGGGGCACTTGTCACGTTGTTCCGGCAGTACAGTACCTTACAATTTTGGGTACGTACATATTGCCCCCTCGGAGAAGCGTTTTAGCCATGGAGAGGCGTAAAATGGTGGGTCCGAGTATGGCAGTCCCGAAATGGGAAGTTAGAAGTTATACCTGACACGTCCGTGTGTTGAAATGACGCCATCCAAAATTCCCGCTACCTGCAAAACGAAAAGAGAACTCAAGTGCAGATAGATACAATAGTTTGAAAAATAAATGCTAAGATAACAGGGAATGAGAACGTACCATTTGTGTGAGGATAGGAACTTACCTCCATCAGCGCTCCAAACCTGTGAAAAAGTCATTTTAAAACGAAACAGAGTGCTATATATATGAAAGTGGGCCCATTTTCCTATTCATTTGCGCGAGTTGATTTGATTGATTTTGAGCTCTGGGACCCACGGTGACGGTTTCTTGCGTGAGTAGAGTCAAAACGTCCGCAACGAGATAGTGATCATGCCTCCACGTGCGGAACATCGACCCGCGAGATCACAGGTTAGTTTTCTTTAGTTTTTCCTTTTTCCCCCCTTAATTTTGAAATGTTAAAATCTTTGTCATGGGGGGGTAATTTTCGAAAATGTTAGTGTCAAAAGGTTCATCTAGGGGGGGGCGCCTACTGGGTAGGCTTTGTTTTTACGTAAAATGGTCCTTTTTAACATTTTTTAGGCTTTTTGGGTTTAAAAACCCAGCGTGGATTTTCGGACCACAACCGCCGCCCTGCCCAGGACGGCGGTTACATGACCGCTTTCTCAGTCCTGCTCAGGGCGGTGGTTACACGACCGCCACCCTTAAGGCGGCGGTTACAAAACCATGACCCCCCTGCTCAGGGTGGCAGTTTTGCACAGAATGCAAAAGGAACCTCTTTTTGAGATTATGTTTGTATTTTTAGCATTTCTACGTGTTTTTATGACTTTCTCAGTATTAATTGGATGCTAACTTGCTTTGTTTTGTGTGTTTTTGGGTGTATGCAGGCGAGAGAGGAGTATATCCGTTGGAGTAGAGAGAGGGAGTGTGATTGGCTCCTAGGAGTATTAGATGCCCTCTCACAGGATGAGGAGGATACACTTCAGCGGGCCAGGATACTACGCATCTCACGCGTGCCCCATGTTACACCATCCAGTCACATTCTTTGTGACCTATTCTCATACTGGGATGCAGATCAGAACACCTTCCGATTTCCAGGGGTCCGCGGTGAGTGGACCATCACATTGGAGGATGTCTATCGTATTCTGGGGGTCCCGATCATCGGGAGACAACTCACCCTAGAGACAGCAGGCTCACGGGCACAGATTGCATAGTGGGCCACATATATGGGAGATGCAGTCATCTCCATGGGGTCGAAGAAGGGGGTGAGAGTTTGATCTATTCCCTCTTTGCCCATCCCCTTACTTTGCCAGGCCATCATGGGGATCCTTGCCTCGAGATTGATCGGGGACAAGGGAGGGGACACATTATTATACTGCTGGGCCCCCATTATTGCATAGATAGAGGGGCACGGACGGATATATGCCTGGGGAGCAGACATACTTGGGACTACCTACCATGACTTATACAGGGTAGTCCGTTTACAGGGGCAGTCATTGAGCCACCCGACTCTAGTCATGAGTTGGGTCTATGAGCATTTCATCCCCTATGGCAGGGGTGTGGAGGTGGCAGATCCTGGAGCTGTGAGGGCAGCCAGATGGACAGACATGTTGGTGCTTAGAGCACCTCATCAGCCAGTTGCCTCCTTGACCACTGCCGACATGGAGGCCACACCATATCAGACTATGGCGGGCATATGGGGCGAGGAGACTCTTACCTTGATCTCCTGCTCCATGACAGGGTAGCTTATTGACAGAGTGGGATGTGTGGAGATGCACCCCTTTGGCCGAGTTCCTCAGCAGTTTGGCTTACCATACACGGATATGCTTCCCCCAGTGGCGCCAGTCTACAGATCAGTTCGTGAGGCCAGAGGGGGGCCTAGAGGCCGAGGTTGGATAGTGGTTACTCCTGGCGTTCCCATTGCAGCCAGGAGGATAGTACGTGCTAGAGGGAGAGCCGGTGCGCCTCAGGCACCTTTGCTTCAGATTGCTGCGGGTCCTGCTCATAGCAGCGATGACCCTATTGATATTGACTCCGAGTCTGAGGAGTTCAGAGAGGGAGGAACAGAGGAGGAGACCGATGACAGCGATCCTGAGTGGCATGACACTCAGGATATTATGCAGGCAGAGAGGGCCGAGCAGAGCATAGAGAGGGTGACTCTGGTTTCAGAGGAGCCACTCTCCCAGGGCCGTGGTAGAGAGGATGAGTCCGTTGCGGGGTGATACGTTGCTCCCGCCACAGGAGCAGCCCCTCAGTCGGCAGCGGCATCTGCGGCAGGTGCCGGCCCCAGCGACCCATCCTGGAGGCCTGGTGATCCGAGTAAGTTACCCTTTCTCCCTTTTAATGTTTGCTTGTAGGCTCTCCTTAGTTGCAATCTTGTATTCCTAATTTCTTGTTTGGTTTCTAACTTGTTTTCTCCTTTGTTTGCAGAGACTGTTGATGAGTGGCGGGATTTGATCCGCAGGGTATGTACTGATTCCCTGATGATCCCCATGGATAGGACCCATGCAGAGCTATCCGTAGACGTTGGGGAGCCTTCAGCAGCCGGTAGGCATACCGACGTCTTTGCTCCAGTCTGGCATGTGGCCAGGATGGTATCGACCCTTCGCACCGAGCTAGCGGGGTACAGGACGGCTGAGCGTCTTATGAGGAGCCGTTCTCGTGGTGAGACTGCGGCTACTCCTCGGGACCCTGAGCCCTCCGTACATTTAGAGCGCCGGCGTAGCCGGAGTCCTAGGCGTGGGCGTGCACCTTCGGAGGGGTCGCGTAGGGATTGAGAGGCCACTTGGCTCTCGTAGATTTTGTACTATATATTCTTTGTATATCCCGGGCTCTTTGAGCGTTTTGACCATGCTTAGTGCATGATGGCATTGTATATAAACATTGATCATTTATATATACGTATTTATTTTGGATCAAAATCTTGGCACTCATGGTTTCCTTTCTATTTCCAGTTTCCCTATGTATACTACGATGTATGTTTATATGCTTTCTAGAATATATGCAATGGTGAACAAATGATGTAAATGTTTTTATTTCCTTTTGTGTTTCATGATGCTGATATATGGTGATGTAGATATAATGTGATTTTGAATCTTAGCTTCTGTAAGCAATTTTGGATACCTCATGTTTGTTTTGCAAAGTGATGAATACAAACTAGTATGATGAACAGATAAACTTGCCCCACTCCTAACTCCACGCAACTAGTAAGATGCGAGGGCTTATCACCAAGAGTCAAAAGGGCACAAGTTATGAAATGTGCTAAAATGATAGTGATGAAAGACAAACAAAGCTTTGGTGGAACCAAATTGGAAGCTACAAGCTTACTCTACCCGAGTGACTTCATAGTTTAGAATGCAACTTACTTTGCGGTTTATCTAGACTTAGATCCGTAGATGGCCACATAGTAGACAAAATCTGGGTTTTTAGGATTTTAACTCTCTTGGAATTTTGAACATCTGATTCATTTATTTTTGACTCAAAGTTTCAAAGATTTGAATTGTTTGTGTATGACCATTTACATTTATTTGTCAAGAGGACCCCCTACACTTTGCCCCATGCTACTAGTAAGAAGCGTGGGTTTAACACTGTGGGCAAAGCATAGGCGAGTAAGGGCATTTCCATCCTTTCCCAACCCTACGTCACTAGTAAGAGATGCAAGCTCATCACCAAAGGTTGGTGGGGCAAGGAAATGTGTAAAATTAAAATTTTCTGTTTGATCAACGTTTGACTTGTTTTCTTGAGTAAAACGTCAGTATGTGCTTATTTCCAAAGAGACATATATATATGGGATAGATGTGACACCATGAAGCTTCTAGAACAGACCATAGGCAAGACACCTATCCTAAGAAGAAACTAAAAGTGAGAACAAGCCCGCAGATCTTGGTATGGTTACCGTTTAAGACTTTGTCATATCTAGCTTTATTTGATAAAATGATTCCGAGATAATTTGATGACATCATGAAAATGGAGAGGTATGATTAAAGAGTTTATGCCAACAACATCATGAGTTTGTAATGAATTTCTTTGAGAATAGATTCCTTGATCACAATTTGTGTACAAAACAAATGGACAACATGATCCTAATCTGTATGAAAATGCAATGTAGATAATTATATAAGTAGTGCTAGCTGCTTATGCGTAGAACCGCTTGAGGTGCAGGGAATTGACTGTTTCACCAAATTCCTCACCTTCTAGTGTACATAAGAGGTATGCACCGTTTCCATAGTCCTTCATGACTCGGTATGGGCCCAACCATTTGGGCCGGAATTTCCTTCCTTCGCCGGTCTTCTTGTCGATCCGGCTGTCTAGCCTTAGAACTAGATCACCTTCGTATATGTCACGTTCATAGACCTTCTTGTTGTACTGCCGGCACATCCGGTCAGCATAAACTCTATGTCGTTGTTCAGCATCTAACCTAGTTTCATCTAGGCTTTCTAGTTGGGAAAGACGTGCTTCTCTGTAAGCGTCTTCATCCAGAATCCCTTGTAATGAAATGCGGAGACTGGGTATTTCAACCTCAAGTGGGAGAACTGCCTCTGCCCCAAACACTAGTGAGAAAGGAGTTTCTCCCGTTGGTGTTCTTATTGAGGTTCGGTGGGCCCACAAGGCCGGATATAACTTCAAATGCCAATCTCATTTGTTTTCTTTCACAGTTTTAAGGAGAATGGCTTTCAGTGTCTTGTTTGTTGCTTCAGCCTGTCCGTTGGCTTGAGGGTAATACAAGGAAGCCGTATGATGGCTTATCTTAAATTTATTGCATAGCTCGCGAACCTCTTCATTCTTAAAAGAAGTTCCATTATCGGAGATAATGATTTGTGGGATACCGTATCTGCAAATGATTTGGTTCAAAATGAACTTGGCGATTACAGAACCTGGTACAGTAGTAAGAGGCATAGCCTCTACCCATTTGGTAAAATATTCAGTGGCCGTGATTATAAAATTATGGCCGTCTGTGGATGAGGGAGAGAATTTCCCTATTAAGTCTAGGCCCCATGTAGAAAAGGGCCATGGAGTAGCGATTGGTTGTAGAGCTTGTGCTGGCATATGAATTTCGTGGGAGAATTCTTGACACTTATGACACCTGCGTACAAACTCCACTGCGTCGTGTTCTAGAGTGGGCCAGAAATAGCCCATTCGATGTATTTTGCGAGCGGTGGCATGGCCACCGAAGTGGCCTCCACACATTCCACTGTGAGATTCATGGAGAATCTTCTTGGATTCTTCTGTGTCGACACATCTTAGGAGCATTCCATCGAATGCTTTTCGGTAGAGCACTTGCTCTATGATGATGTATTTGGCTGCAATAATACGTAACCGCCTTCTTTGTTGTGGTGTAGCTCCTTCTGGGTACGTATGGTCCATGATATAATTAATGATATCAGTGTACCAGGGACACTCAGAGATAGAGGGTCGGGTTTCGATGTAGTATACGCACTCATCTGGAAAATCTAAATCTACTAAATCACCTCCATCTAATGGGTTATCAGCTAACCAATCCGTAATGATTTGTCCCTTAACTGACTTCTGATTTACAAATGTTAATTCGAATTCCCCCATTAAGGTTATAAAACGTCCAGCCTTTTTAGACAAGGATCCTTGTGTGAGGAAAGTTCGTAAATGGTCCATTTTTACCATGACCCTCGTTTCTTGATTCAGCATATAGTGTCTTAAGCGTTTAGTAGCAAAGACTATGGCGAGACATTCTCGTTCTGCTTGTGTATAGCGTGTTTCATAGTCGAGTAGTGTTCGGCTAATGAAATAAATCACGTTCTCTCTTGTCATCATCTTCTTGGGCCAACATACAGGCTAGCGAGACATTGGTAGCTCGTGAGTATAAAATTAACGGGCGATCTAGCTTAGGTGGCATTAGCGTAGGTGGTGATAATAGGAAACGCTTAACTGCATCAAAGGCTTCATTGCAGTCTTCGGTCCAATCAATGCTATAATCCTTCTTGAGTAAATTGTTGATTGGATGAATGGCGAAGCTTAAGTCCGGGATGAATCTCCGGATTGCACCCAATTTTCCGAGAAATGACCTGATTCCAGATTCATTCGAAGGTGGGACCATTTCGAGGACAGCCCGAATTTTGGTTGGATCAACATCTATCCCTCGTGACGATATGATGTAACCTAGGAGCTTTCCTCCTGTTACACCAAAGACGCATTTCTCTGGATTTAGTGTGACTCCGTATTCTATTAGGCATGAAAGAATGACGTGGAGTACTTCTGGATGGTCACAACGCTTCTTGGCCTTAGCCAACAAGTCATCTACGTAGGATTCCACGATTTTATGAATTAAATCATGGAATATATATGTCATAGCTCGCTGGTACGTAGCACCAGCGTTCTTGAGGCCAAATGGCATAACAACATAACAATAGGTTCCCCAAGGAGTTATAAACGTGGTTTTGGCTTGGTCTTGTTCAGATATTCTGATTTGATTGTATCCCGAGAATCCATCCATGAGAGACAAGAGTTCAAATCCAGTTGTTGCATCAACAATGACATCTATGGATGGTAATGGGAAGTCGTCCTTAGGACATGCTTTGTTAATGTCTCAGAAATCTATGCAGATGCGTATCTTCCCATTCTTTTTGAGAACGGGAACAATATTAGATACCCATTGAGAGTAATCGACTGGTTTGATGAACCCTACTTGTAGGAGTTTTATTATTTCGTCTTTCACCATGAGAGCCACCTTAGGCTTCATGGGTCTTGATTTTTGTTTAACTGGTTTTGCATCAGATTTAGTGACGAGGTTATGTACCGCAATGTGTGGTGCAACGCCTGTCATTTCCTTATAATTAAATGCAAAAGCTTTCTGATGTTCTTTGAGGATCTGAGTGTGTATTTCTACTTCTTCTGGGGTTAATGAGGACCCTAATTTTAAGATTTTTGGTTCATCCTCCGTTCCGATGTTAACATCAATTGTTTCTTCGATTAAAGAGGCATTACCTTCTTCAAACTCAGGTGGGGCTGGAGGTAAATCCAAATCGTCCCCACTTTCTACCGTGTATACGCTAGGTTCCATTATGGGATTTCCACAGTAAGAAGATGAATGTGGGATTAAGGACAAATCTATCATATGATAGGAGAGATGTAGTGCCGCATAGGCGTTTAAGTAATCCAAAGTGGCCATATCACTATCAACATGGTCTAGGATAGTAGATTCATTTTTGTTTAAAAGAGAATTTGTCGTTGTCTTTATCAATGGTTCATCACGAAGGGATACTATGAAACGGGTATCCTCTAACTTATTGCTTGGAGTAAAACGTGATGCGGAAGTTGCTATTGAATCAGCGAGAAGATTTTCTTCTCGCGGGATTGTTTCAATTGATATGAAGTCAAATTCCTTGCTTAAATCTAATACAGCTTTTTTGTAAAGCTGTAAATGCTCGGCTTTGGTTTCATATATCTCAGAGACTTGGTTTGCTACCAATTGTGAGTCTCCTAATACTCTGATGTTATTAATACCGATCCTCTTGGCTAAAATGAGGCCAAGGAGGAGGGCTTCGTATTCAGCGCCGTTGTTTGTACATTCGAAATTGAGTTTGAAGGCGAATGGTAGGACCTTTCCTTCAGGGGAAGTAAAGATTACACCAGCCCCCGCTCCATAACGGCATTTAGCTCCATCAAAATGGAGAGTCCAATATTTAGCTGGGAATACGGACGCTGGGATATTTGTTGTATTTGCGCATTCTACTTCCACCATACAGAGATCCTCTGCTGGAAGAGAACCAACACCTAGGGAATATCCCATGCCTACAGAATCAAATGGTAGGAACATTGGTAGATCATGTTCTAGTAATTCAATGATTTTTGCAGTGGTTCCTAATGATACCGTTTCTACAATGTTAGCCTCGCCTTTTGAGGCTGGGATTGTCTTGACTAGATTCATAGTCTCAAGATCCGTTGTAGGTACCAACTTCTCCTCTGGTTTTGCGTCAGTGGGTTTATTAAGTTGGTTTGTTGGAAGTTCAAATTCCGAGTGCACACCTGGTCTTTTCTTTAAGTCAGCTAGGTGTATATCGAAAGGTTTTGGATCACCTTTGGCTACAAACACCTTTCCTAGATGCAAGAATCTTACTTCTTGGAATAACGTAGAAGGGATTGCCTTCATTCGGTGTATCCATGGTCGGCCGAGGATCATATTATAATTAGTTTCCCGATCTATAATATAAAACTCAGTCAGGATTGTTTTGGGTCCTAAGGTGACCGGTAGTATTATAGTTCCAATCGAAGTGGCTTTAAGGCTATCATAGCCTCTCAATGTATTTCGAGTGGTGGAATAGTTTGTTTCCCCATATCCTAATTTTTGAAGGAAAGAGAAGGGGACTATGTTAACTGTGGCCCCATCGTCAACCATTGCTCATTTTACATAGTTATTATAAACCCATACTTGTAAGTGTAAGGCTGGATCGCCTCGGCGTGCAATCTCAGCATCTGTAGGCATTTTACTTATTTCGAATATGAATTCGACATCCTTGTCCGGCTGCCCTGGAGGATGAACATCAAAGTCTACATGATTTACCTGTGTTTCAGGAGGTGGAGTGATGTTAATTAAATGACCTAAACCTAATGCTTCTAAAAGAGCAGCCCTGTGAGCAGGAGAGTTTTTTAGTAAGTCTAAAAATGAAATGTGCGAGAAGGTTTTTGTTAGGTCGTTAATTAAATCATAGGCACCCACGGGTTTTTCTACTATTTGTTGACTCTTATCTGTTTCTGGCAGGTGACTTGGGCTTGGTTGAGAGAAATATTCTCGTGTTCTTGTTATAGCTTCGATAGGTAGTTCAGCGTCTAGTTCTACTAAACTGACTATCTTGGGTCTCGGCTGATTTCCTAATTGTGGCGCAACTGATGGATTTAGTGAAGTCGAGGCTTCATGATCATTGTTTCCCGTCATTGCACCCTTGTTCGTCCCAGTTGGATTTAGTCTGTTATTATCATGATTTGGGAGTGGATCGTTAAAGATCTTGAGGGGAGCATTCTGAGGGGAAACTGCCCCTGCGAGCGTGCTTGGTGGTGGTGACACGGGATCTGCCAAAAACAAATCTGTGAAGAACTGTCTTTGTTCTTCTGGCAAACGTTGCATGAATTTATTGTAGTCACGACACGTTCTAGTATCATGACCTCAAATTTTGTGGAAACCACAATATGAATTGGGATTGTAATTCCTGGTTTGTTGGTTTGGTGTATATTGTGGCCTAAAACTCTGATCAAACTGTTGCCTATTAGGATTAAAGTTTTGCATTTGTTGTTTCTGGCTTTGATTTTGGTTTTGATAACCAAATGAGTTTTGGCTTGGCCCTTGTATGGGATTTCACCGTTGTTGTTGTTGTTGTGGATGGTTAAAATCCACTGTATTGATTGTCGGGGTAAAGTTGTTGTTTCGTTGGTTGTTTGTTTGTGATGGAGTATTGACAACATTTACCTTCTTGGGCTGGTCGGTTACTCCATCTGTTGTTACACCCCGATTTTTGTTAAGGATTTTAGGTCCTTGATTGACATTTGCGGTGGTGGGATAATTTGTAGTGTTCTGATTGGGGGCGATTAACCTCCCGTTTGCTCCATATGTTTTGCGACCACTATCAATTGCTGCTTGATCTATTCGAAGAGCACTCTCTAGTACTTCATCGTAAGTTCGTAATGGGAACTTCTGGACTTCTTCCTTCACTTCTCTGCTAAGCGAATGAAGGAATAAATCACATAGTTCCATTTGATCCATGTTTGGCGCACTTGCCGAGGAATAAAGGACTGTACGCCACCTTTGGATGAAATGGGCGACAGATTCGTTGTGTTCTTGTTTGATGTGTAAGAACTCCCTGATTCCTGTTCTTAACAGTTTGTTCATGTCAAATGCCTTAATGAACTCTGATACGAGTTGTTTAAATGAATGGATGGAAGCCTCAGGTATTCTATAATACCAATCAAGAGCGATGCCTTCCAAAGTTTTGGGGAATATTTTAGCAACAACCCCATCCCAAGGGAGTAGTTCTCGTATGGCTGTAGCGTAAGCTTTGATATGCGCATTTGGATCTCCCTCACCTTTGTACTTGGGTAAATCGGGAAGGGGTCTTGGAAGCATGACGCTTCGTATGGTGAAGTCTAAGGGCTCTTTCAAATATTCTGAATAAGTCCCTATCGCATAGGTTTCGACCATTGATGGTGGTTGCTGAGGGAGTGGTGGTGGGATGGGTTGTTGATATGGCGCAGCGTATGCATTGGTAGGGGCATAAGGAAACACCTGTGTTTGAGCAAGCATGCCGGGAGAGGAGAACATATCTCCTTGTGGTGATTTGGAGTACATGTTTAAGTATGACGGGGTATTGTCCAGGAATGGATTGTTTGATACTAGACCGGGAGGAATGGTGTTAGAGATGATGGGCCTAGTTGGCGTTTGTTGTGGATACTGAGGAGGCATGCCTAACGTGCCTACTCCTGTGAGGAGATCTACTTGGCTAGGATGGTGTGGAGGATTGGAACCCCCTGTTTGCATGAATTGTGAATTTTGACTTGCTTGGGCAAGTTCTAACCCTCTCACTTTTTCTACTAACGTTGAAATGACTTCATTTGGTGAAGTCACGATATTTGCCTTGGTGGCGTTTGTTGTATACCATGGTTTTGTATAGGCATGTGATATCCTGCTATGAACTGATCGCTATCTTGCCAAGTTTCTCCGAGAGTATTTCCTATATGCAATGGTATAGAGGTATTTTCTTGAAAAGAGACCTCGGGTTGCGTTTGTAAACCTCCTACAGGTGGGTACATACCCTGAGAGTGTTGTTCACTCCTAGGATAACGTATTGACTGTTCATCATCTAAGACCAGGTATGGGTCTGATTGTCTACTAATTTGTGGTCTAAGTAGCATCTGAGGAGATGAACCAGATTCTCCGGTGAACGTCATATTATTCGAGCCTGAAGGCTCTGTTTGTTGTTTTTGAGGGGGTTGATCTAACTCCTCAGTTTGAAAAGACGAATTATATCTGATTCTTGGAGTTTGTGTTGACAACTGATTAGTTGAGTAGTTGTCACCCCATACCGAGAGTGAGGGTGATGATTGTCTATTCTGTTGGGCGTAGTATGCCTCAAGACCCAAGAGGGGTCTGCCATATGCATCGAATCCTGACATATTCGGGGGTATATGAATACCCGCAGAATAATGGGAGAGAGCGAAAATGATTCGTGAAAGCTAATGAGGTGGAGAAGATGAAAAGTAAACTAAACTTGAAAGAAAACGTAATACTATGACTCCAATTAGAAAGTAGGAAGTTCACGTCAGCTTCACTAATTTTGTTTGTTTCACGTCGGGTTCACCAATTTTGTACGCCGGAAAAGCGACAAGCGAGCGTGGGAATCTACAGGTAACTCTTCCGCGTACCCGACCTCCCGAGGTCGTGCCGAGACAGCCGGTGGGGATGGAATATGCGTGGGATGCAGAAAAACTAGTTAGGCAATCTAATGTCTTCAATACGCACTAGTGGAATTTGTGAATCTAAGGCAAAGAAGGCCCTTCTAACCTGAACTGGTGTGATAGATCGATCGGCAAGGATGACTGCTCGAAGGCTCCAATCAATATCGAGCTCTGGCGTGATTCGATCTATGGGTTGTGGAATACGTGGAAAATGACCTGGGATAGTTTCGTGTATGTCTCCAGATAAGGTCATATGGTGGGTAATGAATACAATCGACTCTACGGACGATTCTCTGGCCTAGTCCAGAATTCTCTAGCTTTGTTAGCCGCTATATCTAGTAAGGATAACTGTTCGACGATGGTGGGTGGAAGTGGGGTAGATCTGAATACTAATGTGCGTAGGCCAGTGTCTATGTCTGATTGACTTATGGATTCGTTAGGTTGCGGGATTTGTGGATCACAACCGTAGACTCTTGGTTGTTGCGGTCCTGCTATGGTCATGTACGAAATCAAGTCCTAATCCCTAGTATCCAATAATCATATGCTTTCTCAGCTTCTATATTTAGGATCAATAACTGCGCGATCTTCTCAGAGTACCTCACAGGCGTTCTTGCAACCTGGATTCTTAGGCTGGTATCTATATCTAGAAGAGTGTCTCCTGCATCTGGCTGTGGGACCAAAGGATCACAACCAAAGGTTTGTTCTCTTTCGAACCCTTCTACAGTCATGTGAATGTTTGCCTAGGGTAATCTGTAGTTCGGTTGATTTGACCAAAACGTGTGTGCTTGGTCGTCTTCTATATTTAATCCCCTCAACTGAGAGCTGATCTGTCGTAAATCTGTTGTTGTTTGGAAGATTTGTATTCTAAGGTTCTGGTCTATGTCAACTATTGCCGTGACGAGATTGGGTTGAGGCACAATTGGCTCAAATACGTATTCCCTGGGCTCCCTAGGTCCCGTGATTGTCATACAAAACAATAATGTAAATCTAACTGCAACAAAGCAAATTTTAACTACGTGGAATAAATCTAGAACATATATATAATTTCTATTTTTGTATTTTCTGAGAAACTTTAAGAATTTAAGAAAGCAGCTATTTAAACGTATCTAGAATTTGACAACTAAGATAAAACTTAAAACAAACAAAATAACCGAGTGTAGTTATTTGTCTGTGTAATTTGTAGATCTATTCTAAATAATGAAATAACTTGCTTAATCTATTTGCCAGACTCTCGATCCTACCTCAGAAGTGAGGAATGAATCATAGTTTCTCAGAAACTATCAATCCCCACAGCTTCCCTGGCAATATCGAAAGTAAACTTAACTGAAAAGAAGTGATTATCTACTCTATTTGATATATTTCTAACTTTAGAACTTTGAAAGCTAGAACCTGGATTCTGCAGAACAGTGGCGAATCCAATGGTGTGTGTGATCTTGTCCCCTCAGTGTGATCTCCTCGTTCCTTTGTGTTCACGTGAATCCAGAAAAGCGTGTAATGCTAGCATCAACAGAAGTAGATATTGGGACAAAGGTAGCTCAGAATGCAGACTGAATATAATGCGAGTAGGAGAGGGATAGCGCAAGAGTACAGAGCTTGGCTTATGCAATTCCTAGCGGGATTTATTGCGAGTCATGCAACATAAAGCGTCCAGAACCTGAAACTATCCTGTTTTGAGGAGAAAAACCTGCAACTTTAATGGCTTCCTAAGCTATTCTACTCCAATGGATTGGGTGAAATAACAACACTGCCTGCACAAGATGGATATGTGGCTTACCAACAGCTGAACAATGCTAACTAAACATGCAAAGAATTGAAACTATGGCTTCTAAGCAAAATAATAGACTGAACTATTGAAAATGAGAGTATGAGAAGTGAATGAGGGGCAGACCATTTGTTTGAGCACAAGCCATTTATTTATAGCTTTTCATTCACCCAAAGATCAAAACCAAACTGAACTCTAAAACTATAAACAATGGCCAAACACTATTCCAGGGGACCAAAAACATAAATGCAAGCCCAAGTCGGTAAAAAAAAGCTGGTGAATCGTTGATTTTTACGTGAGTCGCGTTAAAAAAACTTTCTGGAAAACGCGTAAAGGACCGCCGCTCTGAGCAGGGTGGCGGTTACAGGACCGCCACCCTGATCAGGGCGGCGGTCATGAGACCGCCGCCCATGCAGGGTGGCGGTTTCGTCACTGAAGAGCAAAAGGCCAAGAAAAGAGGGGAAAAGGGAAAAACAAAGCACGCGGGGGCTAAGCGGGCATGCGGGATGTTAACGCACACTTGGAGATCTTTTCCGGATCCCGAACACCTTGCGAGGAGACCTGTATCATCATTGGGGCACTTGTCACGTTGTTCTGGCAGTACGTTAGAAAGAGAACCTATAAGATGAACCCCAACTTGCATGAAAAGGTCAAAAAAGAAATTGACAAAATGTTGAAGTCTGGAATTATTAAGCCCCTTGATGAGTATGGGTTAGTCCAATGGTGATTAGTATCAAGAAATATGGATGGATTAGGATTTTCTTGGACTACAGGGAGCTAAATGTTGCATGTGTGACTGATTTCTTTCCTACGCCATTCACTAGGGAAATACTAGAATTTGTTGTAGGGTGCGAAATCTATTAATTTACAGATGGGTTCTCTGGGTATCTCATGTTTGGATTTCCCAGGAGGATCAAGAAAAGACTACATTTACTACTGAATGGGGTAGCTTCACCTATACTATAATGCCTTTTGATCTGAAAAATGCATTTGTTGTATTTTCATGCATAGTTGTTCAAGCATTCAAGGAATTTATTCACAACTTCTTACAGGTATATTTAGATGATTGGATGATGTATGGATTATTTAAGGATCATTGTGACAATATCCACTTAATGTTTGAAATATGTAGACAGTTGAGTATCTCATTAAACATCAAGAAATTCATATTTGCTACACCATTTAGAGATACTGTTAGGACACATAATCAATAAGGAGGGTTTATTGGTTGATCTAACCAAGGTTGCAGTCATTATAGGCCTAAGTGATCCTACCAGTTAGACTGAGGTGCATGGATTTTTGGGTCATACAAGATATTACAGGAATTTTATCAAAGTATATGCCAAAATTTCTACACCATATGAAGAGTTACTGAAAGGGAAAGGTACATTCTACTGGGGAGAACCGCAACAGTGAACATTCATGACATTAAAGGAAAAACTTACAACCATGCTTTGATTCTACATTTTCCTTCATGGGACTAACCCTTTCATGTACATGTTGACGCCTCTGGCATGACCATTGGTGTGGTTTTGGCTCAACCTGGAGAAGGTATTGTAGATCATCCTATCTGTTTTGCTAGTAGAAAGATGACTCTTGTAGAACAAAATTACACAACTACAGAGCATGAAGATTTATCAATGATCTATGTGCTGCGTAAATTCTGCAAGTACCTACTAGCTACACCATTTGTATTTTATAAAGATCACATGGTATTTAAGTATTTTGTAAAAAAACTTGTTCTACTAGGTCACATATGTCGATGGGTGCTCTTATTTCAGGAATTTGATTTCACAGTTGTGGTAAAACTAGGGAAAAGTAATTCTAGACCAGACCATCTATCTAGAATACAGTTAGGAGAAGAAGCACAGGAAATTAAAGATACCATGCCAGATGCATCGTTATACAGGTTACAACAAGTGCCATTAGAACTAGAAGACATTGTTGTCTTTCTACGAACATGGATGACACCAAAAGGAATGAAATCTTAGAGACGAAACATCTTGCTATGCACACAACCTCCTATATGTTAATCAATGGTGACTCATACAAATTGGGTTGAGATGAAGTATTATGCCATTTTTTATTGGAACATGAGAACACAGATATTATGGAAGAAGCTCATGGTGGTATTACAGGTGGCCACTATGCAGGTGATGCCTTTGCGCGCAAGATTCTACTTAATGGATTATTGTGAGAGACCCTGTATAAAGATTGTAAGGAATTTTGTAAGGCTTGTGATCATTGTCAATGTCTTGGAAAACTAGGTCAATGAGATGAAATGCCTCTAAGACTAATTACTAGTGCAGATGCCCTTGTGGAGGATGAATCTAGGTCTGTCGATGGTTTGAGAAATGGGCTATAGATTTTGTGGGTCCTATTTCTCCATCTACGTGCAAACTGGATCCCGTTACATCATAATTTGCACAGATTATCTAACAAGGAGGGTAGAAGTAGCACCTACAAAGTATTGTACAATGGCCACAACAACTAGGTTTCTTTGGGAAAATATTATTACAAGGTATGGATGTCCTTTAAGGTTGACAAGTGATAGGGGCACACATTTTCTTAATGAGACAATCAGAACTCTATTAGATGAATTCATGATTGCACACAATAAGACTACACCCTATCATCTTCACACGAATGGGACTGCTGAGGCTTTCAATAAAATTTTGAGCCAGACATTGATAAAAATTCTGTGATATTGGAACAAAGGATTGTGATTATAAAGTATCTACAATACTTTGGGCATATTAGAAAACATATAAAAGGTTGAACAAAGCTACACCATTTTAGTTAGTGTTTGGCACAAAAGTAGTTATTTCTATGGAATTTATGTTACCTTTTTTGTGTATTGCGTGCAATATAGGTCTTGTTGTTGAGTGAGTATTAGAAGAACACATTGAAGAGTTAATCAAATTGGATGAATGATGAGCCATAACATGTTGGAGTCGAAAACAAGAGAAGGATAGGTAGAAAGCATGGCATGACAGTCACATCAGGGATAAAAAGTTAGAGATATGACAGATGGTTCTCCTCTATGATTCTAAGTTTTTGCACCATCCAGGAAAACTTCAAGTACATTGGTTGGGGCCGTATGTTATCACTCACACACTAGAATCAAGTGCTTGTTAGTTAGAGGTCCTTGATGGAATACGGTTACCCCCGTTACTTCAATGGGAGTAGACTGAGAGCCCTACTATAAATAAGTTTTCTTAGTGTTTGTAATAAGGTAGTATTGCCATTTAGATTAGGTTTTCAATTATGCATTTCCTTAATGTATTTCCTTCCTTTTTTGCCATGCTTTGTCAAATTAGTTAGTGTGTTTGTGTAATAAGCGTGTTTACCGCTCTATAAGCTAATTACTATTTGAAGAATTTTTTATGTGCATAGAGGACTACACATACCCTCCAGTGTGGGGTAGGTTATTGATATTTGGGTACAAGACTTTTGAAAATAAGTACACATGAAAAGGAACTATCTATGGGTGCTATTCAAGGTTGGAAAATTGAAATAAAAAAAAAGATTTCTTCTGGACACAAGGACCATAGATACAGAGGAATGAAGAGAACAAGTATAATGCGAGGTAAGCAGGGGCCAGGAAGATTACCAGTGGAAGGTTCAGTGGTGAGGTACTCAGGCACATGGAAGCACGTTGAAGAGAAGTTTACAACCAAAAGGTAGGAGGGCATGCTAGAAGGTTATAGCTTGGGCGCAAAGATGTACCACATGGAAATAATAAAAATGGTCAATTAATGAGAGGATTGTTGGTAGGTGGATGAGCAATAAATGCACTAAATTTTTGAAATTCTATATAAGGATGAGGATGCAAGTTCATTTTTACCATTGTACAATTGAGAGAATTTGAAAATGGTTAAGTGCGAATGAGCCGAGAAATCATGTTGAGGTGCGTAGAGTGTGAAACTAGACTTGGAGAGAAGGGTTACGTGCTAGAGAAGCTTGAGTTCCCATAGGAGAAGGGTTTGAGCAAAGTAGATGTGTTACAAATGAAGATAGGGCACATGATTTCCACTAGGGCACAAAGATTTAAGCTAGGGTTTCGACTTGCTTGACTACAGAGGGAAGAAAAGAGAGTTTTTTCAAATGGCACCAAAGAAAGCACCCACAGTAGGAGATAAAGGGAAGAAGAAGGTTGAAGTGGAAGAAGAGATTGCTCCCGAGAGTAATTTTTCAGAAATGCAGTATCTAAAGGGCATGATTGTGGGACAAGAATGGGATTCCCATATCTACCAATGTAAAATCAATGACTACAACCATCGAACATCAGATAATAAGAAGGAGCTTGATGTGTTGCTGAGCACGAAAATGAAAAAGTGCATGACAGAGGATATGTAGTATATGATGACACTGGTGAGAAGTTGCTGAAGCAGAATGGAGTTTACCAGCTGTATGAGTTGCCATATTTTGGAAAGTATGAACCATTGTATCAGTGGCTGATGAGCATAGTCCATGAGGACTTCTTTTACTTATTCAGATGGAGGGTAAGAATCACAGCTACTTTGATTTCAATAATAATAGGACTAAGGACCTCGGGGTTGGATCTAGATAGTGATTTAACTGATAAAGACGCAATCCTAGAGACGAGGAAGGATCTGGGGTATACCAAGGGGTCCACGCATGGCATGGACATTGACAAGTTGAAGAAGTACCCTGTAGTGTAGGTAGTTACACATCTTGTGACAAAGTTGAATGACCAAGGAAGGTGGTCATAGGTAAACACAATGTGATTGCATGTCACCAAGAAGATGTCTCAAGGAGTGGTCTACAACATTACAGATCACATAGCAAAGAAAATTATCGAAGAAGCACAGACATGTGACAGAATAAGTTTTGGCACTTTGTTATTGTCCTTAGTATTCATGGAGATTGGGGTGCCTGATGGGCCAAAGGAGAAGATTTGGGAATACCCCACGAGAACACAAGTCACCTGTGGAAAGATTTGGCAAGTACTTGTGCGATGGATCAATGAGTGGACCATTCAAGTAGATGGTGGAGATGTGGTATGATAGACTCCACGTGGTGTTTGAGGAAGAGTGGTGCATACCCAAGGATTTTCTTTCGGTGGTGGGTAAGGCAGTTTAGTTTGTCTATATACCAACATTTTTGCATCAAGCGATTTGCGATGAAGGATGGGGTCTTGGAGCCCATGGTGTAAACTTCCGCATGCCTTCATAGCAAGGTATTTCCAGGCATCAGTTCATCAGTTCTCAAATGCGTGCCACCTAACCTTCAATGCAGACAAGGTAGATTGTGACTACCACACTCTGAGGAAGAAGTATGTATATATAGGGTGTAATGCATACATTTAAAGACTTATTTTAGATATTATAAGCATGAAACATGTAAGCTTGGTAGTTGGGGACACCAGAGAAATGCTTGTGTACCTACAACTCAAACCCAAGCTGGAGAACAATAAGTATGTGGAGAATGAGTTCGCTGCTCCCAAGGCTGCCAAAGGGTAAGCATACAATGGAAAATGTTCCAACACCTAAGCCCACATAAACAATTCAGGTAGAGGATGAAGAGAAAGAACATGAAGGATAGTGGTGGTTTAGAACACAGAGGTAGAAGACAGCTCCAAATAAGGATGAAGCTGAGCGTGAAACTACTACCACCTCAAGCCACAAGAGGGAGATGATGAGGACTTGGATGCAGTCCAAGGAGAGCACCGGTTTCAAGAGAGTATTCAGGAGAACAAGGACCCAAGGTGCTACTCTGCAAACAGTGCACAGATCACCTCGAATCTCTCCATAGAAGGAGACAACTAAGAAAAGAAGAAGGAAATTAAAGTTGAATGAGGAAGTAAAAGTTCAGAGGAAAGCACACCCAATTATCCTACACCTCTAGAGAACATGGAAGAAAAAAAAGATGAGGAAATGAAGGATGGAGAAGAGGGAGAAAAAGGGACAGATGAGACAATAACAAAGACTACTCAAGGACATAGTAGCACAAGTTCTAAATATTGAAGCCCAAGTTCCTAAGCAGACTAGATCAAGAAGAACAAGTGGGGAGTATATTCCACTAGCCATGGGCTACACTGAGGACACAGGTAAAATTGGGTATGCGCCCGTTTCCAAAGCACAATGGAACAAAAGGAGTTATACGGCTGGGAGTTAATGGATGAAGATATGGCAACATGTGCACACAAGAAAGAAATTGTCATGTTTGATGCACACGCACATGGATGAACCATAATTTGATGTATGTGAGGAGTCATGCATGTCAAGGAGGTTGAAAAAGGAACCTCGGCTAGACACATAACAGTAAAGCCTACCTGTTATATTAGATGAATAGGTGAGGCAATGCTTTGGTGAAAGTCTCAACAGAAGTCGCATGTCATGAATATGGATAAAGCTGCCACAATTATGGCACTAAGGGAGGAGATAAAGCACTAAGGATGAGGAAATAGTGCCTAAAATAGGAAAAATACTTGGCACAGAAGAATAATGTTGTGTTTATCAGCATGGTAGAGGAGATTGGTGACAATGTCATGAAGGCTAGGCCACACTTAGAGCCAAAGGTACCCAAGACGTTTCCTTCAGTAATACATTATGTAAGTACATTAGTGGACTTAGTGCTTGAAGATGAACCTATGTGCATGCTAGAACCAAAGGATCCATATGCAAAGAAGTAGAGTGGGAAAAGGCTTTGGTGATGTGAAAGATTGCATCATATGAAGGATTGCTTCAGAGCTTACAGGAGGAACTCAAGAAGGTGGATCAAGACTTGAATATTTGTACAACACCAGAGGCTGTTATAAGGACCAGGAGTATTTTGGAAGACAATGAAGTCCTAAAGGCCATGAAGGATGAGACATTGGGCTATGCAGAATGGTTAGCACTTGTTAAGTAGAATTTTTTAGGCCCTTACAGTAACTCAGGAACCACACAGGGAAAGGTTGGATGAGCTTGGAAAACTCATCACTCAAAAGATGGAATTGTTGGAAGGGAGAATGACTTGGCATGTCTAACATTGTGTTGGTCTTACAGAATGAAAAAGGAGAGATTGTAAGGGATGAATTAGAGTCAATTGTAGTGGATATTCCATAGAAAGCAGAGGTTGCACTTTCAATGACTGGCAGACCTTAGAGGTGGAGATAAAAGAAGAATATCCTAAATTGATTATTCAGGTTACAGCAGAAGATACTGCAGGTTAAAGACATTATTTTATTCATCAAAATTCTTTCTATTCTTCGATTCATATTCTTTTATTTGTTTTTGGAGACAACCATTTCCGGGGTGGTAATGCAACTAGTGTGGGGTAATTTTGATTAGTCAGAATCTGGTACTTAGTGCAGAAAATATAGAAGGATCATGCGGGAAATCAGAGCACATTTAAAGGCACGAGAGTATCAAAAAGGATCACGTGCAAAGAACAGAAATAGATTTGGGACTTGGCATCATTTTTATGATGAGGATCTATTTTTATAAATAGTATGTAAAGACACTCAAACCAATTAGAGACTTGTGCACGTCATGCATTGGCTATTTTTGGATGATCGGCTATGAAGCACTTTACATGGACACATGTGGGAATAGATCTACTATTTTCAGTTAACTAAAAGTAGTCTATTGGTAGCACTCTTGCATGTAAGCCTATTTTTATAACATGTGCATGGCTAATAATAGCATGTGGCCTATTTTGGGATTAGATAAGTAGTGAAGGGAAAGTCCCCACCCTTATAAATATGTATTGAATTGTGTAGCAGAGAGAGCATAGATATAGGTGTGAGAACTAGGTTATAGTGAGATTATGTTGATGAATCAGTTACATGCATGAATTGAAACTAACACCTAGTAGCTTCAATACAATGCTAAACTAAACCTATGCATCATCATGCTAAGAGCTTAAGCAAAGCTAACCTATCAACATCTCTACATTAGAACATGAAATGAACATTTCAAGCTAATATGCTAAACAAATTAACTTCTATCTCTTATTGAATGCTAAATGAGATGAGATTGAACCTATGTAGATCTCTAGCAATCAAAGAGTTGATTGTATGCTTGAAATCCCAAGGTTTTCAAGAATGGAGTCTTGTCAAATCATGGCTACAAGACCACTTGACATATCTCCATATGACTTCAAAACTTGGGTGGATGAATGCAAGAAATGGAGAAATTAGCTCTTCTAATGGAAGAATGCTCTAAGATGATAAAATGGCTATAGTGTATGCTCTATGCTCATTTAGGTGTGTAAAGGTGTAAATAGAAAGGTAGGAGGAGGGCTCCTTATATAGCCCAATGGATAAAAGAATCTCTACATCCCTTTACATGTGGGATAATAGAGAGGTTGGGTTAGTTGTGGATAAGGATGTTTAGAAAGGGTTGAGTCAACCTTAGGAGAGTTTATTTTGTCCTTTAGTGACTCATGGGGTTTGAGGGGATTTATTAATTAACCAAAGTGATTAATTAATAGGTGTGCAAGCTTATAGAAGCTTTTTAGAGGAATAGTTAGCATGATTTAGACTATGAGAGGATTTTAATCAAATAAATGATGATTTATTGATTTAATGAAGAGGAAGCTAATTAATTAATAATAATTAATTAGTCTAGATAGAAAGGGGGATTAATTAATGAAGGTCATTAATTGGTGTATTTGTTGGATAGAAGGGTTAATTAATTAGCGTAATGTAACTTAATTAACAATGATAGAAGAGAAAATGTGTTTATTGACGATATGTCATCAATTTGTGGGAAAGATGATATAATTAGCACAATTTAAGTATTTAAATTGCTTGAGCTAAATTATAGGTGTCTACATTTTCCCCTCTTTGGGGTGGCGTAAGTGACACCACTTCAAAGATAGTAGACAGATAAATTTTGAAGGGTAGAAGAAAAATTAGTAGAAGTGAGAGATGCCCCCTCGAGTGTCGATGGGGTGATGAAAGAAGGTGATCAATGATCGAAAAAGGTGAGAGAAATGGATAGAAGAATGGGTAGGGGCAGGATGCCCTAGGTGAATTAGAAGAATAGTGTTGATAGGAGAATGATGTAGAAGAGGAATGAAGACAGAAAGAAAAGAGAAAGCTTTCATCCAGTGTATTGAAACAACTTTAGTGTCATCATATTGCCAAAGATCTACGTCATCGGTCCTTATTAAAAATATAAGCATACGACAAAAGTAGAATGACATGAAAATCCATACTACGAACAATTGTCCATTGCTGAAAATACCAACTCCATGCAACATACAAAATGTAATGCAATACGAGAAAGTAAAAGATGCCTAACTCCTTGCAACATACATAATGCAATGCAATACGAGAAAGTAAACAAGCTAACCTAACAGAGAAACATAATGCAATGTTTTTGTTATCAAGCTTTGATTCTGACCTGTGTGAATTAACACAAGGGTTAAAAGATGGTGCCCCAAGAAAGGATACATGCAAGGGGAATAACAGAGGACACTTGGGTCCTATGAAAAGAAAATTTGCACTATGAAATAGTACCAAACAACTCATTGTGCCCCAGAGTACAGACATAGTAAGCAAACCAACTTTGTTGATGGAGGTAGATCAAGATGATCCGTGAGTCACGCACAAGAACAGGCGAGAACCAAAGAGTGATGTTTTGTAGGATGATTTTTATTGTTTTTTATTTTTTAGAAACATATTTGAATGTTTTTTGATTTTCTATAAGTTTTCTGAAACTATGTACAGGAAGACAAAGAAGCGTGGATGCCCCCAACGATAGATGGGATGTACAAGGGAAAAATGCCATGCATATGAGAAAGTGAAGATGTGACATGCCCCAACGATTAGGTGGGAGTATTCAAAGAAAACTCTTCACACACTAGAAGGGGGATCAAGGCCAATATAAAATAGGTTCAATCATGAGGGAGCAAGGATGCCCCCAACGTAAGCTGGCCAAGAAACACATGAGAGAAAGGAAGTGGAAATTGATTTATTAAAGGGGGACAAAAGTGTCCACAAACATGGAAAAGAGGACCATCCTATACACATGGATGTTCTAAATGATTTTTGAAGAATAGAGGATGCTATGAAAATATTTAGAAGGTGGTCGATGAAAAAGTGATTAGCCCAAGGCACAAATCATGAGACAAGACATGCGCTAAAGCAAGAGTTTGAACAAGGTCCAAAAAGTAACACTTGGTAACATACTAATCCTGTTTACTCATCGAGATCCCATGTGTGCACATGGAAATGAATTACCTCTTGAAGGAAAGAGTTGATAGACAACAAGTGAAGACACTAGCCAATGTGTAGGAATGATTTAGTTTGAAAGGTGATTTGTGAATGGATTGTGGAAGGAGAGTCCGTACATTGCTCCGCTGCCAGCCAGGTGCGTCCATAGCCCCGATGGAGATGCATTTGATTCTAATCACAACATTTCTCTACTGCCAGTCAGGCATCCATAGCCCCAGTAGAGATTATTGGAAATACCCCAAGAGAGAGTTATATATCAATTTGCTTTTGCTTTTAGCTTTTGCTTTTTGATTGATTGATTTTGATTCTTTTTTGTTTCTGAAAACTTATTTCAGCTCTCTTGTTTGACAAGGGGTTAAGAACCACTGATGGCTTGATGGAAGGATGTGGAAGTGATTGTGATGACGACATTGGCTAGTGTCAACAAATATGTCCAAAATTTCTTCCCAACAAGTTTATTAGATGTAATTGTGATAGGATCTCTAAGAGGTCAGTCGTTCTTTAATTTACCAAGGTTATGAAAGACCAAGGTCAAATGGATACCATAGAGATAAATGTCACAAAATGTGTGTGAATAGGCTAACCACAATAACATCGAAGGGATGAAAATGGTGGATGACTTGTAGAGGAATATGAAAGAAAGGGAAGAAAGAACATCCATGTGTATGCAATACCTGATTGCAATGTTTGATCTTTGTACCTTTGATTTTATTTTTGTAATGTTTTAATGTTTTCTCATTTTTTTGTATTTTTGAACTGTTTTATGATTTTTTTTTTTTTGTGGTTAGTTGGGACCAAAAACATGTCACTCTACATGATAGGATCCAACAACGATGTGTGTGATTTCCTTGATAAGGGAGACTAAGCATGTTTGTTTATCAAGAGTGATATTATCCCCAATCTCGATGATCGTGGTGAGTTCACACTCAACAAATGATTGTGATTTGTTTTGAAACATGGGTTTCGTATGTGGGAGCTTGAGTTCCCTATCCATAGGTTTCTGCACTTTGCACCATACTTGATGGGTATGTTGGTGTGCATTCTGGAATCACATTTGATTTTGAATTTTATGGAGTTGTTGGGAGATTTGGAGCTCTTCAGGTGTTTTGGTCTTAGCTTGGTATAAAAACTTGTCTAGGTTTCTTATAAGCTAATGCTTGACTTGTCTGATCCCGAGAAGTGGGAGAAGAACGTGGATTTAGAATTGATGGGAGGAATGTGAGGAATGATGGTGGGATTGCCACAATCATTGTAGAAGAATAATGTGATGGATGAAAAGGATATGGTCCAAGAATTGAAGAAGAGGGGCTACCAGAAGGTGAGCCACAGATAGAAGATGAAGGGCTACTTGGATGTGGCCCAAGAAAGAGAAGAAGAAGGGCTACTAGGAAGAAGAAGGGATACTAGACGTACCCATAGATGTAAGATGATGGGATACTAGGATGTGGCCCAAGAATAGAAGATGATGGACTACCTGGGGGTGACCCATACATAGAAGACAAGGGGCTAGTTGGACATGCCCCAAGAATAGAAGATAGTGGACTACTTGAAAATGTCCCACAAATAGTAGAGGGAGGGCTACTAGAAGGTGACCCACACCTAGATGAAGATGAAGGGCTACTTGGCATTAACCCCATAAGAGATTGTGATTGAGGAATTGTGATAGACAAAGAGTGATTGGGTGATGAGAAGATAGGCCATGGATCAATGCAATACCCAGGAGTTTCATCACATAATGAAGAATGTGAAGATGGAAGAATAAGAGGAGGATCAAGTTGCATGATCTGAGGCTCTTCCTCCATTTCTTGATAAAAGGAATCAACCTTTTCCTCACAATATGCAGATGCATCAAAGTCTAAAGAGAATCCTTGCTCGTAATCTGCTAAAGGAATATCTTCATGTGCCCCTATAAATGCCCTGATTGTTTCTTCATTCTGAAAGAGATCAATCGGTATGAGTTGTTGATCGACCACCAGGGGTTGATTGGAAGAAAGAGGTTCAATTGGTGTGGAAGACTTAGAATATGTTTGATGATGATTGATAGAAGAAGATGACGTGGGGGATGAAGAAGATGTGGAGCTAGATGTCTCGGGAGTAGAAGAAGGTGGTGTGGACCTACCTATATGATGGTATATCATCTGTAAACTAGTAGGATTAAGTCCAAAGTCTACAGATTGTGACGTATGGGTCGATTCAGAAGTTTGACTAGAAGGAATTTGAGTCACACAAATCTTCAAAGAAGGAAGACTTCATGGGGGTGATTGATGAAGAAGGTCTTGCGAAGAAGGGGAGGACCGTGATTCAAGAATCACATTGGATGAATAATAACAAGGGTCCTGCGAAGAAAGAGAGGACCATGATTCAAGAATTGTATTAGATGTTTGATTGGAGGGATTTGGAGTCGTGTATCTTCAAAGGAAGAAGACGTCATTGAGGAGACTGATAAAAGGGGTCCTGCGAAAGAAAGGGAGGACTGCGATGTAGGAGTTCATATTAAATGTATGATGAAGAGGGTCCTGCAAAGATAGGGAGGACCATGACGTAGGAGTCACATTAGATGAATGATGAAGATAATTTATGGCACACAAATCTTTAGAGGAGGAGAACATTGTTTAGGTGACTGATAATAGAGGTCCTTGCGAAGAAGGGGAGGACCACGACTTAGGAGTCAAATTAGATGAATCCGAATAGTAGTTTGGATCTGAATCATCAGAAGAATCAGAGGAAATATTTGGATTGGAATCCTCAGAAGAAGAGGAAATGTTTGGATTAGAATCAGAAGAAGAGTGGGGGGAACCCAAATAATAATTTGGATCAGAAGTGTCCAAACCATACCACCGACTATGAGATGAAGGTGAGGAATGGGTTACCCAGATGGGTTCTCTAGCGTGAAGAACCAAACAAGGTTTGGTCATGATGGGCATCTTTTGATGTGAATGCCAAAAATTTGATTCCTTATTGTCGTATGTATAAGGGACCTTGTGATAATCAGTCATTTTGGCATGTGTTGGGTTCAAAGGTCTAGACCTAGATTGTATGATCAAACTTCTTCAAAGTGAAGAAGGTTTCATGTTGATTTGGGCAACATAACGACAACCAACTAGACATTTCATAAAGATGGGGATGCTTGTGTGATTTTCCAAAAGGGAAGCTAAGGAAAACATACATCGTGATGACTCAAGATTGATAATCCAACAAGGTTTGGAGGCATAAATGTCAAAGGATTGATCAAAATTTTAGCAACATAAAGGATACAAAGGAAATATTTCCAATGTTTGATTGATGCAAAAGTTTCTTGATAGGAAATTTTTTTTGCAAGGTTTGAAAGATGTGTTCAAAAAATGATCATGAACTTAGGAAAAAACAAGAAGATCAAGAGGATCAAAGACCCAAAGGATTGTCCTAGAAATGAGTTTATAAGGTGGATAAACACAAGGAACAATCATGCAAGTTCAAAACACAAAGCCAAATTAATGACCAAAGAATAATGAATGATAAAGAATCAATGGATCAAAGTGATTGTCTAAATGGATAAATTCAATATGAAAAATGAGACACAATCACACAAATTTTGTTTTAAACCAATTAATCAAATGGATTACTTCCTAAGTTTCTTTCAAATAATAGTTGGTGTTTCAAGATGATTAACAAAATGTCACCACTTATGTCAAGTTCAAAAAATGAACAAGACATAAGTAATAACAAAAGGTTAATACGATCCCCAAAAAAAGTATACTAAAAGCAGTTTGAATCCAATCAAGACCTATATCTCAAAAAGTGGCAGTTACGATTGTGAACGACACAACAATACCAATAAGATATGTTAACCAAACTTTATGAAAAAGTAAGGTATTAGTATCAAGATGAATATTGATATAACGCACAAAGTGGTAACACTCAACACTTTTCAAAATCAAGGTAATGTTTGAAATCAAACTAAAGCTAGAGTATACCAAGGAATTGTTAAATGTATATAGCGTAACATCACAATATAGATATTTAGGTCAAGTTTGCAAGAAACAAGACGTAAATATCAAAATTGTAGTGACATGATACAAACAAGATAACCATTCAAAGGAGAATCAAGGTGATGAATCAAGCCTAACTATGATGACGATCTTGACTTGGGTATCAAGATCAAAAAGGCTACCAATGATATGAAAATGTCTCCACACACTTTAGACATTTAACAACTCAGCCGCAAACATGGATGAGCGTAAATGGACACAAAAGTGGTGAATACAATCAATTAGCAACACAAGGGTAGTCACTCTTCTTCTAATCAACAAAGTGTCAAAAGAAAGTGAAGGAAGTAGATCAATTGGGATGAAAAATGTTGGCCTCACTTCGGCAGAGTTTCACCTCACCTTAGGGCAAGTGAAAAACTAAGAAAAAGTAATGCTTCACACATTTCGTGATGAATGATGGCTCTCAACTTAAATTGGTTTTGATATGGTCCAAGTTGGCTCCTGGTCAAAGATAGATTCCTAGGTGGTTCACTCAACTAGGTGTCACAAGTTATCTAAGAGCGAGCTCGATTTTCCAAGAAAAGTCACACTGACTAATTCTTTAGAGTATCTCAGCTTTACTTTACCCCCTTCAAGCACAGTGGGCAATAAATGCATCCATCGTGTACTCTCACTGGGGTCGCGATACAGATAACTTTGATGCTAAATCTCACAAATGGTAATACTAGTCAAGTAGGTTGTGCGGAGCACTTCCCGTTTCATCCACAAGGTTCCCTCTTGCGTGGACTACTTTGGGGTTCCTAGGACCACCCCCATTGTTGTAGCTTAAGGCTTATGCCAAAGGGGTTATGTCCTAGTTTTAAGCAGGATGGGGCATACCCTTATCTGAACCTACAAATACAGTGTGATGATTGTGGTGTGTTTTTTATCTTGTTTATCTTAATGTGGTTTAGTTGAACTCCATTTGGCAACCTGCAAGAAACATGTTAGAAAAAATTTTGTTTAGATTCCTTTCTTTGACAAACGTCTCTTTAGGTTCTACTCAAGATGTTAGTAGTTCTCCAAGCAATCAAGAAAAGGGATTAAAGTATTCATTTCTGATTCTCAAGATCATCCAAGGATGCAAGAGAAGAGCATACATGACAAAAATCCCAACTAAAAATATATTAATGAAAAACATACAATTTGTTTTTTTAACCAAAGCTTGACAAATTCATTTCCTTAGCACAAAAATAAATTTAAATGAGATGTTTTCTAAACAATAGAAAATGTGTAGAATCATTTCTGATTCCCAAGATCACCTAAAAGGTGCAAGGGAAAAGCATACAAGATCCTATCCTCCTAAACAAAAATGCAACATTTTTGTTAACTTTAATCAAGAAAAATTAACACAAAGTATGTTCAAATATACCATGCAAAAAAGAAATTAGTCTCAAATAAACCTTGCAAGGTGTTAGAACATCAAAGACCAAATTTTACAAAACATTTAGACATGTTAGAAAATGACTAGTTTTATAAAAATGGAAAACCTTAAATTTTTGGTAACTCAAAATCCCCTAATTTATGTTTCCATTGCATAGTTCACTTCAATACCTTTCCAACGCAAAAAAATAGAGTCATTTCGAGTTCGGGAGCAAAAGTTATGGCCTCTGGAAGATTGGTTATGAACATAGTTCAGCTCACAGGTATGCACTTGCCCTTCAGAGTGTATGTGCGCCCTTAATCTTAAGTGTGTCACCCCCAAGATTCAATTTTGTAAAAAAAATAGTGAGAGGTATGCCTGCGCAATGATGTGTGTGCTCCCTTCAGAAGTGTATGCAATAGAAGTGTGTGCGTGCTATATTAAACATTTTAAGAATAGAAGACTCAATGCATCAAACATAAAGCTCAAAATTTAAATTTACAAAAAATATGACAAAACTAACACTGTAGAATGATAGAAAAAGTGCTCTAAACTAATGAAGAACATGTGTGTGCGCTATAGAAATATTGAAATTTTCTCACCAAGATTCAATTTTTTGACAACAATAAGGTACACATTAATACAGTGTGTATAGAAGACTCAACACTATGCACTAACCTACATGCTCAAGAATTTAAAATTTTTAAGAAATTGACAAAACTAGCCTGGTGATAGAATGTTGAAAAATAAGGCTCTAAATGATGAAAACATGGAGAAATCTTCAAATTTTAACCATCAATTAGCTCAATTTTGACAATAACTTCATCAAAATTAAACCTAAAGGAAGACTCAACACATGTAAACTTAACAAAATCATAAGAAAAATATTATTTCAACATGTGCATATTAGAGGGTTAGTAACCAAAATTGAAACTAACAAAAAATTTGAAATTAATGCTAAGGACTATGGATTAAGTCCACCGGGCGTGCCAAATGTATCAATGTATTAGTTAGCTATACAAAGAGAATTGAAACTAACACCTTAGTAGTTTCAAAACATGAATGCTAACTAAACAAAGATCATCATGCTAAGAGCTAAACAAGACTAAATACCAACATTATGCATTAAAACTTTGAAATAAAATCAAACTAATATGCTAAGCATTAAAATCTCTACTCTTTAGATCACCAAAACACTAAATGAACCTAGATAGATCCATGGCAATCAAAGTTGATTGTTTGATCTTCAAGGGTTGGGAATGGAAGCTCATCAAAGTATGGCTACAAGACCATTTTGATTCTCTCCATATGACCCAAAATCTTGGATGGATGAAATGCAAGAATGAGACTATTAGCTCAAATGAAAATGCTCTAAGATGAAAATGGCTATAGATTAGCTATAAACATGAAAGGTGTGTAAGAAGAAAGGTAGGAGGAGGGCTCCTTATATAGCCCAATGGATAAAAGAATCTCTACATCCCTTTACATGTGGGATAATAGAGAGGTTGGGTTAGTTGTGGATAAGGATGGTTTAGAAAGGGGGTTGAGTCAACCTTAGGAGAGTTTATTTTGTCCTTTAGTGACTCATGGGGTTTGAGGGGATTTATTAATTAACCAAAGTGATTAATTAATAGGTGTGCAAGCTTATAGAAGCTTTTTAGAGGAATAGTTAGTATGATTTATGTTATGAGAGGATTTTAATCAAATAAATGACAATTTATTGATTAAATAGAAGAGAGAATTAATTAATTAATAATAATTAATTAATCTAGATAGAAAGGGGTATTAATTAATTAGAAATTTAATTAATCTAGATAGAAAGGGGAGCTTAATTAATTATAAATAATTAATTAATCTAGATAGAAAGGGGAGTTTAATTAATTATAAATATATGATTAATCTAGATAGAAATGGGAGCTGATTAACAGAAGGTCGTTAATTGGCATCATTATTGGATAGAAGAGTTAATTAACTAACGTAATGTAATTAATTAATGATGATATAAGAGATAATATGCGATATTGATGATATGTCGTCAATTTGTGGGAAAGGGTATAATTAGCGCAATTTAAGTATTTAAATTGCTCGAGCTAAATTATAGGTGTTTACACCATCACTACCCTAAAGCAACCTTTCAGTATCCTTGGTCATATTTACCTGCTATCAAAGTTGATCAACTCATGACTTAATCCCCCTTAGAGTATACCTGCTAACCATGACTATATTTTCCACACAAGCCTTCTTATCACCTTGCTCACTTGATTAATACAAGCCCCCCTACCTTGATGGACTATATGAGACCTGTAACACACCAATTTGGTGCAAAATAACCATCTACAATACTTCTGCAATGAACCTTTCTTCATATTTCAAGTTCTAAATCTCCTTCTCCATACTAGCTTCCTAATGTATAAACACTCTAGAGACATTTACAAATATAACTCAAGAGAAAATTCCCTAGTACATTAACCCAAAAATCCATCCTCAGACAAGTAAACATGTATCTCCACTGAAGAACATACTTGACAAAGCTTAAAATTATTCATACTCCTTCAACAATCATGAGAGCACTAGAAACATCTTCAAACATATAACAAGGACAAATAACACATCATATGAACTTGGTCAACATTCTCACTTACCTCGAGTGATCCATTTCACCTTGACATCATCCTTGGCCAACTTTTTGATGCATCTACACAACTACAAAAAAGTAGCAGAACCATGAAAAAATTGCAGTAAAAGAGCAAGAACACCCTGAAGACTCAAACAACTTCCTTTCAGACTTATAACACTATTCTGACCACTATATCACTCTGTTTTCTCATACATAGATCACTCTCAAACTTCTTAGACCATATTATTCTTCTTGGAGCAACACATCTTGAACACACTCCTTTGTAATACTTATGGAGTAATGAGATACAAACATTTAGACTCTTATTAACTCATGATACCAAGATCATCACCATATTTAGACACAAATATCAATCATACATTGAAAACTTGAGAAAGTACAAACAATAGATATTACAGCTCCATTAATGACTTCATTCATACATGCTTTCATGACTCTTAACAGGAATTTTCCACAATCTTGTACTAATGATGACATACTCAGAAAACAATCTCTTTCTTTGATAATTAGACAATAACTCAGACTTTTGTCTCAACTTGAAGCTTAGGAATTTTTTCATGCCATGTCAACATCAATTTTAGTGAATATAGGTCCTCCTCCCAACCTTGTTGCTCAAAATGGACTTATGGCACTTAGGAATACACTCAATCAAGACATAATGAACTTGGATATAGATCATACTATACAAACCTGAGATAAAACTCCTAGATGATAGTGAATAGATAGACACATTCTTATAGACTTCATACTCTTATGAATGATACTCTTGATCATGAAGGATGCACCTAAGATAACTTTACTCATACTTAAACACTAACAAACTCAGACACCTACTACTAACAACGACTTGAAAAACACATGGAGAAATCACATGTCACACCTTATCACACTTGAAGTGTTACAAACTCCTAGCCTGCTCAACTTCTCATGAACAATGGAATGAATTGAATTTAGGCACAAGTGGTATTCTTCATAATTAAGCCATTCAACTAAGGAAAACATACTTCCTTGATTGAACTTTTCTCCCATATTGATACCACTAGAACCCTCTTTGACAAACTTTATTAGATTAGGTTGCATTTTAGATTGATAATTAGATCCTTTTACCTCTTTGGTTTAATCAACATCCTTTTTTACCATAGGAACAATGTTAACAATATCAAAATCACTCTTACTATTGATTTTTCTTTTCATCTCTTTCTTCTCTTGCCCTCTGAATGCATGAAACCTGCTATTGACTCTTGAAGATTCACCTTGGCGACAATATCTTGCAATATGACCTTGCTTGTGACAAGTATAACACATAATACCATTCTTATTTCCTATTGGCTCATATATACTCAGATTCCAGCAATAATCCTTGGTCATATGACCAAACTCACAACATAAAAAACATTCACCTTTGAAGATATCTACACCATTCCTAGCTAACCTACTCTTGTAATATTTATCTCTATGATCAAAATCATGACAAACAAAGCAATATCCATTGAATGAAGAACCATACCTCATAGCATTAGGTTGTCGAATAGGGTTATACCTTCTCAAACAAACCTTCTTGGTCACCTTCTCATCAGATTTATAACTTAGACTAACTTCATCATCATTCTTCACATGATCTCCTTTGAACCCTAGGCATGTTTTGTCATGAGCCATTCTTTGTCTTTCCAATATCTCATCAAGAGAATCATATCTCTTTTCTGACCTATCATACATATTCGATCTACTGGATGCACCCTCTAAATTAGATTCCAAATATTTCAATTTCTCTTCATATCTAGAAAAAACTTATTCTTTGACCTTTAGGGCTTCAATCACTTTATCAACCTGTGATTCCAAACCCTTGATGGCTTGGCCATGCTCTATCTCCATGTACTTGATATGATATTTCAAGCTATGAATCACATATTGAACAACCTCAATCCTCATTCTTATTGATGTATCAACATCTGAATATCTACCCATGCTTGTGCTTCAAAGTATCTCCTTCAAGTTGCTAAAATTACTTCACAAGGACCTACTCTAATACCAATTGTTGGAAGCACAATAGACTGAGGGGAGGGGTGAATCAGTCCTACAAAAAATTGACTTCTTTTTCATGACAAACATTCAACATTCATTTAACCTTTCATCATTCATAACCACATGTGAGCTTATTAGATGTGCATTAATCATTCACAAGAGCATGTAATAAGAGAGAGAACACATAAAAACTAGATGTAAGTGGGAAACCCTCAAGGGGAAGAAAACCCACAAAAATTTGTTGATATTATGCACAACAAAGACTCAAGTGAATATTACACATCATAAGATATTTCTTTAGTGAGACACTAACCCCACAAGGAGAACCAACCCCTAAACCTTTGCTGATATTATGCACAAAAAAGGACTCCTATGAATATTATTCATAATAAGAGATTTTATAAAAGGATGACCACTATTGATCTCATAGCTGATTTTGATCCAAGTTAAGCTCACATAGACAACAAACCCTCTTTAATGCAAGTTCTTCTCTAACTCGCTCTATCTCTTTTCTTCATGGGCATAATATATCAATCTACCTTGCACATATGATCCTCACACCTATTCAGGTCTTAAAAAATCTTCTAGGATCTATCCATAACCCCTTTATAATCTTCTTTAACCCCCTTTGGGTCTCTCAAGCATGCTCATTTTCCACTTTAACAACCAACTCAAAATGAACAACTACACTTGTTTATATAGCAATCTCAACACCAAAACACATACAGGTCATCCATGAACAAGTAGGTCAGTTATACCAACACAAAAATATAAGAATAACATCATATAAAACAAATACGAAGGACCAAAAGGGTTGGCAGGGGTCACAACATCATGAACAAGCTCCAAGAACACAAACAAGCTCAAAACAAGCTTCTTAAGCACCAATGAATGCTTCAATGGATCCAAGGTCTTCAAGTGAATTTTTCATGGCTCCAAAATAATCACGAAACATGGGGAAGACTTCCAAGCATCACTAAAAGGATCATGAATAACTGAAATAACCATATCTATCATGAATCACTCCAAGGAACAAGTAAATCCCATTCGATATTCAATGCCCATAAATTCATTCTTGAAGAACGAACAACTTGACATAGAAAAATTATCATCATGACTCAAGTAATATACCATTGGAAATATATTTGAATCTAATTTCTCGAACAACTCACATTTTCACTCAACTCTAAGTGAAAGACCTCTAAACAACTCAATTTCTGCAACTGCTTCAAGCTTACTTCAAGACCCCAAAATTAGGTGTTCAAAATAGAACTGGTTCACATATCAAATCAGCTCATAAAGATACAAAAAATATATCAATATAAAGGTTTCTGAGTCTAGTTTAAAAAAAAAATTACATTATATTCCAACTCATATTGGAAGGCCTTTAACCAATCAAAACTCTATAACTTCTCTTCCAGGCTCTAAAGACTCAAGAACCAGTCTTGAGAGAAATATGCACAAATACTTTCAAATCATCTTATGAACTCAGCTATAATCTAGAACATATCAAAGAAACTCGTACCAACATGTAAAAGTAATAAGAAGTATGTGCTACATGGATAAATCTTACCCAACACATATGTTTTAGTCACCTTCTCAAGCAAGCATAATAGGACCAATTAGACCACATTTGATCAAACTAGGAGCTCAAAAACATCATATCAGGTTCCAAAATTCTGTCCATGACCAAAAACACTAACTGCAATAAGAAAAATTATCAAACTTGCTCCAAAGCACAAGACTAACATTTTAACCCTTAAGGCCAAAATCGGTAGTGCACATTTGAGCATGTATACTCTTTCATTTTCTCCACTGTACCTTCACAAATATTTTCATGGATATGTACTACATCTCCTAAGGATTCTGGAACAATTCACTTCTCATCCTAGAACCTTCATCTCAGTCTCTAAATAGTAAAAAACCCACAAAACCAGGGTTTTTATTTCTCTTCCCAAAATAGTTGAAACACCAAACCGCTGCCCAAAATGAGATCTGAGGAATATTTATTCAATCCCAAATCACTATTTTAGTCAACCTAAGTCATAACATGACCATACCATGCAAATCTCTCCTATCGCTCTGCTGCTAGGGTTTAACAAGGGTTTTAGACTTGTCTGACTTCTTAAACTTAGTTTATAAAGATCTATCATCTAAATAACCTCATTCCACTTATTATGTCTTATTAACTCCATGTAATAACATTTATGAAATCCTCAGGGTCTCATGAAAAGTGTACATTCTTCAGCAAGCATTAGAACATCAACTTTGAACACAAAATCTCACTTCCTTGAACTCGGTAAGAGCAAAAATCACATAACCTACTTAAACTTGCAAATTGACATCTAAAAATTAGTCCATACCTAAAAAATAACATGATCCATCATTTAAAAATATTTCCTTTGCATTTCTATACTCAAATATTTCCGTCCAATCTCATCTACTTGTGTATACTAGCCTTGTCCTTAATGAATTGCTTCCAAAGAACTTTATACCTACACTGTTTATATGAAAACTGACCTTGTAGATATTCTACACCTATTTTGAAACATCATAACACACCTCTCATGATTTTAATAACTCGTCTGCTTCAATATACTACAACATCACAAGCTTAAGAAAAACTACAAAACAAACAAACTTTAGACAAACTCCAAATCATCCAAGCACACTCCAAAGCAACTTGTATTCCATTTTGCAAACACCTGCAAACACCTCTGACATATCTCTTTGACCTTGCTTGACCTTCACCACATGTCACAATAACATTAACACAACCTTTAGATAAAATCTAAAGCATTCAATCCACACTCCGAAGCAAATGTTCATACTTCAAAGCAAACATTCATACTCTGAAGCAAATGTCACAGACTTCAGACTAACTCTAAAGCTACCAATCAGACTCAGAAGTAAGCACGTAGACTCCGAAGCAACATGTATTCTATCTTACAGAAACTCATACACTTCTGACACTACATACTAACCATGATATATCTCATGACAACCTTTACACAACTTAGGATGACTCAAACTATGACCATACACAGTGAAACATGCTCCAGAACACCATAAGGCTTCACCAAACTGGACACTACCAATCAACCTTCAAACCTAACACTGAAAGACACCTCATGGAGAATGATATGACACCTACAAACCCTTTTCCATCAATGGACTTGACATCAATAACAACACTAAGACACAATGGCCAACATCATACAGTGAAGAGTTTATTGAGTACATGAAATTGTCATAGGCTTTGCATCACAAGTATAACTACTTATTGAACATTTGTCAATATCTTATCTACATTGAAAATAAGAAGAAGATATAATTGGTGTTAGAGACACATTGGAGCACATAAATGATGAATTATTTCAAAACATCGTGTCAACATATAAACTCAAAAAATCAAAGGAAAATTTTCTGTCAAAAGTATTAGACGAGCATAATTACAAAGGAATTAAATTGGAATCGAACTATTTTAAAAGGTCAACTTTTAAAACAATTTGTCACCAATGGTTCTAAGAAAGGAAAATGAATATGACTTAAATTGAAGATATTAGAAGTATTGTAGATAAATTATGTATATCACCTGCAAATAGTTAATTCGAACATAGTCTGTCAGGAGAACGAAAAGAACATTAAAATCACTTAGTTTCGGTTTGCTTGCTATGCACCATTTATTTATTTTATTCATCAATGAAAACAAACTCAAAAGTCTGGAATTTCAAAGAGTGATAGCATTCAAGATAAATTATTTTTTAGGCCTGCAAAAATTTAATACAAACATAAGTAGTAAGAAAAAGAATGAGAGCATTATAATCACCTAGTTTGAGTTTATTTGGCAAGGGAGTGATTGTCTCGGTGGGAAACTTCAAAAAACTTGTTCTAGCGCAGTCTACCATTTATCTTGGGATGTATTGGTGTGGCTTCACACAAGCAACACACTCATCTACACACACCAATCCCTGGCTCTAACAAAGGCACATGTTTCTAAAATTGAGTTACAATAAAAAAGTACACAACATAAGTAAAAATGACAAGGCATCGACATATACAAAGCTACCATAATTATTCAGAATATGAAATATGCAATGCCTTATATAAGCTAAGAATAATTTCATGCTGGAACTACATGAATACAACGTCTACGAGATAAGCTAGGTTTTTACAAAAATTATCAACATAAATATAATCAATTAAATTTTATAACCAAGTTTTTTTTTTTTTTTTTCGCATAGAAAAATAACAGAATTGCAACAAAACCCTAAAATAATTTGCAAGAACTTTACAAACGATAAATACAAGTTATGCTTTGCTTGATTCTAATGGAGGTTTTGAAATTGCCTGCCATTTCCATTGAAACTTCTAAAGTCAAGTAAGGGAAATATTTTTACAGAAAAATAAAACATAAAATGGGGTCACCGTGACAGCAACAACAACAACGTATAATTATATTCGATGCATGGATACATGTATGTATAGACTCAAGGCTAAGCAATCGGAAGAGGAGATCACTAAGTACATGTATGTATAGACTCAAGCAGTTGATGTGATGAACGCGGAGGAAAGCCAAGACAATACGCAAATGGCTATCCTGCTATGCAGAACCACCAAAAAAGATAAAAACATTGCCACCTCCGGCCATTCTCACCAAATCAAACATTGCCACGACCTTTAGCTCACCTGCAAAACTTAAAAAAACTAACAACTTCAAGTACAATAGGATAAGATGCAGACAGACTCCGCTCTATGAAAAAAACCATTGAATATGTTTGTAACCACAACACTAATATTCACAGGTTCAAAGAATGGAAAATAGTTTTCAAAAATTATCTTCCATCTGGAATGTGACAGGTCAGATCTGCAACAAATACCGGGCAATATGGTTTGCAATGATCCATGCACACATGCAGAAGGCAAGCCAGGCATAACAACACGCAACCGCAAACTACTCATTGACACGAAAACCTGCAATAAAAAAAAACAAGTGCCAAACCTCCAGACGTCAGCCTTTGCTTTGATTGTATAAAATAATCAATTTGAACAACAGGTTATTTTGACAAAATCTGACCAATTTATGTGAAAAAAACTATTGTAAACGAACACCAATTTCAAATGCCAAAAACAAAGATTTATTACCCGGCACTGGCAGAATCAAAAAGCTGGATATTAATATTATTGTTTAATTAATTTTTTTTCATAAATATGATATTTGGAAGCAACTCTACCTGTCTTCTACATTTCTGTGCAATTAATTAATGATTTCCATATAATTTTATAATCTTAATTTTAGATCCCTGTAGCTAAGTTAAGGGTTTCCGTGTATTTCACTTAATACTAATTTATTGTAGCTCTTGTAAACTACCTAACCATTTTAACTTCAAGTGAATATGTTTCTAACCCATAGAGAGTCAGATAATCAAGGTCGTCAAATAATCTTATTGTAAACAATGTATTTAAATACAAAATAATTAAGTTTATATGTGTGGTTCGAGATCAATATTTTAATATTTACAATCTTCTCTTTAAAAATTGTTACTCAGACTTAAAAATAATAATTTAGAAGTTTATATTAATGATAGACTTCGGTATTTATAGGCCTACAATCCTACCTTAATGGAATGTTTCATAGAATGACACTTAATACAAATTAGGTGAACAATTTAAATCAAGTGAAAATGCATTTAAATTGCTAGTCGGAAATTTTGTCCATCACATGTAATTTTTTAACTATTTCTAAAACTCGAGGGTTTAAATTGTAAAATATCACGATTATATCCCGATTCATGCATTCATGATTATATTGAAAGGATGTATTGGCAGATGTATTTATTTACTTTGCTAATTGCTGGTATTGGAAGAATCAAATTCCAGATTTTAAGTACGTTACAGAAGCTAACAGAGGATATTTTTTGGGCTTTACGACAGTTAAGAGGAGATTTTTCATCTGTCTAAATACTTAAGGAAGATCTTAGGAGACGCAACATTTATTTTTCTTATACATGTCCAAATCTGCTTGAAATCTACTTTTTCCGTCCTTTTACTTTTCTTCACGTATACAGATTACCTGTCAAAATATGTTTTTTCCATCCATCGTCGCATGTGATTACATCTGAGCCTTCCATTATCTGATGGTTCTCAACACTAACAACATTTTAGCCGGTAGAATGAAATGCCTATCGGGGTAATTATTATGGGTAAATTGTTAGGGTCTATAATGTTGAGTACACACGAGCAAACCAATGAACAATTTTGATAATGTATGTGAGACTAAGCAGTTTATGGGCACCAAAGCTATAACTGAAGAGTACAAAGTCATCCCGAGAGTTGTCCCAACTGTTTTACATAAAATCCATTGCCTTTTTGATGTCGCATCTCTTGTTGTGGGTCTTGACCAAAATATTTGTTGCTTTGACAAGGATTTCTTCCTCAAACGGGGATGGTAAGTTGTTTACTTTCAAACCATCCTTATACTTGATACAAATGTCATTATATGTGTTGCACTCCATGATGTAGTGTCATTTTATTTCCATTACTCGTTTTTTTTGTAAAACATGCACATTCTTTCTTCCCACTCTTCTTTAGGAGATGTTTATCTCCCAGTTTCACACCTAAGATGGTGTGTACTAGTCCTTAACTATCATTTTTCCTTCCATTTGATTTCTGCCCCTAAGTATTTTTTTTCCCCGTGGTCATAAGATGGATTAAATTCTTGATGTAGTATTCTTTCTTTTTCCCAAGTTCTTGTGTCCACATGCTGATCCTGAATTTTTCTTTCACATACTTTTTAATTTCCTCATTAGTGTTTGGACACTTTTGCATGTTAATATTCCACTTGTTCATCCATTTAATGTTTTGTTTCATTCACGCGTTTTTCCTCCTACCTATATTTTCTTCCACAACCATTATGGGTTGTCTGTGAACTTCCATGCTTTGTACCTTGTTGGTACCCAAATTGATTCTCCCTCAAACTCTTAGTAGCATTGCAAGTTTTGTCAGGAAGCTTAGAGACAAATAGATCATGGTGAGTCATTTTGTAGTCGAGGATGGGATCTAATTGGCCCTCTGTCACTCAGATGTGGAGAAATGGATAGCACCCTCAAGAGGATTTGATCTATCATCACTATTTTAGGTTGTGCCTTTCAACCAAGGTAAGAGAACCCTTTTGTAGCCTGTTGTTTATGGAGGAGATGGAGATGTCCTTCCTAATGAAGTTGTTAAGGAGACCTTGAAGAAACTATGATCAATGCAACAAAATCTAACTCTCATGAGCTGTCACTCTAGATAGTGGAGACATTCTCTAGGCAAGGTTCAGGCTACTAAAGACATTTGGAATCCTGATTGTTTTTGTATGTTTTGGTAATAAAATTTATGCATTTGTATACACACATGACAAATAGGGGTAGTATGGGTAGGATTAGTTGTTTTTAAATAAGTTTTGGTGGGAGGTGAGGCAGAATAAACTTGATTTTCCAAATCTCTGAGAACTCTTACAAAATGGAAAGTCTAGATAACAAAATGCTTTAGAATAGCTAAAATGTTCCTTTAACCAGAATATGTACTTCACTGGAGGCCCATATTAGCACTTTTTCACACAATCTATGAGATTTTAACACAAAGACTCGAGTTAGAAGACCCAATAAAACATCAAAATCTAAGATCAATCATGCCTGAGGTATACCCAGAGGCTCACAAACAATCTCTATCAACAAATGAAAGAAAAGTGATTTTAAATCGTTTATTTCACTCCCAGATGAAAGCTCTTATGAGAAATGAGATTGCAGATGCCACTAAATTGTCACAAGGATTGAGACCTGTGTGATTAAGAAAAATTTTGATACAAGATTGCAATAAGAACAAGAAAAACTATTTGCAGACATTCGGAAACGAAACAAACACATTTTGCTCAAGATTAACACAAAATAACTCGAGTTTAATTAAATTTATCAGTAGGGGAAAGTTTATAGAACAATCTCAGAGCTTGTCAATGGTTGTACACTTGCAACCACCTTGACATGATCAAACTTAATACAAAAGAGATATACAGGCTTCTCAGACGGCTTCTCAAAAGACATGCTTTGTCAAATTTTCCTTTTGGGAATTTTCTTCGACCTCTAACACTCCAACCATTTGCACAAAAAATTTGTGCCATTTATAACATTTACAACATAGCCCCTTCCCCCCCAAAAATCTCGACATTGAGTGCTACCAGTGCTCGTCATGATCACGATCGCGATTTCCATAATCAGACCTACAAAAATTCGCTAGGTGCTCAGGGGGAAAATCTCTTTGAACATCTTTTGCATTCAACTCCTCCTTCTGGTAGATCACTCTTTCTTCAACTTGCCAACCACTTCTGCCCCTAATCCATCAAATCTGGTTCCTTGCATGCTTAGGAGAAGAAAAATGGAAAATCATATCGAGCTCAAGAGCCAGACCATTTTGATGGCGAAAGACGTCTCCAGATTTTCCCAACTAAACTCAGATATCAACATTAACTCTCCCCTCTATTTGGCGTGTAGGAAATACCAAGAAATCATGAAAACTCACACTTCCAGGTGTGTTTCAGTAAAACGGGGGGAAAATCAGATTTAGAATCTCAGTTGTCGTTGATCTTTACTTTAAATTTGGGCTGTCCACGTGGAAGATTCAATGTAAAATGGGCCCGGGTGTTTCCTTTGACTTTTTACAAACTTTTGAAGAAATGGAAAAATTCCACATTTTTTTCCGCACCTCCGCCCTTGAGAAATGACCCTGACACGTGTCCTAAGGTGGGTCCCAATGGAACCGCGACCAAATTATGCTATTTCACCTCACTTTTGGAAAAGGGAAAATTTTCTAAGTTTTCCATGCAGCTCCACCCTTGACAAATGGGCCTGACACGTGTCCTAATGTGGGTCCCAGCAGAACCGCACTTCCTTTTTCACTTTTAACTCTTTTCTCCCAAAAGGAAAAATTTCCAAATTTCCCCCGAGAGTCTGTACCTCCACTGTTGAGTGGAGCAAGCGTTGATCTTTCCTCTATCGGGCTTGTGGGCCATTTTTGGTATTTAAACCCTTTTGAGCATAAAAGGCAAAAATTCTAAGTTTCCCCCGATGGTCAACTTCCCTGCCCCTTCCGACTTTTCAAACTGCCACGCATCACAATGGTGCATCTTGAGATGGTTCCCAAAATTTGAGACTTTGAAAGAGCGCGGGCTCGCCACGTGTCTTGGCCTGGTAAAATTTTTCTGAAGGCTTGAAGCTCAAAGGAAGGCGCCATGTGTTAGAGTTCGTGGCAATCTCTTTTGGCTGTTGAAAATTCCAAGCAAAATGCAAAGTGAGCAGAGACTTCCAAGTGTCCTCCTGGCGCTTCTTTAAAATGAAACTCAAGGGCCGATCCCCAAACATGTGTGGTTCCTCCACGTGTCCTAGATCTCCCAATTTTTTTTGAAAAAAGACTAAGTATGGGAAGACTCGGTAGAAGCCTCCACGTGTCTCCCTGGCACAATTTCAGAATGGTGCCCAAAATGAAGACTTTGAATGAGCGCAGGCTCACCACGTGTCCCTATCCCACCAAACTATATTAGTTGTATAAAAATTTGTCTAAGTCTGGGAAAAGCAGCGGAAACTTCCACGTGTCCTCCTGGTGCTACTCCAAGGCCAAACCAAAAAGTAAATCTTCAAATGAGTGTCGTTCATCCACATGGAAAAATTTCTAAGTTGAGGTAATTCATAATTTTTTTGAAGTACCCAGCTGAGCCGCGTCCAACCAAAAGAGGCCATGTTTCCTAATGATGCAAGGATGCAAATTTGACTGGGAGAAATTCCTGTCAAACTATAAAACCCAGAAAAAAATCATTTGAGCCCAGAGATGAAATTTTTTCTAAGGACAAGGAATTTAGAGATGTTACAAGGCTCAAATATGTTCTTCAGAGCTATATCCATTCATTTTCTTCAAGTCCTGACTATAAAAAATGGAAAGAACGGGAGAGCCCGAGTTTTTAGATGAACGAAGAATGGGAGACCCAAATTACAGACCTTTATGTGATCATCGGCCCAAGAAAAGATTAATTATGGCAGCAAAAGGAAAACAAAGACCTTTCGGGCACAATTCAGGGGGATAAAATGTGACAGAGGCCGTAAAAGGATAGATTTCAAAGGCAAAATGGGGCAAGAGTATTTTGAGCACCAACATACCTTTTTCAAATAAGTTAACAATCGAGTTATTATTCTCTAAAGGAAAGTTTCCCATTTCAACTAATATAATCTCATATAGAACCTATGTTGTAATTTTAAAGTTTCTTATGATTAAGTGTTTTTGGATTCTCTCTATTTGTCTCCACTTAAGATCAGGCACATTGTTTCCCCAAACATCACAACCATAAAGTACCATTGGTGTGACAAGTAAACCAAATAAGTTTTTGTTGGTTTTCCAATCCAACAATTCAACATTTTTACACCTAATTTGTGATGAATATAATGCTTTGCACCATCCATAAATTCTTTTTTCACTGCATGTTTCCCAACTAAGCTTGTTGTGAAAATCCAGCCTGTGATGCCTGTTAAAACAACCCATTTGAGACCTAAGAAGCAACCTAGGGTTAGTCAGGAAAATTATGGAATAATTTTTTTTTCATTAGAAGTGTCCATAACTAGGTTGTAAGACAACAGTTGTCACTAACAGGTTCAGGAACAAGTTTAATCTGCTTGAACATAATTTTCTTTTATTACAATTCTCAGAGGTCACAAGGTCCAAATTTTAGGGTTAGAAGTTTTAGTTAGGTTTAGGGGGTAAATTAACATCATACCCAATTTCTAACATACTCATATTTTAAACTTGATTTTTCTCACACTTAACGCATTCAAAATTTCCCTAAATCATTCCCATTGGATAGGAAATTTTTTCACCTTTCCAACGATATAAAGAAGTCCTCCTATCTCCTTGTAGAACTAAAAATATGGACTAGCGGGCCTTAGGGGTCAAATTTTCCCCCAAGGGGACACGTGTCGAGTGGGGAAGAAGGTCCATTTCTCGGGTTGGCGGGTCGCGGAGTGGTGTTGGCGAATTTTCCCTCGAGCGGGTGTAAAGTCCACAATTTGCCTACGCCTCCACAGGTTCTCTGAGGACATGTGTTGGGTTCCAAGCCAAGGCAGAAAGGATGAGGGAAGGGCAGGGTGGCAGAAGCATTTAAGACATTCACCCAAGGGAGGAAAAATTCCATTTAGTGCCTGCGCACCCGTGGGTCTTCCAAGGACGAGTGGCACTCCACAATTAAATGTGGGGAGAAGGGAGAGGGACGGGTGCGGTGACAAGGTTAGTTGGCAAAATTTTCCAAAGGGAGGAGAGGGGGTAAATGGCACGTGCGGGTCCGTGCGCCCGCGGATGGGTCACACCAAGGTGAGGGCGGGAGTGTGGGGCTACAGGGGAAAAACTCAAATTTTTCCAAAACAAAAATTCAAAAACTAGAAAGGTCGCGAGGGTTTCCTCACCCCGCTGTCACCCCCATAATGCCATATGGAAGCCTGTGATTGGGCACGGGCCGGCGGGGGAAATTTCAAAAAATTTCCCCAACAAATTTTCAAAATTTTCTAAGGATTTTTTTTGGGCCGCGGGGCCGCACGGGAAAATTTTCCCAAATTTTCCCGCCAAGGCAGGAAAATTTCAAAGTGCCATAACTTTTGCTAGAAAGGTTAGTTTTGGGAAAACAAGGACTTTATGGAAAGCTCTCGATGCCCTCTTTGCATATGAATCATAAGTTTTACATTTTGATAAATTTTAAGGGGTCAATTTTACAAAAACAATCTGCAGGCTTTTAAAGAGCCAACTGGTAATTTTTAACTTATAAATTTGATTCAATTTGATCACCTCCTTCACTCAACATGCCAAACAGACATGGAGGATTAATCTAGGAAGGATTTAAAGTGTTTTAGGGAGGTAATTTCACTTGTTTGATTTCTAATTTACATTTTTTCCAACAAATGACAAAAAACAAATGTGAAAGGGATTGGGCTTGATTTTGCAATGTTTAAATTGTTTTCTTAAGTGTTATTTGTCAATTTGAGTTCATTAATGTCATAACATGCTAAATTATATCATTTCCAAGTTGATTATTATGTGCAGGTCTAAACTGTATATTTTTAAATAAAGTTATTTGCCAGTTTTTAAAAATTTACAAAGAGATCAAATTAAAAGAGGTCCATCCAACTTTTCATCATGCAAGTATGTCATTTCATTTCCAATCTAATCTAATACATTTAGTTGTTTTAAACACACCATTTTAAATCAAAATGCAAATACTGAATTCCATTTTACACATTTCCAAAGATACAAAATACAACATTATTTACACATACATTTCTTCTTTTCAATCAAAGATTTAACTATCTCTTTTGCCATACAATGAAACATTGAGTTCAATCCAACAATGCGTATGAGAGAATATATTGCAATTCTTTATTGGCTTCAATTATAAAACTTTACATCTTTCCATGTTTGAATGCAATTAACAGAATTCTATTGCTTTCTAATAAACATAATATAATATAATTATCCTTCACATTCGAATGTACAACTTCCACAATCAATTACACCATATTTTCTTCACAAATATATATTACAATTTCATCCACTTCAAGTGGGAAAGGTTACAAATGAATTTTTTTCATAAAGGATTATCAAAACTGCATTTTCCTTTGCTTTAGAACAACAACATGCAAGTTTTCTTTTTCTCCAAGTTGATCACAACAAAAGATGGGGAAAGGAAACGCTCTCCACCCAACCAAGACATCCAATGAAGGGATAAGCCATCCATAAAACATCCATTTCAAATAGTATATCATCATCCACATATGAGGTGTCTCCAGTAATCATCATGTATCATAAACAAATCAAGATCAACAATAATTCATGACCAATGTCTAACATCATACTAAATCAAAACATAATAATGTCCATAATGTGATCAACTGTATCAGAATCAGTATCAAAAGGTGTCAAAGGGAAGTGGGCACTACACCCCCCTCCCCTTAGACTCGACTTTCTCCTAGAATTCAGTGGAATAAATTTGGAAACTGAACTTGTAGAAATAACATCCTCCCATGTAGCTGTAGTCTCGTCATATCTGTCCCACTGCACTTGAACTTGTTCAACCTCTCTACCTCGAAGGCCTAGGGTCCTACGATCTAGGATGCGAACGGGCTCCACCATCACCTGCCCCTGATCCTGCACCTACAATGATGTCCAATCTAACACATGATAAGGATATGTAATATATCTCCTGAGAACTAAAACATGAAAAACGTCATGTATGCGAGACAAGCTGTGTGGCAATGCTAGAAAGTAGGCCAAAGGGCCAATACGCTCCAAGATCTCAAAAGGACCAACAAATCTAGGATCTAACTTAGAACCTTTTCCATAACCGATAGGGCTCTTGTGTGGGCTGACACGAAGGAACACCTTCATGCCCACATCAAAACTACGTTTGATCCTATGCTGATCCACATACTTCTTCTGCATGTCCTGTGCCTCCTACAATCTCTACCTGATCAACACCACCTGCTGCTCCATGTCCTGCAAACTAGTTGGTCCAAGAGATACTCTGTCCTCTAACCTATCCCAGCTAAGAGGTGTCCAGCACTCTCTACCATACAAATCCCGAAAAGGAGCCATGCCTATAGAACTATGAAAATTTTTTTTTTAGGAAAATTCCACTAAGTACAGGTACTCCTCCCATTTAGACTACTAACCCATCACATACATCCTAAGTGCATGTCCTCTAAAATTTGATTCACCCTGCTCAATCGGTCCATCTCTCTCGGGGTGATATGTTGTGCTGATAGTTAATTCTCGTCCCGAGGACATACTACATGGTAGTCTAGAAATGGGAAGTGTACAAGGGATCGCGGTCACAAATGATCATCTGAGGAATCTCATGTAACCTAAAAATCTCATCCAAATATACCCGTGCCACTGCTTTAGCTGTATAAGTGGTCTTCACCGAAGAAAAGTGAGAAACTTTTGTCAATTTATCCACCATGACCATAATGGTGTCGTGGTGATATCTCGACATCGGTAGCCCAACAATGAAATCCATGGAAATGGTGTGCCACTTCCATTCCGGTATAGCATGAGGATAAAGAGGGCCTGCTGGATGCTGATGCTCGGCCTTAACTCTATGGAACTCTAAACATTGTGATACGAATTGGGCCACATCTCTACAAATTCCTCTCCAATGATACAACTGTTGCAAGGTGGCGTGTATCTCTTCCCCCCGAAATGGGATGAATAGGGTGCACGATGTGCCTCTAACAATATCTCTTGGCTCAATCCTCCATCTCTGGGAACATATATCCAGCCTCTGTGCTTGAGAAGACCATCTACATCTAAGGAAAAACCATCAAACTTCCCCTCAAGGGGTCTTTGTGACTCGATCTCTGCTCATACTGCAATGTAGAAGATGTCAAGAGGAAGTTGCTGAAGAATCCTACTCCGCAAATCTGTGCTCACCGAAGTGGCCATAGCCACATATCTCCATCTACTAAGAGCATATGCTACCACATTCTCCTTCCCCTTCACATGTTATATCTCCATATCATACTCATAAAACAACTCCATCCAATGTCGTTAATGAGCATTGAGATTGGGCTGCGTGAAGAGGTGATGAATCAAGTGATCTGTCCTGAGTGTGAATCTCTGTCCAAAAAGAAAGTGTCTCCATCTTACAAAAGCATGCACAACTGCCGTAAGCTCAAGATCATGAGTCAGATAATTAAGCTTGTGATCTTTGAGTTTGCGAGACTCAAAATCCACTACTCTGCCCTCCTGCATCAACACACCTCCAAGCCATGCTAAAGAAGCATCTGTGTAAACAAATAACTCACCATGTGGATCTGACACTAAAAGAATAGGTGCTATAGTGAGGCACTCCTTCAGTGTCCTGAAGGCCTGCTCACATCTGTTTGACCAAACAAACTTCTTCCCTTTCCGCTGAAGGGAAGTGTTAGGGTGTAAAATTTGAGAGAAGTCCTAAACAAATCTCTTGTAGTATCATGCTAATCCCATAAAGTTGCACACCTTCGTCACTATAGCGGGTTATGAATAACCCATAATGGCTCTAATCTTGGAAGGATCAACACATATACCTTCCCCAGAAATGATATGAACCAAATACTATACCTCTATATGAAAGAAAGCACACTTCTCCAAGTTCCTGTAAAGCTGCTGCTCACGAAGATACTGAAGAACCTGGTGAAGGTTCCCCTCATGCTCCTCATGTGTACGTGAGTATATCAAAATTTCATCTATGAAGATGAGCATGAAGTGATCCAAGAATGTATTGAATACCCCATTCATCAAACTCATGAACACTGCGGGGGCATTAGTCAAACCAAAAGGCACCACTATGAACTCATAGTGCCCATATCTTGTGCGGAAGGCGGTCTTATGAATGTTCACCTCTAAAATCCTTAGTTGATGGTACCTTGACTTAAGATCAATCTTAAAGAAAAATATGGCTCCCTTCATCTGATCAAACAAGTCATCAATATGCGGAAGGGGATAACAATTATTGATCGTTACCTTATTCAGCTGGCGGTAATCAATACAAAACCACAAAGATCCATCCTTCTTCTTCACAAAGATCACTGGTGCACCCCAAGGGGATACACTAGGATGGATAAGGCCTTTCTCCAAAAGGCCCTCAAGCTACAACTTGAGCTCACAGAGCTCTGGGGTGGTCATCCGATAAGGTGCTCGTGAGATAGGCTCTACTCCAGAAACTAGATCTACATGGAAATCAATCTCACGTGGGGGTGGTAACCCCAGTAGCTCCCCTGGAAAGACATCTAAAAACTCTCTCAAGATGGTATGATCATCTAGCGATGGTCCTCTAGTCCATCCTCTAATCTATCACTAACTGTAACAACATACATCTGACAACCCCATTGCACACACCGCTTAAGCTGCATAGCGGATATGGTGTGAATAGAAATAGGTGTCCTGACCCTTGAAATCACCGAATCTACTCCCAAATCATCTGCACAAGATATAGTCTTGTGGTAACAATCCATCCTAGTCATGTGTGCAGATAACCAATCTATACCCAAAATGACTCCATATGAGCCCAAAGGAAGGATGCAGATATCTGAGGTAGTGGTGAAAGGTCCCAAATCCACTACACACTCCTTAACTAAGGAGTTTATAGAGATATTTTCTCCTGAATCCATCTCAACCTCCCAACTACGACCCTGCCTAATTGCCACTAGCCTACATCACTCTACTAGAGATGGTGCAATGAAAGAATCAAAAGAACCAGAATTAAACAATACAGAGGTAGAAATACCACCAATGATACCTGTAGTCTCAATGACTGTGCTCTGATGCTCTACCTGGTAGTTATCAACCACTGCATAAATCCTATGGCTATGTCCAATGTCACCTACCATAGGCTCAGAGATCTGTGTCTTACTCTTGTTGTTAGGGTTCTGTGGGTAGTCTCTCTAAAAGTGTCCAGTAACTCCACAACCAAAACATCCTCCTGATCCTCCCCAATGAGTAATACCTCCAGCAGGTGCCCTGGAAGTCTATGGCATAGATCCCGATGATTCGGCTACGGTCTGCCAAGGTCTCTGCTAGTGAGCTTCCATTGAATGAGATCTATGTCCACCTTGTGTCATGATGGGACCCCTAAGAGGAGGCCCCATACTCTAACCTCTCTTTACATCAGCTCTTTGTGGACTGCTGCCGTTACCGCTACTATTGTGGCCTAAAGGATGACTGTGCTGAACCCTGGCCACCATGAGGGAGAGGTACTAACCCCCTCAATCTACTGTCTTGTATCTGCTATATGCGGCTCTAGACTCGGTCTCTAGCCTGCTGGGTTTCCCCCCGAGTCTCCTCTACTATATAGGCCTTCTCGATGGCCTCATCTAATGTCTGTGGGTAGTGGATCCATACTGCACCTTCAATATCTAGATTCAGGCCCCAGATGAACCTGTGAATCTACACCTGTTCATTCTGCATATACTCAACATACTAGAGTAGATCCAGAAATCTACTCTCATACTTTGCTACTAAAAGAGATGCCTATCAGAGGTCAAGGAACTCATCGATTCTCTACTGTATGAACCTCCGTGACAAATACCTACTCCTAAATCTCTCATCAAACAATTCCCAGGTCATTGTCTCTGAATCTACATGGAGCTTCTGCTCCTCTGTCCTCCACCATACTCCAACTCCATCCCTTAGTAGATGGATCACAACACGATCTTTTGTGTTGCTAGAACAAGGACAAAGCTTTAAGCAACTGCTCAAGCTCACTAACTAGGCCTCTACCTGAAATCCACCCATGTCACCTGAGTAATGTTAGGGTCTAATATTTAGGATCTCCCTGATGTGATCTGCAGCTGTGAACTGACAGCCTCTAGGTCTCTCTGCACGCTCATCCCTAAGCCTAGGGCTCTGAGACCTCTCTCTACACTTTGAAACTCGGTCACCCTGTCCCCTAGGTGGTGAGTCTTCTCTGGCTGACTCCGCATGGGAGTTCTCTCCTCTATGCTCCTCATTAGGTCGAGGAGATACCTAACCCTCAATGGAAGGGGCTTTGTCATGACTAGCTACATGTCCTCCTCCTAATCCTCCACGTAGAGCAACATTGACATCCTAAAGAGTCTACAAAATCTGGGGTAGGATAGCTGCTACACCCTGATCCAGTGGTGGTGGTGGTGGTAAGTCTGAGTCTATGTGAAAATTCCCCCCACCTCATCTTCGCATCCTACACAGACCAAAGCGAGAGTTAGTTCATTATTCTAGGTCCTACTTAGTTTCTATGTTTATTAAAATATGTAATTTTTAAACTAATTTATTTTGTTTTAGATTTAATTTTTTTTTTCTAGGTTTAAGTTTCATGTCCCAAGTTTTCTAGTGTGCCTAATGGTCCAAGATTTTAAACCACTACTCTGATACCAAGTGTGATGCCCGTTAAAACAACCCACTTGAGACCTAAGAAACAACCTAGGGTTAGTCATGAAAATTATGGAATATATATATTTTTGATTAGAGGTTTCCATAACCAGGTTGCAAGATAATAGTTGTCACTAACAGGTTCTAGAACAAGTTTAATCTGCTTGAACATACTTTTCTTTTATTACAATTCTCAAAGGTCACAAGGTCCAAATTTTAGGGTTAGAAGTTTTAGTTAGGTTCAGGGGGTTAATTAACAACATACCCACTTCTAACAGACTTAGAGTTTTAACTTGATTTTTCTCACACTTGAACACATTCAAAATTTCCCTAAATCATTTCCATTGGATAGGAAATTTTCTCACCTTTCCAACGATATAAATAAGTCCTCCTACTCCTTGTAGAACTCCATATATGGACCGTCGGCCTTAGGGGTCAAATTTTCCCCCAAGGGGGACACGTGTCGAGTGGGGAAGAAAGGTCATTTCTCAGGTTGGTGTGGTCGTGGGGGGTGTTGGCGAATTTTCCCCCGAGTAGGCACAAAGTCCACAATTTGCTGTGCCTCTGTAGGTCCCTTCCGAGGACATGTGTTGGGCTCCAAGCCAAGGTGGAAAGATGAGGGAAGGGGTGGGGCGACAGAGGCGTTTAAGACATTTTCCCAAGGGAGGAAAAAATTCCATTTAGCCACTTGTACGCCCCGCGAGTTCGCCAGTGGACATGTGGCACTCCACAATTCAACGTGGGGAGAAGGGAGAGGGACGGGCGTTGTAGCAGGGGTTAGTTGGAAAAATTTGCCAAAGGGAGGAGAGGGGGTAAATGGCACATCGGGTCCGCGTGCCCACAGAAGGGTCACACCAAGTTAGGGTGGAAGTGTGGGGCCATGGGGGAAAAACTCAATTTTTTCCAAAACAAAAATTCAAAACCAGAAAGGTCGCAAGGATTTCCCCACCTCGCTGTCACCCTCCATGCGTGCCGACACTGTTGCATCTTGTGATATGGCTTCGGGTCGGTGGGTGGAAAATTTCAAAAAATTGCCCCAACAATTCCATAATTTCATGACGAACCCTAGGTTGTGTGCGTGGGTCTCAAGGGGGTTGTTTTAACAAAAAAACGGGAATCACACACAGCCCAGGCCATATTTGGTACTTATTCCACTACGTCTAGTATTTTCCCGAAAAAATAAAGCGAATTTCCTTTTGTTTTTTTCTTCGTAGTGAAAAGATCATACTTTGGTTTTGTTGTTGTTTAACGTTCATTCCAACCTCTTGTTAAGAAAATCGCAAGGGACCCTCAGGTTTGCCTCTCAACGGTGTTGGCAATTTTGATTGATTAGGGATGAGGTTATCTACATAGAGGAATATTTCTTATTACAGTTAGTTGGCTACAGTAAATGTCTTCCTTCATCCACTTTTGTTTCATCCACTTATTCCAGTTTTTCATTGTAAAGTCGTGAATAAAGTGTAATTTAAGGATGAGATGATCATACCTTATCCCTTACCAAAATTCAAACTTAGGACATTCTTTTAAAATCATATTTCTTAATTGCACTACGTCAACTTAGATGTACATTTCAAGCTCTCAACAAGTGAGTCAATGATGAAGGCCAAAATTAAATGGTATAAGATTGCTTGAAATCCTTAAGATAACACTTACTATTTTGTATTAAGTTTTCTATAAAATGGATGCTTACATATGTGTACCTAAACTTCACGGTGTCCACCAAACTATGCATTCATATGAAATAACCTCAAATAGGGGAAGGACCCCATAACCCGCTGTAGGTCCTATATAATTGAGCATATTTTAGTAGAGTTTTTAAACCTATTTGGTAAGAAACTTATTTCCTCAAAAGATTAAATGAAAAATGACATTAAATATGCAGCATTATGTTTCTTAGTTAATTGTGAACTTGTTACGTTATTTATCTTCCAGATATTTAAAGTGTAAATACATGTCTTCTCACATGAAAAAGTGCAACTATCTTGATAAGTTATTAATACATGTCTTAATAATAAAGAAGTTATTTCACATCAACTATTGGTGCCATTTAATGTTTTTAAGTCCAACATATACAATGTTAAAAAATTATTTGTGCAATAATAAATATATTTTCTGATTCAATATCTACAAATCACTTGCTTTACATCATATTATATTTTTTGTTACATACATCTCCCTATCTAATTTATTCATCCAAAATCTCCAACCTCCAATGCATCCTCTATATTAAATGTAAGCACTGCAAAACAAGAAAAGTTTTAGGCTCACATATTTACAAGAAAATCACAATTATGCAGAGAAATGAACACGATTTCAAAAATATAAGTAAAAATTGTCAATCAAAGTGATCGTATCTTCCCCAGCTCCATCTCCACCTAACTCTCTCCCCCCCAATAGAATTTGAGTGCAACCAGATTAACCAAAGTTTTCAAAATAACAAAAAATTGATCATTATAAATTACCAATCCATATCCAAACTCTCTCAGCAATAGAATCAAGCACACAGATCAAACATGGCATCCCAAAATTTTTGAGTAAAATCTATAATAGTAGACTGGCGTCATATACTCTTCCTATTTCAATTTTTTTATTAATATAGCTATTGATTCACATTCTGTTGTGCAAAACATTAACTTGTTGTTGCTGGATATGTTACATTTTCTTGTTGTGCAAGGCTGCTGACTAGCCAGGTGAAATCTCTTTCATGCTGTTTTAATGTTATAGAAAAGTGTATTTCATATATTTTTGTAAAAGAAAGTATCGTCAAAAAATTAAAATCTTCCGATTTAAAATTTGGATGAATAATAAGGCTTATTTAGATGAGTTATAAGCGACACGGATTGATTTATATCAACATAAATTGTTTTATTGCTAGAAATCCACAGGTTTATATTCTATCTCCAAATGAGAAGTTCATTCCATTATCATTAACTATTATTAATGATAAAATCAGTAAATTTACAAACCAAATCCTAGTGTTTTTCAATTAATCATCTGTCATCATATATTCAATAACTGCAATTTTAATGTATACCTGCTAGATTCCTGGAAAGAAAAAAATTACAGCATTTTATTAAAAGCATTACTGTAGAGTTTTGTTAAAAATATACAATGTATTGTTAAATAGTGTAATCAAATATGCTGACAGAGGTTTAATTGAAAAAAATAGAGTTTCTGCATTTCATAATGCGCACGTGCAAAACAGCCTCCAAAGACCAGTTAGAAAGACAAGAAGCAAAAACTTGCAGAGGGAGTGCAACTTTACAAATATTTCGTTTGGTGAGATACAAATGCTAAGAAACACCTCAAAAATCCACCACACCCAATCAAGAAGAATCAATTCATCATTAATGCAGCCAACGCTACATAAGAAAAGAACATCTTCCAATAAAATAGGCATCCATCGAGAGCGTAAGCGATTTTCTTTTGATGCAGATATCCCAAGTTGCCCAAGATCCTGAATTCAACATTCACTAATCAAACTGTGAAAGTAATTGGAAGTATTGCTACACTGAACAGTGGTGGTTGGTGGTGTAATCTGAGTCTATGTGAAATTCCACCCCACTCATCTTCGCATCCTACACAGACCAAAAGCGAGAGTTAGGAGAGTTAGTTCATTATTCTAGGTCCTACTTAGTTCTATGTTATTAAAAATGTAATTTTTAAACTAATTTATTTTGTTTTTAGATTTTAATTTTTTTTTTTCTAGGTTTAAGTTTCATGTCCAAGTTTTCTAGTGGCCTAATGGTCCAAGATTTTTTAAACCACTACTCTGATACCAAGTGTGATGCCCGTTAAAACAACCCACTTGAGACCTAAGAACAACCTAGGGTAGTCATGAAAATTATGGAATATATATATTTTTGATTAGAGGTTTCCATAACCAGGTTGCAAGATAATAGTTGTCACTAACAGGTTCTAGAACAAGTTTAATCTGCTTGAACATACTTTTCTTTTATTACAATTCTCAAAGGTCACAAGGTCCAAATTTTAGGGTTAGAAGTTTTAGTTAGGTTCAGGGGGTTAATTAACAACATACCCACTTTCTAACAGACTTAGAGTTTTAACTTGATTTTTCTCACACTTAACACATTCAAAATTTCCCTAAATCATTTCCATTGGATAGGAAATTTTCTCACCTTTCCAACGATATAAATAAGTCCTCCTAACTCCTTGTAGAACTCCATATATGGACCGGCGGGCCTTAGGGGTCAAATTTTCCCCCAAGGGGACACGTGTCGAGTGGGGAAGAAGGTCCATTTCTCAGGTTGGTGTGTCGTGGGGGGGTGTTGGCGAATTTTCCCCCGAGTAGGCACAAAGTCCACAATTTGCCTGTGCCTCTGTAGGTCCTCCGAGGACATGTGTTGGGCTCCAAGCCAAGGTGGAAAAGATGAGGGAAGGGTGGGGCGACAGAGGCGTTTAAGACATTTTCCCAAGGGAGGAAAAAATTCCATTTAGCACTTGTACGCCCGCGAGTTCGCCAGGGACATGTGGCACTCCACAATTCAACGTGGGGAGAAGGGAGAGGGACGGGCGTGGTAGCAGGGTTAGTTGGAAAAATTTGCCAAAGGGAGGAGAGGGGGTAAATGGCACATACGGGTCCGCGTGCCCACAGAAGGGTCACACCAAGGTGAGGGTGGAAGTGTGGGGCCATGGGGGAAAAACTCAATTTTTTCCAAAACAAAAATTCAAAAACCAGAAAGGTCGCAAGGATTTCCCCACCTCGCTGTCACCCCATGCTGCCACGTGGCAGCTTGTGATTGGCTGCGGGTCGGTGGGGGAAATTTCAAAAAATTTCCCCAACAAATTTCCATAATTTTCATGACTAACCCTAGGTTGTTTCTTGGGTCTCAAGTGGGTTGTTTTAACGGGAATCACACAGCCCATGATATTTGTATTATTCCACTACTTCTAGTAGTTTTCCCTAAAAAATAAAGCTAATTTCCTTTTTTTTTCTTCGTAGTGAAAAGATCATGACTTTGGTTTTGTTGGTGTTTACTTTCATTCCAACCTCTTGGTAGAAAATCTCAAGGGACCTCAGGTTCTCTCTCAAACTGTGTGGCATTTTGATGATTAGGATGAGGTTATCTACATAGAGAAGTATTTTTACTACATAGTTGGCTAAGTAAATGTCTCCTTCATCCATTTTGTTTATCCACTATTCCAGTTTATCATTGTAAATCGTGAATAAAGTGTAATTTAAGGATGAGATGATCATACCTTATTCCTTACAAAATTCAAACTTAGGACATCTCTTTTAAAATCATATGTTCTTAATCACTACGTCAATTTAGATGTAACATTTTCAAGCTCTCAACAAGTGATTCAATTGAATGAGGGCCAAAAAATAAATGGTATAAGATTGCTTGAAATCCTTAAGAGTAACACTTACTATTTTTGTATTAAGTTTCTATAAAATGGATGTTACTATATGTGTACCCTAACTTCACGGGTGTCCACAACTATGCATTCATATGAAACTAACCTCAAATAGGGGAAGGGACCCCATAACCGTGTAGGGTCCAATAATTGAGATTATTTTAGTAGAGTTTTAAACTATTGGTAGAAACTTATTTCCTCAAAGATTAAATGAAAAATGACATAAATATGTCCATATTTTCTTTAGTTATTGTGAACTTTGTTAGTTATTATTATTTCAATATTTAAGTGTAAATACATGTCATTCTCACTGAATAAAAGTGCACATCTGTAAGTTATTACATTACATGTTAATATAAAGAGGTTATTTCAACATCAACTATTGGTGCCATTTAAGTTTTTTAAGGCTCCAACATATACAATGTTAAAAAATTATTTGTGCAATAATAAATATATTTTCTTTCAATATTAAATCCACTTGCTTACATCATATTATATTTTTATGTACATACATCTGCCCTATCTAAATTCTATTCATCCAAAATCTCTCAACCTCCAATGTCATCCTCTATATTAAATGTAAGCACTTGCAAACAAGAAAAGTGTTGTAAGGCTCACTATTTACAAGAAAAATCACAATTAATGAAGAATTGAACAAGATTTCAAAAATATAATTAAAAAATTGTACAATCAAAGTGATGTATTTCCCACTCCATCTCCACCTAACTCTCTCCCCCCAATAGAATTTGAGTGCACAGATTAACCAAAGTTTCAAATATAACAAAGAAATTGATTCATTTAAATTACCAATCCATATCAAACTCTCTCAGCCAATAGAAATCAAGCACACAGATCAAACATGGATCCAAATTTTTGAGTAAAATCTATAAATAGTAGAGCTGGGTCATATACTTCTTTCCTATTCAATTTTTTTTTGAATATAGCTATTGATTCACATCTTGTTGTGCAAACATTAACTTGTTGTTGCTGGATATTTACATTTTCTTGTTGTGCAAAGGCTGCTGACTAGCCAGGTGAAATCTCTTTCATGCTGTTTTAATGTTATAGAAAAGTTTATTTCATATATTTTTTGGTAAAAGAAATTGTATCTCAAAATAGAAATCTTACCATTAAAATTTGTATGAATAATAATGGCTTATTTAGATAGTTTATAAGCAACACTGGATTTGATTTATGATCAACAATAAATTGTTTTATTGCTAGAAATCCACAGTGTTTATATTCTATCTCCAAATGAGAAGTTCATCATTATTCATAACTATTTTAATGATAAAATCAGTAAATTTACAACAAATCCTATGTTTTTTCAATTAATCATCTGTCATCATTATTCATAACTGCAATTTTAATGATAACCTGTAGATTCCTGGAAAGAAAAAAATTACAGCAGTTTTATTAAAAGATTACTGTAAGTTTTGTTAAAAATATACATGTATTTAAATAGTGTAATCAAATATGCTGACAGAGGTTTAATTGAAAAAATAGAGTTTCTTGCATTTCATAATGGCACGTGCAAAAACAGCCTGCCAAAAGACCAGTTAGAAAGACAAGAAGCAACTTGCAGAGGGGAGTGCAATTTACAAATATTTCGTTTGGTGAGGATAAAATTGCTAAGAAACAACCTCAAAAATCCACCACAGCCAATCAAAGGAAGAATCAATCATCATTAATGCAGCCAAGATACATAAGAAAAGAACATCTTCCAATAAAATGAGGCATCCATCGAGAGGTAAGGATTTTCTTTTGATGAGAATATCCCAGTTGCCCAAGATCCTGAATTCAACATTACTAATCAAACTGTGAAAGTAATTGGAAGTATTGCTACAACAAAGAAAGTATACATAAGAGGGCAATGGACATAAGCTGACATGAAAAATTCCTTAAGGGATGTAGAGGAAAATGGAATGTCCACGCGAAAAGTAGTAGTGAAGTGGGGAATCCCTTGTATAAATGTGACTGATTGGTTGTATGGAAAAAGAACCACTAAGAAGAAGGGACCTCCAATTGTTTTGACAGATGAGGAAGAGAAAGAAATTGTTACCTAGTGCAAAGATATGGCAGAACTTGGCCATGCTCTTGAAGTCATTCACCTAAAGGCCTATGTAGCGCACATGTGCCAATGCATATCAAATCCATTCAAAGATGGCCTGCCAAGAAAGTCATGGTGGTATGGATTCCGAAGACGTCATCCTAACTTGACAATAAGAACTACAGAAGGCCTTGACCGAGATAGATCAGTCATGTTAAGGCCAAGAATTGTTGTTGCTTTTTATGATAACTTACAAAAAATGTATGCTGCAAATCAATATGGGCCAAACAAAATTTGGAAATGTGATGAAAATTGGTGTTCAGGCAGGTATAAATTGTGGAATGCATGTCATTGCTAAGTTGGGATGCAGAAGTGTTCCACACATTATGTCAAAAAGTAGGGAATGGATTACCATCTTATGTTGTATTAATGCAGCATGACAAAGCATTCCTAGATTTTATCTTTTCAAAGGAAAGAGACAACTGAAGAACTACATAGCTGGATGTGAACCTGGAGCATGCATGACAGCCCAACCACATGCTAGGATGACAAAAGAGTTGTTTATGAATTGGTTACATCATTTTAGAAGATCATTTCTAGGTGGAGTTTCACCAAAAAATAGGCATCTTCTCATATTTGATGGTCATGGAAGCCATGTAGCTTTAGGCACAATCCAAGAGGCTAGAAATTTAGGCAATGACCTTGTGACTCTACCAGCTCATACCAGCCATAAGCTTCAGCCATTAGATGTTAGTGTGTTCTCTCCATTCAAGAACTACTTTAAAATAGTGAGGTCTAAATGGATGACAAGGAACCCATGTCTTGAAATAAGGAGGACAAAATTGACAAAACTTGGTAGTCAAGCTTTCCAACTTGCACTTACACCTGAAAATATGAAGGCAGGTTTTTCAGAGGATAGGTATATGGCCACTTGATGAGAATGCCCCTTTCCAATGATATGAGGCCAAGTGAGGCCTTTGATGTTGAAGAAGATGAGGTGGCAGCTGTTGAAAACATATTGAGGATGGTGGGAGTGGAAGAAGTAGATGTGCATTGTTGTTTAGAAGAACTTGCAAAAAATGTGGTAGGTAATGAGGAATACAAAAAAATAAGGAAAGAACATGTTGAGTCTACGTGTTTTGGCATGCCTACAAATTTTCATCAGTCCTAAACACTTAATGAAGAAGATGGTCACCTTAGTTCAACAAATCATGTGAGCTAAACAAAGGAAGATGTAGATATTGATGATAGTTTGAGTTTACCAACATAATTCAGTGCACCTCAATGGATTAAAGAAGGGGCTGCTAACCTGGGCATGCAAATTGATTTCAATAATGAGGAAGTTTCAGCTTCGATGCCATCTCCTCCCTCATCTCTTCCAAGCGAGGTCGTGCACTATTATGTTGACACATTGGCATGGGAAGATCATGATGCAAACCAAATAGATGCCACGAATTCAGATACACATGGTTTAGATAAAAGGAAATTTTGAAGATGATGACTTTTTAGCCACTCAAGAGAACCAAGAGGTGAACTGCACCCAAGATGAGAACAACCAAGCATATAAACCAGTAAGTAGATTCTTAAAACTGCCAATTGAGAAGGTTCACACCCATGTACGGATAACTGATGATGCAATCAGAATTGGAAGGCAATCTCAAATACTTACCTCTGATGACTACTTGCATTTACTTCAAGAACAAGAGACAAGAAAAAGATAAATTGAAGATTTGAAGGCAAAGAAAAGGGAACAGACAGATGAAAGGAAAGTGCAAAGGTTAATATAAAAAGAAAAGAAGGGGCAACTTAAAATTGAAAGAGAATTGAAAAGGCAGAAAAAGGAAGAGGCCTAGTTACAATGAAAAAAGGAGAATGAGTTGAAAAAGGAGCAGACCAAACTCTCCAAAGAACATGATAAAAGGATGAAGGAATGGGCAACAACGACAAAAGGAGTCTGACAGAAAAAATAGGTGATTGAGTAGTCCTTCAAATGCCCTACTTGATTAACATCAAATTTTGTTAAGCATGTATAACACATTCATGCCTGATTTTTCTTCCATTTTTAATAACCAATCTAGCTACCCATCTTCTCCTACAAGTAATGTTAAAAATTCTAGACTTTTAGATCAAGCGTTGCTTGATCAGATTAGCCAACTTTTAGAAGCTAATGCAAATGTTCAAGGTACACCTCCTACCATCCTACCTACTGCAGTTCAATCTGTGAATGTTACCACATCAAAGAGTCAAGGAGGAAGTGCAACCTCCACCATTCCCAGGATTTTGGGCCAAACTATTAAGTGAAAAGTTGTACATTTTTTTGTTTACATTGTCTTTTAGTAAGCTTAGCAAACTTTGTCGAACTTGTAACAAAATTCCCCAATGGTAGTTAGAATATGTTAAAATTCAGACTTATACCCCAGTCCTTAGGCCGTACAAATTTTTTGTAAAACTATGATCGGAAGCCTTCTTAGCAACAGGTTTTACTCTAATCTATAAATGGACATAGGTAAAATACTTCAGGAATTTTTATTGGCTTAATTTTTCTGAAGCAAATTTAGAAAATGCAAGTTTATCAGGTGGGAGAAAGACGGGCGAGCAGTCTGAGTGAAGATGGTGACCCTTTTCAGCAGCTCCTCTGTATTCACTCCCACCATTTTATCCACCACCTAATTTTCCTCTTTCAGAAATAAAAAGGTGGGCATCACATTCACATCCAGTTTTTCTGTAATTCTCTGCAAAACACCAAACAACAAATTTTCTTTTTCAACAAAAAAAACACCCCCAACATAAAAAATTTGATAGAAGGATTTTGGAATAGGGCAGATGTATACTTTGAGTTCATCCACGTCAACTGATAGAAACAAAATTCCCGGGTATTTGGGGGAAAGCTGCTCGAAGAAGCCTGCGATGAATTTTGAGGGTGCGCACCAGGCTACGGTGAAATGGACTAATATCTGCAACCATTAAAGCCCATTAGAAAAACTGTAAACATAAATGAGGTGGTGAAATGGACTAATATCTGCAACCATTAAAGCCCATTAGAAAAACTATAAATATAAATGAGGCTTCTAAACCTTCCAAGAATTCTGTCAATCAATTCCTGGCTAAAGTAGCCGTTTTGGAGCCAAATTTAGAAAATGCAAAGAAATTGCCAGAGCTCGTTTTTCAGATTGGAAACACTTCTCTTGATATCAAAAATTTCTAAGGCTGTAGTATCAATCTGGCAACAGATAAGTGTAGATACAAGGATAAACTTTGAGCATGAAGACATCTCACAGGGAGGATCATGGATAAAATCTGTCATCATGAGTGCGTGGGAGGGAAAACCAAAGTTGGTACTGCTAATATTAATGCAATCCTCATCTATATCAACTACCACTGGCAATATTAATGAAACAACTGTTGGTGTATTAACTTGCCAAGTGATCAGTAATAGATCCCATTAATCACAAGTGGCAAAACATAATGTGCACAATTTACAAACCAAATAAACATTTAATAAGTATAAAATTAATAATAAGCGAGTTTAAAAATTAACAATAATAGGTTAGTAGTTAAAAATGTCACATTTTTTACATTTTGTAAATTTCATTTTCCACATATTATATTAGATGTGAATAAGTTATAAAATGCACATATTTATGTTTAGAAATTCGATATCTATCCGTTGATAGTATTTTAGAGGTTAAATCAAGCTCCTACATGACTATAGACACCCTCAAAGTTACAGTGTGCGGTTATGGGGTCCCTTCCCCTAAAGTGTATTGGAATGTTGTTAATACATGTATCTCATTAATGACGACAATCGTGTTATGGTAGATGGCACGTTTGGAATTTTTTTGGTACTAAGTATCAATTATGAGATAGTTTAAAGCATAACCGAGTACATCTTCACCCCCTATTTATTAATATAAAAAAAATTATGGGAAATTTTAACGTGATTTTAGGATTATGAATCACATCTTGTTTAACTTAATGTAATTTATAGAAGATGGAGAGCATGTAACTAAAGTGAATATGGAACTTTATTTTCAAAGTCTACAATGAAGTAGTGATTCTAAATGTTCTCTTTAGTTTGTTGAGGTGCTCATAAAGTTTATGATATTGTTGATTCCATCTGTAAATAGGATTAAAGCAACAACTTAGTTGATTATTATATTGGTCATATCTCATATTAAAAAACCGTCACCGTATAGATGAAGTGTGATTGGAATCCTTACAACATCAAGCTTACTGGGGTTAGATAAATGACCAATGGTTTAATTGTTTTCTTTTTACGCCGAAGGCATTTCCCCTATGGGAAAGGCCCTTGCGGACATTTCTAGGACTGTGCTAAATTTGACGTCTTGACGACTGTTTGGACGTTTTTTTGCATGTGCCTGTTTTTGTTGTGCACATCATACTAGGGTCAGGTTTTTGCAGTTTTGATCCTTGTGGAATGGGTTTTGGCGTTTTTCTTACATGCTGGTCATTTCTCCATGTTAGACGTTTTTCCTCCATGCTGGGCGCAGATTTTTGCAGGGTTTGGTCATTTTGGTCTGCTGCCCTTCGCGCCTTGGACCTGCTGTTCTCACGCCTTGGACCTGTGCTCTTTTTCAACTTGCTGGGCGTGTGTTTTGGTTGCTTGCTGGGCGTGAGTTTTTGCGGCCTGCTGTGTGTCTCAGGGTTTGGTGTCCATTTTGGGTGCCTTTTCTGCCTTCCACGCCTCCTCAAACGCTACCCCTATTAAAACTTGGCACAGATTTTTTGCAGGTTTTCTTCCTGCTGGCGTGTCCCCTCTATGCTGTGTGTTTTGCATATTCATTGGCCTGTTTTTCAGTGCAATTCCTGTACATCATATGGTTGTAATGTTGGAGGTAGGATTTTTCCCAATGTGGCAGCATGTTTTGTATCAGTGGCTATGTTCAGGGCCTGATTTTGATGAAGTAAGAAAATGGTTTTTGAGGTGGAAATGGCATCTTCCCCTTGAGCTTCTAGCTAACGAGAGGATCAGAAGTCAGCTAATATTGGGGCTTGAAATGATGGATCAAGCTGTAGAGGGTATGACTGTCAAACAACCTGAGGTTAGAGAGACTGTGAGCTACCTTAGGGAAAAAGAACAACACCGATTAGGGATGAAAGACAATCTAACCTATCTTAGGGTGAAGGAACAATGCCAATTTGAGGCACTTCAAAACCAACAAGCAGTAGCAGAAGCAACATATGATCAAAAGGATGCCTCAACTTCCCTAGGATGTATGATTCGCATGAATAATTCCATATTTGAAGACCATCACTTAATACTCTCTGTATGAAAGTTGCTACCTTGAGTACATGATTGAACGCTTATGATTATCACTTTAGCAAATAACTCAGGTTTCTTGAGACTGGTATAATTTGATTTGACTTAGTTAGAAGTAGCAGCTATGGTTCCTTCCAAAGTTCCAGGTTATATATAAGGGTAATTATGAATGTTCTATGCTTTTGGAATTTTTACAGTGTATCATTATATAATATCATGTTTAAGAATCAATTAGATGCAATTAGTTCCAAGAGGATCATGATGAACTTGGGACAGAGTTAAACTATTCACCCAAAAAACTATTCTTCTCTGCACCAACATCATTTCACTGGCTTGCTCTTCTCCTTGACCAATATTATACCCTGATTCATTGTTTTCTTTCTGTCATTTCCTGAAAGCAATCAAATGCTCTGCGACCTCCTTAACTGAGCCTATAACATGTGTATGGTCTTCTTTGACTTTACTAGCCCTTTCCAATGCAATGTGAACACCAAATGGTATATGTTATTAGATTTAGAAATACAGTTATTACTTTTGTAGTTGATGTTGATAAGGGGTGTGATTGACAATCAACATAATTTTTGTTTTAAAAGGTCAATTGGAATTTTTTTGTGGGGGAGAATGTTGACGTCTCTCCAGGTTGAGAAGATTGGCATTGACATTCCATCATGTGGACATGATCCTATGAATATCTTTAAGCATTTTAAATTCTGTCCTCTATATATATCTATTTCGTTCATTTGTCATATCATAATATTGGTGCCTAAGAAGCTTGAGAAGCAACGGATAGTCTTCTGTGATGTCACCATTATTTACCCTACCATCCTTTTTGACCATTTCTGTATGTTGATGTTATTTCAAGTAAGATTAGTGGATCATTTTTTTCAAATAGTTGGAGGCATACAATTTAGAACCTACATCTCCACTAGGGCAGAGTCAATGTTTTACTACACCGACCACTGAGTCACATTAGATTGCTTAGTCAGAACTGCTGTTTACTTGCAGTCCTTGGGAACAACTATTTGCTTTCTTCCTTTGTTGAGGAGGTCTGTTGGAGTCGAGGTTGTATCGGAGCATACAACAATTGAAATGACAGGCACGGATGGGCCAGGGATACTTTCTGAAGTATTTGCTGTTCTTACAGACTTGGGATATAATGTTGTTGAGGTTGAGGTGTGGACACATAACACAAGGGTTGCCTGTATTTTGTATGTTACTGATAAAGCTACAGGTGCAGCAATTCATGATCAAGAAAGGCTTACAACAATTAAAAAAATGGTATCTAAGGTTATCAAATGAGAGAATGACATATGAAGTGCCAAAACTGTAGTTTCCACGGGGCTTACTCACACTGAAAGGCATCTACATGAAATGATGTTTGCTGACAGAGATTTCGAGCGAATTGACAGATTGGAAACATTGCGTGATAGTGTGAAGCCATTAGTAACAGTTCATAACTGTGATGAGAAAGAATATTATGTGGTTAATGTGGAGTGCAAGGATAGAGCAAAGCTTCTTTTAAGTTTTTGATATAGTTTTCACATTGACAGACATGCAATATGTAGTTTATGATGCTGCCATCAATTCACAAGGCCCTGAAGTATGTCAGATGTGACCTTGTTATTAGGATTTCTAAGCCTCTGGTTTCTGCTTGCTGTCTATATTTCCATTCAATTTGTCACCGGTTTTTTGTAGATTGGAGGCTTGTTTTATACTGACGACAAAGATTGCATTATTTTACAGAATCTGTAGGAGCATTACATTAGACATACAGATGGCCGAAGTAGTGAGGCAGCGTGTGATTTAGTGTTTGGAGGCAGCAATAGAAAGAGGAGTCTCAGAGGTACTTGAATGCTCTTTCCAGTTGGTAAATTTATACATAGCGGAGACATGGTTTTCATTTTTACACTTTGTCTTAGTGAATTGTACTATAAGATCAAGACATACATTACCATCAATATGACAATTATGAGTTTATCATTGTTTGTTTGTATATATTTAAACGTAATGCTTCATCTATATTCCTACACTTACAAAATCAATCACACCCCTTATCAATATTTTTTGTTTGTGCTTGTTGATTTCTGCTCTCTTTTGCATATCCACATAGCTACTCCATATAGACTTCCCAAGTCAATTCATCATTAACCAAAGCATTCGATACTAATATCACTCAACAAAATTGACCCATCATAAATACTAGCCTCTACTTTGATAGCACCTCCACTACTACCTTACTCAAACTTCTTGTATCCAAAGCAGTATCAAATGTATAAATGTATTCATGTTTAGTGCCAAAATACTTGGCCACAAAAGACTACCACTCATGATATAAAATCTGCAAATGTTTGGAAGTTTTCATGTATTCATGTTTAGTTCAAATAAAATAGTCTACAAAATGCTACCACTCATGATATAAGATTTACAAATGTATATGTACGACTGTGTAACAAATTTCAAATGTAGAGATAGAACCTTTAAATGTAATGCTTCATCTATATTCCTACACTTACAAAATCAATCACGCCCTTTATCAACATCAAATACAAAACTAATAACTATCCCTCTAAAATCAAATAACATATACCATTCGGCGTTCACATTGCATTGTGCACATGCGATTGCTAGTACTAAGTAATGGCATGTTCAAACCTTCATCAAGAAGTCTGGTTTCTACCTTTTTTTTATATGGAATGTGTTCTTATGTTATCTTGTTGGACCCGATACATTATTGTATCGAAGCAAGTTGCGTTTAAATTCCCCATGTGGATTCAACTACCGAACATATTGATTCCATTATGGGTTGTTTTCGATAAAATTGTCAAGCCACCAGACTGTCTCATTTTTAAAGAGGAAAAATGATTTTTTTCTACCTTCCCCATAAAAAGTATGTATTGAAGTTAGGCCTTGATAAGGATTTAAAGGAGTTTTTTAGCATCCAAGTTGTCAACCATAGTATTTTTAGAATATTGTTTACATCAATTTACTAAATACTTGTTTTATATGACCATCTCTCGATCAAAATGTTTGGAATCTTACTTTAGTCGTTTGATGGAAGACCAAACCAACACTGAAACTAGACTACGTTTCCCACATTTTAAGTCAACTTTAAGACGACTAGATTTACATTGGATTTATGACACAATTTCAAGTTTTGCAGTTTTTTTATTCACATTACATTAAATTTGTGACATCTTGTGATGTTGTTCATATCTATTGTTATATATGAAGGGTTTATAATACTAATACGAAAAATTTATGACATATATATTTTAATGTAACACAATTATGATGTGAACTTAATGTAAAAATGTTACATTAATGTATCATACATGTTCTGAGGTAGTTGTAAGAATGTTGTAAACATGTTGTCTTCTATCATGCTCAAACATTTTACTTATTTCATTTTTTATTTTTATAGTTTAAATAAATAAATTGCATTAAATTATTTATTAGTATTTTCATTTTTCACTGAATGATTGAATAAATGATATATTATACTAAAATTTATTAAATTATAACCATTTATAAAATGAAATTACTTGTTTTTAATTGTTTTGTTAGAATGCTAAAAACAAACTATATAAACATAGATAAATAAATAAATATTAACACAACAAGAAAAAACATATACATAAATGTAATGGATTTATATCTATATCAATATATCATATTTAAGGGGACAACTCCTGAACATCCAATATCTACGACTAGTTAGTCAGACAAGTAGATAATCATCATGTAAATTAGCATGTGCCCTGACCCTCTCCATATTGAATCACCTTGTGCCCTCTGAGAAGAATGTTGACAAGTACTTTAGTAAACTCTAGGAGGTACTTTACCTACTTTTCCAAACATTTTCTTAATAAAGATGACACTAACATCACATACATTGGACCATTGTGACTACCACTACCAAGTAGATGTTTAACTTGATAAGTCTTACTAGTACTTCAGCTGGAGATTTTGCATGCTAGTGTTATCCCAATGGCCATCCCCATTGCCACCATCTAAACCTGCAAGTACCTCATGTTCATCTCCTTCCATATTGTACTTGAGGCTCGAATAATTGGCCCTTTTCCAAAAAAAAGTAATAATCCTTTTTGTATCAAATAGATGGAAATCAAATATATTAAATTATCTCCTCCTCATTGTTAGCAATGTAGTCATCCTCATTTACATCATCAATTTTGTCCTTGAAATCCATGTATTGAGACATCACTTATATTACACATTTATATTTGAAATTATTTCAAGAATATTTAAAAAAAATAAAATATAAATTGATAATTAACTAATTAAAATTAAGTCAACTTGAATCTAAATATTCAACATGCCTAGTAATATGTCATGTTGTTCAATATTTTTTGATCGGTTTCACCCTTTTTCCTTTGATGGTTTATTTATATTCTTAATTTGATGGTAGTTTGTACTTTTCTTATTATAAAAAAATTATTCAAATAAAAATTAATAAACTAACATATATATATGCTAGATAAATCTATGTAAAATATGTAGAGAGATATCATTCTTGAGACACCTATATTAGATTTGTGAAATAAGTGGAACGAGTTCCCCGAGAATAATATCTCTTGGCATCTAGTACATAAATTTATTTAAGATATGTGCATACTAGTGGCATATAATAATGCGGGTGTTGTGTTTTCCTTTAACATACACTACAAAAAATTTCATTAAAAAATGTGTAATATACATCATATTCAATGATATATCGTGCTCAATTTTAAAATCCTTCAAAATTGTAACATACATTAGATAAAATGAAAAAAATTACTATTCAAAATGTGTCATACACATCACATAAAATGTCAAATGATAGCCATTTTTTCATATTCATATAAAGAAATTTGTAATGAGTACATAGTAGTATTAATCTTCTAAGGACTTTAGTCTCTCTTCTTTACATTTCTGTTTGGTAAGTTGTTTTCCCTTTTTCATAGCAACCATATGTAAATGGTGATAATATTCATAAATTCCATCAAAGGAATTTATACAAGGGATAGTCGGAAATGTTAACCTTGTTATTTTTTTGTCTTGTATCAATTGTAGCTTTTGAAAGAGTCAAACCTTTTGGTTTGTGTATTATTAGTTCTCAAGCTAACCATTAGGGTAATTGGTACGTGTTTCTTCTTTGTATGAGTGTAATTGGAACTATATGTAGAGTTTAATAAATTGTATTAGTAACTGTAAAATTAGATTATAACATATATCAATGGTTTTGGTGGTGAACTCCCAGTTCTATATATTATACTTTAAATATACCTTAGATCTCTATATATAAGACCTTATTCTATCCAAATGTTATAGAGCAACATGATTCTCGCATCCTTCACAATTAATAAGTCCACATTAAGTTCATCATTTTTATGTCTTATTGGTTTATTGACGTTACCTATTTTGATGTACAAGAGGAATTTTCATTCTTGATGTAGTTATGTGTATTACCATTTGTGGTGAACAAATGAATACTATTTTCAAATTCTTCATTGGTTCCTCTATGTGAGTTGACATTTTTTTCTTTTCATTAATAACTTCCAATCATACATTTTTGGATTTATGATTTATGAGAATTTAATGACACCTTTTTGTTCCTTTCTTTCTCCTTCATATTTAAATAACTTGTCCATAGTAGATTGTTTTAAAATTTTACCACAATAATATTGCACTATTATCACTATCGTATGTTGGTCTATCACTAACATGAGGCAGTCGTCTCAAACCTCCCACCAAAATAATAGATATACCTCCAAAAATCATGTCTACATTTTTCAAGAAATTATTGACAAGGTGGATAATCTATATATGTAGCAAAAGTTTTCTAATGAAGCCCATTTTATCAATCAATATGTATTTTATTTTCAAACCTCTTCTTAGTGTTTTCACCCTTTTTAAGTTTGATTAGGGTTTTTACACTATAATCAAACAAGGAATGAAATATACAAAAGGTCATTATGACTAATTAACTTCTAACATTAACCATTCAATATCAAAATAGCACAGTTAATAATTGTAACAAATGTACATGATGCAATAAAAACTCACAAATACATGGGATTGAGTGCCCTTATTGATTATAGGTAATTCTGGATTGATCTAGATGATGAAACAAGAGTACCTGGACCTGAGAATGCTTTGGGAATTGGAATTGTGACTTGAAAATCTACATGGGAAGGACTGTACAATAGGGGTAGGAATGTCTATATAGTCTTGACCTATTTGTATAATTTTACACCTACTCAAAAACCGTGGTCTGTGACTTTCTGGGTTTGTCATTTATCTGAATCTCTTTCTCTGTTGAACATACTATGGGGGTCTCTGAATGCTCCAATAAATATTTCAAACCCTAACCATGAATGATAAATCCTACAAAATAAACATTAGTTGGGTTGTGGGTACCTCTTTTGCATCACCGATGTTGGCACTACTTCAAAGATGCCTCAAACCACACGTCATTCTCCACCTAACATGTATTACTTAGTTATAGTGTAATCAAATTTGACATCCTTCCTTTGACAAAGCTTGAATTGAGTTTCTCTCTTGTTAATCTACTTGAGTGAGTGAATTTGAGTGCTTGCAAATGTGGGAATCAGTCCCCTAGACCTAGTGGGAAGCTTCATATTTGTAGATGGTGTTGTCCTAATGAATTTTAAGAGGTATTTTTGGAGTGGAGGGAGCTTTGGATGCCTTTTGTGTTAAGTTTTTACAATAGGATTCCAATTACTAATTTTTTAAAACACATAATAACACTCTACATAGGATTCCTTCACACATTCATATCATTTTCACTCTATCTCAACCATTTAAATTGATACATTCTCTTCTAGCACTAGCCAATATTGAATTTCCTTAGATAACCTAAGCTTATGCATTTTTTAAATTTAATTCCAACATGATTTAGGATGTGCACATTTATTATACTTTTGTATTTCTCATTTATAATTGTAGACACCTAAATTTGGTAATGTAACCTTTGATAATGTTAGTTTCTACTCAATCCCTATAATCATGACTCATGTGAATATTCTGATCTTAAGTATTATATCCTAGTCCATTTTTAGTCCTATTGCAAGGATTACTCTCATCATATCATTAATTTTACACTTATAGAATTTATCACATGGGTATGTGCAGCAAATTGGTGGACAAAAAAGGGGTCATAAGTGGACGTCATATTGCAAAAAATAGTGAAATCTCAACTTGTAGGGATTATTAGCAATATGCACACTCAAAATTAGAAAAAAATATATAAGTATGAATCGTAGCATCCAGAATCTAGTTTCTAAAATACTATTTTTTAAAAAAAATAGACAAGTTTAGCTATAATAAACACTTAAAATTATATGACTTGGGTTTTTTTTTTTTGAAAAAACCTATAAGATTGTAGTCCGTTTGCCCGCGATTTGAATGACCAAATCTTGTTATTTTTTTTCATTTGGTGAAACATTAGATGTAGTTGTCTATCTTGGGATGGATTTTATTTTGTATTTTTTCAAGCAATATTTTTTTTATCATTTTTTCCGTGAAAGTGGTCTGAAATGATTTAAAAAACAGAGCGTTTTCCGTTTGCCCGCCATAACTATATCAAAAAATATTGAAATCAAATATATATATTTTTAATGTGTATAGAATTTCTCCACGCTTGGGATGGTATAATTTTTTATCACATTTTGATAAGCAAAACAAAAGTTGCAGTCTTAAACATAGACATGAACATTCGTGGGAAAAAATGTCTTAATGACCTATTGTTAGTAAAAAATTATAAAATGATATTTATCTTATTCTATTCACTTTAAAATCAATATTTATATGAAGCTAATAGTCTCCCCTACGTGATGGCACCATTTTTGTGAAATGTTTTCAGTTTTTCAGCATGGTTCAAGTATGTGGAAGAGCAAATTTGAAGTTTTTTGACCTTTACACTTCATAATGACCTTTGGTTGGGGAAAAACAAAGATTTTCCGAGCCTTAGGGTCAGATTAGATGATACAGATAGAACCATGATCACGGGTTTTAAAACAAGAACTGTGATCGCGCTTTATAAACCGCGATCATGGTTTATAAAGCGTGATCGAGGTTTGTAAATCATATTTACACACATTCCAATGTTCTAATTACCATGTGATTTTTACTATTTGAGTTTACTGTATGAATTACTATGAAATTCTATTGTTTTCTGCATGTTTTTATCATCATAGGAAGCAAAACATCATGGGAGACAAGAAATGAAGTAAAAAAGGAAGTCATTAAGTAAAAAAATACCAAACGAATTAGAGGATTTTTTTTTTCAAAATGTTGAGTGAATGCAGAATCTTTGTGAATGAAGAAGAGATTCATCTTCAACCCCTATTATTGTAAGCAATGAGGAACCAGGTAATGTTTCTATTGTCAAGTTTGAAGTTGAATTAAATACTCGTGATGAAGATGTTTTTACTGTCAATGTTGAAGAAGAATTAAATAATTGTGATGTAACAAATGTTGAAATTGAAGGAGACAATGAAAATGTGAATAAGGAAATTCAGGTTGAAATTATAGACAAGCAAAATTTGAAAAAAACACCTAGGATTTTTCGTAAGAAACCTAATTATTTTATTGAAATTGATGAAAACATTTTGAAAGCAATGTCTGACAAACTTTTTGAATGGCAAATTAGAAGAAAATCCATTGAAATTTGGGATAATCATTTTGAAATTTTAAATGATTCCCAAAGATGTCAGTTGTTGGTTAGCTTGATGAAATTGATTAAAATGAGACCTACATTAAACACATTAGGATTTATAACATCTAATATACGTGGTCAAACCTCTACAATTGTTGAAAACCTTCATGATGCATATCGCACTGTTGGTGTCAAGAGACGCACTAGTGATAATAATATTGTGCGTCATGTACTTGCTACTAGTATTGTAAGTGAATCAATAAAAAACAACGTTTGATTATGCAAACAAGTTGAATGTTGCAAGTTACTTGAAAAACTCTAATGAAAGCAATTGAAAGACGTAATATCCTTCAATCACTCAATAACACTGATTTTTGGACATTTTCTGCTAGAGCACCGCATAAGACAAATATAATTCTGTTACTATAAGAGAAGTTGTTATTCAATTTTGGCATGATAACACTAGAGTTTCACCTAATACAAGAGATGTTTTAAAATAGAGAGCTGGTTCTCCTAATCGTGAACCACATCCAAAGCATTTCTTATATATGAATCAAACTCAATTTTTTCGTAAGTTTGAACAAGAGCATCTGGAAATTAAAATTAGTCAAATTTTTTTGAAATGTTGAAACCGTTCTATGTGAAAATCAACCATGATTGCACCACTTGTTGTTGTAGGCAACATGTTGAATTTGCGATGCATTATGCTAAATTTTTACGTATTGGAATGTGGTGTTCAAGTTCCACCAATATCTTCCAGGGATTTTATTCTTACGATATTTTGTGAAAAAGAAGTTGGAATTTTTTTTTATAGTCGGGATTGTTTAGATGGAATTTGTGGTACATGTGGCGGATTACCTAAATTGGAAATTTGCATCCATGAGAAAATTGAAGGTGTAATAGGACATAATTTAGTTGAGTTTGATAAATATAAATTAGTTGCATACCAGTTGAAAGATGGAAAAGAGTCTAAACGGTGTGAGCTAGTTACAGAACATATGCTTGTTTTTCAATTTATGAGAAAATTGAAGGATGAAATTGTTTATGAGTATGCTAGGCATACAAACAGAGCTCAATGGTTGGGTGAATAGTTCAAGATATGCAAAGACACATTTCCTATTGTTACTATTGTTTTAGTGGTCGATTTTGTAGAGAATTACACATTGCAGCCACAAATGGAGGTTCAATCACAATATTACAACTCAGTACAAGTTGCCATTTTTGTGCATATAGCATTTCTACATTCTCTTGATAGTACAGAGAATGATCAATTTTTTTTTAAGAGAGTACCACTTTTATATTAGTGGTGATCATACTCATTCTACTGAATTTGTGCAAGGATGTTTCCAGTTATTTTATGGAAACTTGTCTGATAGGGACATCCACTTCAAACAACATTATATATGGTTAGATAATTACATGTCCCAGTTTAAGAATGCACGAATATTTTATTGGATGAGCAGGATGCATGTCAAGATGGGTGTGCAACATATTTGGAGTTTCATTGAGGCTGGACATGGAAAAGGAGAGCATGATAGTGCAGGGGCATGTGTGAAAAGAGCTCTTGCAAGACAAGAGTTGAAGTACAAAGATGGTGATAAATTGAAAGATGCAAAGAGCATAGTGGAATGGTGTATTGACAACATGGCCCGAGGTTCTCAAGAAAATTCCACAGTTCACAGATATTTTTGGTTGATAGAGGAACAACAAATTGCTAACTACGAAGATTATATGTCACTCACTGGGTCTAGTGATATGCATTCATTTTGTAGCTCAGACGCTACTTTGTGGGCCACAAGGACAAGAAATGTGACATGTTTTTGTGCATCTTGTATCAAATTTTATCACTATTGAGTGTGATTCATAAGAATGGGTGGATGGATGGATTTGTAGGACTCTAACTTCACTTCCTGGTTATCAACCTCCATAAGTATTACTGATTTGTTTCTGCAGATGAATTTGCAACATCTAAGGACTTTGATGAAATTTTGATTTTGGTGCAATAAGGTATTTATGGTTATTTACAATTTTTGTATTGAGTTATGTCCATTGAAAATTTAATATGTATAATTTAAATTTGAGTTGAAACCTTTATTTTTTTGTAGGACATGTGTTTGCAGTTATTGTGATAGAAGACAATGAAGAAGGAACAAACTATTTATTATGTTGTTGCATCAAGGAAAGAAAAAAGTTGACTTCTCCTGTTATAGATGGTGAAGATATTGAGTACTCTACATGGTCAGTGGTAGTTACTGGAACTTGGATTCAACGGTATCCATTAAAAAACTCATATGTTTGGGTGTTTGAAGACTTTGAGACACATTAAAATACTCTTATATTCACATCTAGTTCTAGCGACAAATATGCAGCTGTATAGATATCGAGGAAGGCCTAATAACAAGATTCTTTGAAAGGTTCGAGAGTCAAATCATGAAGCAATCTTGTCCACTATTCAAAGTAGATCTGATCTTGATGGTTCATTGGAATGAATTTACAATGCTCATGTCTGGTATATATAATTTATTTGATATAATTTCTTTATGTATATATAATATTTGTTAATTAGATAAATTTAAGTTCATATATTTTATTAAATTTGTGTATTTTATATATATCTAGTATGGTTTTGATTTGAAACTTAAATTTCTTTGACTAACACTTTTATGTGCAGGTTAGTGGTGCCAGAAAAGCTTCCACCTTCACGTGGTTAGAACTGTTAGTAGAGAATTATAAATTCTCCAAGCTAAGAGAAGCTCTCATTGTTTTACAAGAAAAGAGAAGTGATTAACAATGATTTATGTACTTGTGGAGGGGTTCTTGGCTCTGAAGGAGGTATCCCAGAAGGAACGATTGGAACTTAGAGAACTAAAAAAATGCCTCCCCAAGTGTTTACAAGACCATCCTTATGTGTGTGATGCATAGTCGGTTCGGTGCCACGACCCACCGTTTGTAAAATATATCGTTTGACAGCCTTACACTGGCTCAAACTGCACTATTCCACGCGTTTGCAAACAATAGAGCAGCGAGAGCACCGATTGGAGAAGGGAAAAAACTGAAACTTTCTATTGTAGAGGGTCCCTACACTGAGGTGTAGGATTAAACGAGATGACTCTAGGTGCCATGGAGTGTCACGTAGTCACCTGTCGAAGTTGAACAATTTTTTGGTCTCAGGGATCTTAAGGGACTACACCGAATGAGGTAGCCCGGAAGAAATGACGTTGTAGCCACCGAAACAACACCTTCTCTAGTGTTCACCTAGCCACCCAGACATCTGGTGTAGTCGGTTTGGTGCCACGACCCACTGTTTGCAAAATATATCGTTAGACAACCTTACACTGTCTCAAATTGCACTATTTGGCATGTTTACAAACAATAGGGTAACAAGAGAACTGATTGGAGAAGGAAAAAACTGAGATAGGATATTGTAGAGTGTCCCTACACTAAGGTGTAGGATCATACAAGACATCTCTAGGTGCCACGGAGTATGCGTAGTCACCCATCAAAGTTGAATAATGTTTTGGTCTCAAGGCTCTTAAGGGACTATACCCAAACGAAGTAGCCCGAAAGCAATGATGTTTTTGTGAACTAAAACGATGCCTCCTCTAGTGTTGACCTGGCCACCTGTACATGTCAGTATAGTTTGGTTTGGTGCCACAACCCACCGTTTACAAAATATACCATTTGACATCCTTACACTGTCTCAAACTACACTATTTGGTGCATTTGCAAACATTAGGGCAGCGAGAGCACAGATTGGAGAAGGAAAAAACCTGAGACACGCTATTGTAGAGGGTCCATATATCGAGGTGTAGGATCAAACGAGATGTCCTTAGGTGTCATGGAGTCCACATAGTCACCTGTCAAAGTTGAATAATTTTTTGGTCTCAGGGCTCTTAAGGGACTATGCCCGAATGAAGTAGGCCGAAAGCGATGTCATCTCATCTTGCATGGTACCACAATAAGGCCTCGACCTATATATATCTTATATCTAGGGGTACAAAACTTGTAATCAGTACTGGTTAAAATACTTTCCTTAGAATCTCCACCGGTTAATGAAATATGCGAAACCTATGAAGATGAAGGAAAATAAATTGTTGAATAAAAAAATTGAAAGAGAAGAAGAAGATGGTTATGCAATTATTGGTTACTATGAATACTCACCCAAAAAATATCCTGAGTAATCCATAGATGATATGAATAGTTACTCTTATTTAGTGTTCACCTAGTCATAAAAAATTTAATAAGCCTCTTCTTCTACTTCCCAAGCAAAACACTTTAATCCTCAATGGTGAATCGATAGAAAAAAACAAAAAAAAGAGGAACATCATTTCCTACTTCTATGGGGTCATCCAAGAAGAATCCTAATACTACTTTAGCCAAGATTCCATCTACCTCTTTGAGTAAGTCTCTTGCACCTCCTCTTGTCAAATTGATTTCTATTTCTATTGTTCATAAGAATGAAAATCCTACTCACGTCAAGGATTCCATAGTTCCTAATGTGCCTATCAATTCCTCATATTTTTACATCAGTGACCATTTTAAGAAAGATAAAATTCAAATATCTGAATATGAGTACATAAAAAACACCCCAAGCATTTTGATAAACTTGTCTAGTTTATCAAAGGAAGTAGTAAAATTACATGTTCCTAGAATCCTACCAACACTAAAGAATCACTTCCCACTCCTAGAACCACTCATTCCTAGAACCTTCTTTCCTTAAAATCCTCCTCTTCTAAGAAATAATAACCTTTCTATCTTTCCTTATTGGTCAATGGGTATAAATTGAATAATTGCATTACTGACTTCAGCGCCTCTGACAATGTCATGCTTATAAAATTTGCTAACTCTATTGGTATTACTCTCATCCCTGCCATTGGCCATTGTTACTACATGAAAACAAAATAATTACCTCTTTTTGGCCAGGTAAAGATTCTCAAGTAGAATTTGTAGACTTCCCTGACAAGAAAATCAAGATGGAAATACTTGTGGAAGACATGCTAGCTACGTATGGTATATTGTTGATCCAAAGTTTCTATCACGATATTGGTGGGGATATAAAGATGGATTAGTCATACACCACCATACTCATCAATGGTAAAATGAATAATATCCTTCTGATAAATTAAATTAAATACACAGTTCAAAAACTGTTGGGAATAATATTATAGTGTAAACATTATATTATGAGTTGTTGTGGAACAACAAATAATTACCTGGAATTATATGTGAAGTTGTTGTAAACAACTTCATGTATTTAGCTTATTGTTTACAACCACTCCTAAATTATAGGAGGTTGTTTTACTATTTTCTTGGCTATTTATTAGCCATGTATTTTGTGTATGTGAATGGAACGAAGATCAATATATTATGTTATTATGATTTGAACTTTACATATGGTAGCAGAGTGAGTTTGATGATCTGAGAATAATTTTGAAGGGGGCAGTCGATGATATATTGCCCCATGTGATGGCAGTACATGTTTGAGAGAGTACGCAAGCTGTGCAGTGTGGAGGTGTCGTGTCCTTGGAGAATAAGCTGGATGTGTAGTGTGAAGTTTCATGTCCACGCAGTGTGGAGGATGTAAAAATTAAACGCAAGTATCTAAAGTTTTATTTGCTACACAATTTGCCACACAGCCACAAGTTTTGAGTCTTACTGACCACGCATCCACTGGAGCAGTCTGACGTAGATTGGAGTGCAATTGGAGCAGTCCACACAGTTTGGAAAGCCGTGAAGATAAACATCTAGCCTACATCCAATGCGAGATAAGGAATTTGGAAATTGATTTTTACAGTTATCTACGTTTTCTTGGTTTATTTCCTATCAAGTTTGATCCTCCACTCAGCACAAAAATAGTCCCAGACCAATTAACAGAGCATTGGATTCCGAGTTGGCTATCTTTCCTCTATCGGCCGAATATCCATCTCAAGTTTGAAGCCAGATCCAAGTAAGGGCGTAAAGAAGGGATCCTTCACACAACAAACGGTTGTATACAGTGAATTGAATTTTTTAAGATTGATTAAATTGTTTAGAGTATTTAAAAAGTAATTTCCCTTTATTAATTTTTAAATAGTGATTTATTGATATAGTCTTCTTGTAAAACGTATTATATCCATCAATTGGAGTCGTTTTGTTTACAAATACAATAGTTGTGAAAGTGGAGAAATTGAGTCTCGTTGAGAAGTTCAGCAGGACGTGATTTTCACACTTGGCGAATCCAAATGCAGCTGACTTTGATTGAAAAAGATTTTTGGGATGTGGTCAAACCAAATGTGACAACACCAGCAAATCCAACAGATCTCGCGAAGTGGAATATCAAGGAGGCCTTGGGAACTATTGGTCTCGATTTGTCTAAAGTGTACCTGCATCACGTAGACTTCACAAAGTCTGCAAAGGAAATCTGGGAGACATTAAATAAACTGTTCAGATCTGAAGCAGAAAGTGCAAAGACAACACTGAAGTGAAAATTATACGGGTTAAAGATGGATGAAAGTATAAAAATGGAAGAACACATCAGCAAGTTCCTCTCTCTTCTCAATCAGCTTGAAGGTATTAAAGGTAAAAGATGATGATGCCAAAGCAATTCTTTTGAATAGTTTTCCTAAAAAAATGTCTCATATGGTTTTTACTTTGAGCAAGATTAAAATTGGTTTAGAAGGAGTAGTTTCTACTCTTCTTGATCAGAATGAACCTTCAGAACCAGAAGAAGAGGTCGTATATGTACACAATAAAGCTAGTACATCATCAAAGAAGGGTAAGTACAATTCAAAGCACATTCCTACAAAGGTACAAATCAAATGTTACTATTGTAAAGAAGTGGGGCATGTCATTTTAAATTATAAAAAGTGGGCACAAGATCTACTGGATGATAAGATTAATCAAAAGGCTTATATTGTTGAAGAAGAAAATGACTGGGAAGATTATGCAACTGATGAAGAACTTTCTTGCCCTAGCGATGAAGATTATCTCTTCTAAAAATAACCAAACTGGAGGTAGGAGGAAATGGAGGATGGAGGCTACTCAGCACCTCTCATCAGTCGCCTATGAGGTCATATTTTGTGGTGGTGACATATTTATTTCCAGTTGTGTGTTTATTTTATCTGGTGTGCAGAATAAAGAGCAACAATTTGTGTATGTTTACTTGGTACATGAGAGTATTCCTATATGTTCTCTTGAAGTGTTGTGATGTGGCATAGAAGGTGTCAGTCAGTGAAACAGTTGTATAGGGAGGGCAGCTGGTGTCCAGAGGAGAGGAGCAGTATGCAGACCTAAAAATATGCATAGGCATATGATTCTAGTTTCAACTACACTTCACCCCATGTTCACACTAAGGGGGTGTATGTTGGGAATATTATTATAGTGTAAAATTTATATTATGAGTTGTTGTGGAACAAAAAATAATTACCTAGAATTATATGTGAAGTTGTTGTAAACAACTTCACGTATTTAGCTTATTGTTTGCAACCACTCCTAAATTATAGGAGGTTGTTTTGCTATTTTCTTGGCTATTTATTAGCCATGTATTGTGTGTATGTGAATGGAATGAAGATCAATAAATTATGTTATTCTGATTTGAACTTTTCAAAAACCAAATGACACAAGGGAAGAAATTTTATTTCAAGATTCAAGGTATGAAATATGTTTCATGACTTAAGAGGAAAATGATAAGTTGCCCATGTTGATGGAGGAATACACATGCTTCCCTTAATTTCTTAACAATTGTACCATGCAAGGTTGCACCATAGTAACGTTATATTCATGTATGTTGCACCATAGTTTTTTTAATTTTAAATCAAACATACATATAGAACTAATATACATAGAATATACATACATAGAAGGATATCATGTGCAATGAAATCGAATCAAACATAGAAGTACTATCGTAATGAAAACCAACACATGGATATATAATGTATCAAACTATGTGCTGGACGCATGTCTCTGAAAATATAAGTTCATAACATGTTTACATCTCGAACTAAGTGTGTTGGACGCATGCCTTTGAAAATATAAGTTCATAACATGCGTACATCTTTAACTAAGTGTGTCATACATATAAGACCACATGCAGTCACATAAGGCTATATATAGAATGTCCTATGAAGAATCATGAACTAGGACCAACTGGCCCATATGTATATATATATATATGTACATCCAGGTCCTATGAATCTAATAATGAAACATCTTCCCTCTCTTCGCCCTACTAGAAGTAGCATGTCCACGACCTAGGGATGTAGTGGAGGGAGATGCCACTACTGATTTCATCCGTGTGGTCCTAGGAATCTCTAAGCAAGCTTGCAACCTAACCTGTACATTCATAAACAACAAGTTTGTAACACCCAAATTTTTAAAATACATTCAAAATTTAGAAACTTAGAATTTAATTAAAATTCATGTGAAATCTTACCGCAATGTCATGATCCCTATCAATTTATCCTTGACACATGGTAGGGACAACAATAGACTCACGAGGGATAAGCTACATACAAATAACTAAATTTCACATTAAATATTTCATGTACAAAATTTGATATTGTAGATTTAAGTAATAAGAAATAATTCCTAAATAAATTTAACAAATTTGAAAAATTGTACCTCAGGTAGTGGATCTGTAGATCCTATGGCAGTATCTATAGCATCCTCCACAGTTTTCCATATATGGAGGAGTCTCTCTGGTAGTCATAACCTATACAAAAAACATGTATCAAACTGTGTGTTGGACGCATGTCTCTGAAAATATAAGTTCATAGCATGTGTACATCTCAAACTAAGTGTGCTGGACGCATGCCTTTGAAAATATAAGTTCATAACATGCGTACATATTTAACTAAGTGTGTCATACATATAGGAACACATGCAGTCACATAAGGCTATATATAAAATGTCCTATGAAGAATCATGAACTAGGACCAACTGGCCCATATATATATATATATATATATATATATATATATATATATATATATATATATATATATATATATATCTATGTACATCCAGGTCCTATGAATCTAATAATGAAACATCTTCCCTCTCTTCGCCCTGCTAGAAGTAGCATGTCCACGACCTGGGGATGTAGTGGAGGGAGATGCCACTATGGATTTCATTCGTGTGGTCCTCGGCATCTCTAAGAAAGCTTGCAACCTAACCTGTACATTCATAAACAACAAGTTTGTAACACCCAAATTTTTAAAATACATTCAAAATTTAGAAACTTAGAATTTAATTAAAATGCATGTGAAATCTTACCGCAATGTCATGATCCCTATCAATTTTTCGTTGACGCATGGTAGGGACAACAATAGACTCACGAGGGATAAGCTACATACAAATAATTTCAAATTAAATATTTCATGTACAAAATTTGATATTATAGATTTAAGTAATAAGAAATAATTCCTAAATAAATTTAACAAATTTGAAAAATTGTACCTCAGTTATGGATCTGTAGATGCTATGGTAGTATCTATAGCATCCTCCATAGTCTGCATATATGGAGGAGTCTCTCTGGTAGTCATAACCTATACAAAAAACATGTACAAATCAATATTAATCTACATAACTGCCACATAACAAAGCCAAAGCATAATCCACACGAACTTCCACAATTAGAAATAAAGTGTAAAGAGAAACTAACTTGTGTAAAAGTCACGTGAGGCATGCCAATAGCCTCAGTTCCCAGAGCAGATGATGAACCACCAGGCTCTTGTGTATAAAAGACAAACATATATTAATATGTACATGTACAAGTGAAATATTATAATAATAAAAGTGCACAATCAAATGAAATTTAAAATTTAAGTACAACTTGAAACTTACATTTGTAACATGCCCAGCTGAAGTATCTAGCATGTCGACGTCGGATGTTTCCTTCACCGGTTCTTGCTATTTAAAATAAAATAAAAAAATTGTTTTTACATGTATGTACATGATGTACAATCAAATAAATATATATTAAAATCTCAAACATGAATTAAACTATTGTATATATATATATATATATATATATATATTAAATATTTATTTGACATTTACCTATGAAAGACCAAGATCCTTTGAACCAATTCTAAAAACATCCGTCATCATCTCATCTAGAGAAAAGAAATCATGTGATCCAAAAAATGATGTCTTGCCTGCAGTGCATACGGCACCACATGATCCACAGTGGTGTGGTGCACTAGAACTGACACCTCCACCAACATCACTAGATGTAAACTGCTCACTATGTTGGGTCAGAGTGTCAGTGAGCTCCCTCAATGCATGTAGTGTGTCAATCTCCACAACCTCCTTCACTGTAGGAGAGATAACTGAAGGCAGTGGGGGTTTTGGGGCATGGGGGATCCTTGGTTGACCTATGCATGCACTAGGTCTACTCTATGCAGAGCCACCTCCTCGCCCATAAAAATCAAAAAAGTCAAAATAATTTGGGACCTCATTAAGCATGAACTCGCAATATAATTTCTTCAAAAAATAGAGAGGAACCTCATTGTTGTTGCATGGTGGATAATTAAAAACCATCCACCATCGATCCCAAAAATTGTTCTTGATTCGGTCATTGTGGAACCAATGGATTGGGAACCATTTGCAAGTAGCTTCGGGGGGCGCATTAGTTCTTGGGTCAGTAAATAATGCACAAATACGGTCTTTTCCATTTTTTTTTGTCTTTTACGGCCGCATGGGATAATTTATCTGCATACCACCACCTACAATCACCTCTAAAGGTATTCCATCTATCTATTTGGTTGGTTGCGGAATCAACTTCACCAATCAATGTTTGCAATATGTTGGCTAAAGTCACGCGGGACGGATTTGTGGCATAATTTTGTCGTATAGTATGAATAAGGTTCTCAATGACAATTTTATTTTGTCAGATTCTTCCAACGATATCAGCTTGTGTTCCTGTTGGTTTCGTGGGGATAGAAGGAGCCACAGGGGGCGGATCTATGTTTGGAGGAGGGTTTTGAGGAATGTTTAGAGGGTTTTGAGGATTATTTGGAAGGTTTTGAGGAATATTTTGATGGTTTGTAGGATTATGATCTTGTCGAGCAACTGACAAAAAAATTGTATACATAAACAAAAAATTAAAAAACCCATGAAAATCACAAAAAAAACCTAAAATGAAAAAAATTTGATTAAAATCGAGGGCTTACCTCTTTGTCTTGGCGACATGGTTGAAACTATCACAATCTAGAAGTTTGAAGAGAAATTTTTAGGGGGTATTCAAAGCGTGAGTGCCAATGGTCTAAGAGAAATCACGGTTGGAAAGGAAAAATGGGGAAAAATGAGGATTCGTGGGTCTATTTTTTTGTCTCAGAGGATCTTGATCACGGTTTGAAACCGTGATTGTGGTTTTAGGTTCAGAAATCACTGAACCTATAAAAAAATTTACGCAAGCATGGTTTATAAACCGCGATCATGGTACCTAAATTTCAGGTTTTTATGTCCACTCAATTTTCCACCAACTTGCTGCACTTACCCACATTAGTCATAAGTAGTCCATTACTCTTGAGCATTATAAATAGAACTTCACATCACTACTCCTTGCCACTGGACCAAACCATCTAGTAAGACACAATGACCTAATAAATATGTCTTGGGATTAATGGTCCCATATTAGGCCACTCAATGGTTAGTTTTTAAATTTTAATGTCTTTTATGGGTATATCTACTATAGGTTGGCTGTAATGCAAAATTATATCCATGTAACCCTACATAAGAGAGTCTGAGACATTCATTTACTCACCCGCCACTTTCAAGAGCTCCTTAAGTAAAATTCATCAAAAGGAAAGAAAAGGTATCCTATACTTCCATAAATCAAAATCACACACTAGGATTAACCCCCACATAGATCTAAAGAACTCTAAACTAGGTCCTGGAGCCAAAATTACCAAATGAAGAGCCTACAAATCCTAGTAAAACACGAGCAAGATAATTCAATACAAAATAATTATCAAGTGTTCAAGTTATCAAATATAGTTACATCCATGCATTATTATCTCATATATCTAGGTGGAGAATATGGGTAGTTTGAGGCCTCTTTAGAGCATTTATAACTTAGGCAACATATAGATTGCACTTTAACCCAAATTCTAATGTTTTTACAATTTTTTACTAAAGATTGAGTTCTTGGGTCAAGGTGACTGATTTTAGAGTTTTCACACATGATCAAGACTTGATGTTTCATATGGATCCCTATATTCATCATTTGCAAATGTCTTATAAGTTACAAAGTTTCATTTGCATCCTAGACCAAACCATCTAAGAGAATGAAATTTCCAAACAATTTGGTCCTCTGCAAAATGGTTCCATCCTTGAGCACAATGCAATTCTAGAATAAAATATGAATCATTTGTAAAATATTTCCAACTTTTTCACACCCTTATCACACCTATATCATCTTCCAAACCCGCTAAAAATATAGGTACAATATTTTTGATCTATATGTCTATATTTGGAACATGTTATAATTGATTTATCTTTCAATATTGTATATGTATGTTTAGATATGAATGTTAATGGATATTTAATAGTATGAATATACATCCAATTGCTAAACCTAACCTAAATTCAAATAATTAAGAACCCATAAAATTATTTATTTATTTCTAGGGTAAATAATTTAGTGAACGCACTTATTGTTCAAACACCTTTACCTATTTAGTTTAGGTTCCCTATCCCAATTATGCCTTATGTTACAAAACCTAGTATCCTTAGGGTTTCCATCTATCTGAACTATTTTTTGATTAGTGCATTATTTAATTCCTTACCACAATCTTATGTTTTCTTCTCATTTCATATTTCATGGCTTACTTTACCATGCCATGTTATTCTCATATGCTTATAATAACAAGAAAACCTTTGGGTATCTAGTTAATATCGAAAGTGGAAGGGCTGTGGAAGGAGAAAAAAATCAACAACATGAAGTGTTGATCAACCTATAATATAACCCATAAATGATATCTATATCATCCAAACAAGTCCCACGAAAAACTAGTAATTAAGTTAGTGTAATTGCTTGTGTACTTGATGATCAAATTGTGCACTATATGCACCACTAAACTTCAAAATAATATTTGTAAGATTGATTATTATTAATTATGAATACCTATAATAAAAAATCGTAATTTTTTTTTTCACAAATTGTAATAATGGAGTGTTATGGCACCATGCTTTGGGCCATGCTTTTATTAACTCAAAAAACTAAAATTGCTAATTACAACTCAACTTGCAAAGCAAGTTAAACTCATAATAGAACCTGTAATAACATTAAAATACTCCTAAACTAATTTTGGACTTCCAATTAACTAAAAAATAGACTCATGCAATCCTTAGAAAATAAAAACATGCAAGAATCTTTTCCTGGAATAGAATTATGCAATCTAGGCATGTATTCAAAGCCTAATTATGTCTCTCTTCTAGAGAATGTGCCCCAAAGTCCCTAAATTATAGGTATTGACATAAAAGTTACATATTTTTAGTTATGTCTATTTAAAAATTGTTTACCACCTCTTTGGGGATGACTACATAAGAATTTGTACTTATAGAAACTGATAGTTGACATTCTATTTTTTAGCTTTTTCAACTTTATTAGGAAATCACAGAAAAACCACTTATTTGGTCCTAATTGACTACAAAAAATATGACTGAAATAAATAATTCCTAAAACATCCTAAAATTTTATTTTTAGATTACTTCTAAAAATAGAAATCGTTTTAATTTAATATAATTTCAAATGTCAAAATTGGCATCATTCCGAACATTCCCCCTTTGCTGCAGAGGGCATAAATTCCAATAATCTTCTTTAGTTTTCCATGTGTGTGCTTTATAAATCCCTTGGTGAGTATATCAGAAAATGTATCCTTTTTTATCACATAATCAACGACTAAATATTTATCATTGACCAAGTCTTTGATAAAGTGATGCTTGAGCTCAATGTGTTTGGTTCTAGCATGGAAAACTGGATTCTTGGAAAATTTGTATTGCCCCAATATTATCACAAAATATTTGTGTAGGATCAAGTTAAGCCTCTTTAAAATAAAATAAGAGCCTCCTCAACAAAATTACTCATGTGTAAGTTAATGTAAGGGTTTCATATTCAACTTTAGTAGAGGATAATGTAATAATAGATTATTTATTTCAAGTCAAAGAAACAAAATCACTTCACAATGTGAAGCAATAACCTGAAGTAGAATTCTTTTCATCAAGAGAACCTCCCTAATCTGAATATGATTACCCACAAGACATAATGAAATTTTTGGTCTGAATTGAATACCATGATCATAAGTCCCTTTCACATAACTAAAAAATATTTTCATAACTTGCAAGTGTTTGAGTGAAGGCTTGCCCATGAATCTAGAAACTAGTGAAACCCTATAAGTAATATCGGGTCTAGTCATAGTGAGGTACATCAAACCTCCCACCATAATTCTAAAAATATTCTCATTAGCTAAAGGGCTATCATCCTATCTCATTAGTTTTATCCACTTGCAATTGGAGTATATGTAGCCTAAAATCTTGAAGATTGAACTTCAACAACATAACTTGGACATAATTTGCTTGAAAAATAAATACTTCCTCTTTTTTTTTTATGGACGTCCATACCAAGAAAGTAATTCATGATTCCAAGATCAATCCTCTCAAATTCCAATTTCATATCTTTTTTAAATCTATACATCTCCATAGAGCTATATGTGAAGATCAAATCATCTACATACAGGAAAACATACAAAACATTAGAATTGAATGGTTTTATGTAAATATTTGGCTCATTTTGAATTCTTACAAAGCCTTGTGCTAAAAACCATTTATTAATTATCGATTACTACACTCTTGGAGCTTGTTTGATCCCATAAAGAGACTTTTTTAACCTTTATACCCTGAATTATTTATCATTTACCTAAAAATATCATGAATTTCCCACATACACTTCTCCTTCAATCACTCCATTTAGGAATGCACTATTTACATAAATTTGATTTATTTTCCAATCGTTATGAGAAAAAATTGAAATCATTAGTCTTATAGTATCTTGTCTTACAACAAGAGCATACATCTCCTCATAATGAACACCAAAATTTTGTGCAAATCCTTTTGCAACTATTAGGTAAAACATTTTACTTAGGTAATTATGAATTCTAATAGTCATTTATATTTACCATAGTAATTAGTGGTTTTGTATTATTTATATGGTTTTTTTATAACCATATAATTGTTTCTTATTCACATATATTGCAATTTGGGTATTATTGGTTGGGTTGTTTTACCTGTAAACCCATAGTTCTTGTATGTACATGGCTTTGTAATATATATAAGTATTGTAGCCTCCATGTGCCTTGTAACTTGATATTTCCACATCAATAAAAGTAGGTAGGCATCCTGCTTATTTTCTCCTTGCATTTGGTATCAAAGTTGGATAGAGCTTGCAAAATTCATCATAATTTAGAGGAGAGGTTGTAGAAGTGAGTGATAAGGTTTTGGAGGAGAAAATTACCCTTGGAGAGCTTGACTGCCTCTAGAAGCTTCCCAACCCCACCCCTGTATCCCCTCAAACCGCATTTTGATTTCTAGGAAAAAGTATTGCAATTTTTTTTTACATTGGGAAAGGAGTTCCCATGATGCCTCTTACACCAGGCACATGGTATACATTCTGGAAAATCAAATAAAAGGAATTTTTTTCTCTAATAGGGGTTTTCTCACTAAATTTAGTGGCTCAATTAGCTACAAATAACTCTGGCCTTACCTCTAAAGTTAGTGGTTTGTGAAAATACTCAGTAGTTTATGCAAAGGAGGTGAGCTACAAGGCGGGTTAAGCTCAAGATGGGTGAACTAGTGAAAACCAATTCAGGGTAATCTACATTGGTCATTATACATTGGATGAGTTGGGTGTTGAACATTAGGTCGAGTCAAGGTTTTAGTCTTGGCGAGTTGTGCACACATTCTGAGCGGCCGAGCTGCTATATTGATTAATCACCGAGTTGGTTGTCCCTACCTCTAAGTAACCAAGTCTTCAATGCTGAGTTGAAACCAAGTTGGACAAGTTGAATCTGGGCTGAGCCAAAAAATATCACACATCGAGCTCACATCTATTGGCCGAGTCAAGCACCTCATATAAGATTGGCAAGTTAAAATGCAGGTTGCATGTTGATTCCATCCACTTTTCCCATATGCATCGAACTAACACATCAGTTGTGTCATAGATGAGCTAATTCAACAGTTGGGTGAGTAAACTAATAAGAAGGCCGAGCACTACATAGCGGCTGAACCATTTCCATAACCTAATTTAGTTGAGCTCCCCTCCATCAAACCTGTAGTGGAAAGACCTACAAAATGATAAAATAATACATTTCAAAACAAATCCACAAATAACAAAATAAAATGGTTTATCAGGGAAACCTAAACCACACTTACATACCCAACTGCCACATGGCCCTTCGCCTCACTATCATGTCATCATTTTGCAAGGTGAGTCATTTTGAAACATCTTTAAATACATTTTCCCTCGTTTCATACATTATGCGCAATACACCCTAAGTTGGTTAGTTAAAGTGATTTGGGAGTTGGAAGGTTAAGGGGTCAAACCCCACTCCCCCTAACCCCCTTTTGAAAAATTTAGTGGCATTTTTAGCAGAAACTGCCAATGTTAACAATCAATAACCTCGCTAAACTAGATAGTCACAAATAAACCCACCCTCAAATTTAGCGCAAAAAACACTATTTTTGGGCCAATTTTTTTCTCCCACATTACTTAAAAATTGATTACGAGACACTTTTAAAAAAGGAGGATGCTCGAAAGGGTCAATTTCATCATTTTTTTGAGGTTTTTTTCATTCTAATCCATTTTGAGCTTTGGAGGCCAGTAAAGCCCCACAAAAAACAAATCTTGCTATTCAATTTTTTCACATGATCAACTGTTATTTAATATTTTTAGTGTATTATTGCATTGTTTTGTACTAACATGCCCTCTAGATGGGAAAAATATAACAAACCACTATGGCAAAAAATGCTCCTGAATTCTTCTTATTTGACTCGCAGCTACTCTGTGGTGATAATTACGTTTTATGGAAGACCAACATTTGAACTCAAATTGAGTTTGAAGAAATTTGGATAGTTGTAAATGGTTCAACAACCAGATCAATAGATGATGCAACCTACTACTGTCAGTTTGACATGGCCAATCAAAAATCCAAGTTGATAATCTTGTTCGCAGTGTCTAATGATGTGAAACCCCATATTTGAGATGCCAAAATAACCAAATAAATGTGGGATGAGTTGAGCACAATATATGAGGTCAGAAATAAGAACACCATAATGAATTCGTATAGTAAATTACATACATTGAAATTCAATCCGAATGAGAAAGTGGAGGCTTTCTTACATAGAGTTGCAGCTTTGAGGGCTTTACTACTAGCCCTAGGAGAGGAGATTTTTGATACTAATATTTTGTCCATTGTGTTGAGATCACTTTCTTACTCATACCACATTTTTGTGACGACAATTAACTTGTCCAACTAGACCAACAATTTTGAGAGGCTGGTGAATTTTTTGGAAAAAGAAGATTCAATCTACAAAAAAGATAAAGAAGAAGATAAGACATTATATTCTCATCAGAAAGGGAAGAACAAAGCATAATCTTCCCAAAATTACCAAAAAAAAATCAACAAGGGGAAAAGTAAAAGAAGTGTCCTATTTGTAAAATGGGACATGAGTTGAAATATTATTGGTACAACACATACAAGAAAGGTTCATCGAGAAATATTGGACCTCATAATGAGAAATCAAAACTGAGACAGTCAAACTACAAGCAAGGGAAAAATAAGGGGAAATGGAGAAAGAAACTCCATAAACAAGGCAATGTAGTTGAACAAGAAGACCAATGAGATGGCGATGAATTCTTGTATAATTCCCATTTTAGTGAATCAATTATGTTACCTAGTGCAATTTGGTATGTTGATTTAGGATCCACTCGACACATGATCAGGCACAAATATTGGTTCACCATAATACGAGAAACGCCCTTTAAAACCCATATTTCATTGGGGATGAATCTTCCTACACAGTCCAAAGTATTGGTAACATTTCTCTTCCTCTTGGTTAACAAAATTTTATGTTATCAGATGTCTTGTATTTCCTTGGTTTGACTAAGAACTGACTATCATTAAGTCCTCTTTGAGATCATAATCTTAAGAGTAATTTTGATAATCATCCTGGTAAGAAAGTATGTCTGATTCAAGACAAATCCAGAAGCTTGAAGATTTTTGCAAGAGCTTCAAATATGGGATAAATGTCCCAACTTGATTTTATCCATATGGATGATAAAGCATTAGTGGATAAGAATACTTCTTCCACACAGTTGTGGCATCAAAGACTTGGTCATATTAGTTTTGGATATCTTAACACACTTCAATGATATAATATAGTGAGAGGTTTTCCGTTTCTAAAAAATTCTACAAATAAGTTTCCTAACCACCTCACAGGAAAACAACATAGAGCGTTATTCTAGAAGAGTACTTATCAAGCTCTAGGTAATCTTGATTTGGTGTAAATCAATCTTGGCTATCTGATGTAAACTAGTTATTATGGATTTCAATATTTCATGCTTTGTGTTGATGATTATTCGAGACAGATTTTGGATTTTTTGTCTTCGTAAAAAAATTAAAGATTTTGATAACTTCAAGAAGTTCAAAGTGGCTGTTGAGAATGAGACTGGTTACAAAATCAGATCTCTCCACTTAGATCAAGGGGGGAATTTACTAGGGTTGAGTTTAAATCCTATCAGGAAGCTCACGAGATTCATCGGTAGATGCCTCCTCCACATACACCACAAAAAAATGGTGTTTTTGAGAGAACGAATTGTACTATCATGGAGATAGTGCATTATATGATTGATGATTCAGGACTGGGAAGACATTATAGGCTGAAGAAATAAATATTTTTGTGTATTTTTAGAACAAATTACCCACAGTTGCTCATGATTTAGTAACTCTGCATGAGGCATGGCCAAATCAGAAGTCATCCATTACACACCTTAGAGTATTCATGTGCAAATCCAACATGCAAATACCCAAGTAGAAAAGAAAGCAGTTGGATATGAAATAAGAGAAACTCATATTCATTGGTTACTATGAAGAAGTTCTTAGGTATAGATTGATGGATCTGAAGACCAAGAAAATATAAACTAGTAGATATGTTGAGTTCTTTGAGAAGAAAGAAGCTGAGGATCCTTTAAAAAACTCACATGATGTAGATAGCACACCTATTGTGAAAGTAAAATTACATGTTCCCACTAATAATGAAAACGATTATGGGGATGATGAAAATGATAAGATAGGAGACCACAACCCATGGGAGCATTACAACATATGTCCAAGTGGTATATAAATATGATTCGAGATGCTAAGTTGGATGCTCCTTCAGACACATCCACCACTAAACCATAGACTTACATCAAATCTCCGGAAGAGGTAAATTTTACTTGGACAAGTAGAGTTTTTGAAATTTTTGAGCTCTCTATTGTTCAAGAATCCCTACACTCAAAAGCTTGGAATTATGCCATGGATACTGAGTATCATCCAGTAATGAAAAATAACACCTGAAAGCTTGTCAATCTTCCACCAAGGAGGAAGCCCATTGGTTACATATGAATATTCAAAACAAATTACAAAGAAGATGGGACTATTGGCAAGTATAAAAAAATACTTTTAGCAAAGGGGTATGCATAGAAGGAAGGCATAGACTATGAGGAGACATTTTCTCCCATAACTAAAATCAAAATGATTAGGACGATCTTTTCTCTAGATGGATAGTTTGGATGGAAATTCCATCAGATAGACATGAAAAGTTCCCTTTTTAATTAATATTTACAAAATAATTTTACATGACTCAACCCAAGGGTATTTTCATACTCGGTGAAGAAAAGAAGGTATGTAGACTCATCAAATATTTGTATCACCTTAAACATGCACCTCGGAATTGGTACATTAAAATTGATGAGCATATAATTCAACATGGATGTGTGAGGAATCCATATGATCCCAATCTCTACCTCAAGAGGCAAGGAGGAATATTGTGATAGTTGTTTTATATGTTGATGATCTAGTCATCACTAGAAGCATAATGACGATGATCTATGCAACGAAGAAATATTTTAATCGATCGCTCGACAAGAAAATTTTTGGGCTTATGCACTACTATCTTAGATTGGAAGTATGGTAGAAGGATAATCATATCTTTGTTTCTTAATTGAAATATACCAAGACACCGCTTGAAAAATTTAGGATGATGGATTATACACTGATTCCTACACCCATGGAGATAAGGCTTTAATTATCTTATATAGATCCATCTCCTCTGGTAAATGCAACTCTATATCAACAATTGATTGGGAGTCTCATTTACCTAACATATACTAGACTAGATATCAACTTTGTAGTTATCTATCTTTACCAGTTCATGAAAGAACCCATAGTTTCTCATTGGAAAACAATAAGGTGGATCTTGAGATATCTAAAGGGCACTGAGGATCTTGGTCTAGAGTATAAGAAGAATGATCAATTCTTCTTGATTGGATATTCAAATTTAGATCATATAGGTAACATTGATGAAAAGAAATTCACTTAAGGATTTGTATTCTTTTTGGTATTTGGAATGATATCATGGGGAAGTAAGAAACAAAAATTTGTTTCTCACTCTTCTATAGAGGCTGAATATCATGCAACAGGTGGAGTTATTTACAAAGTGATATGAATATGTCACATACTTGAGGGACTTGGAGCACCACATGAGAAATCTTATACCTTGTATGTTGATAATGAGCGTGTTCTCAAAATTATTTACAATCTAGTGTTTCATGATAGAACCAAGCGCATGGAGGTACGAGTTCATTTCATTCGCGAGCATGTTTTGAAACACAATATATAGCTTCAATTTTTCCCAACAACTAAACAACGAGCAAATGTTTTCACAAAGTCACTTGCATGTGAAAAATTCGAGTTGTTCAGAGAGTTCCTCTCCTCATCTCTTGAGGCAATGTAAAATTAAGGGGGAGAATGTTAGGTAAAAAAAATTACTTAGGTAATGATGTATTGTGTAGACACCCTCAAATATCGCATTACACATTCTAAACCTTTGAAATCATCCCATAATTACTTCACAGTACATTATGACCATTTTTGACCACTTTTTAATAAATTCCACTATTTTATGACCTTTAATGGCATTTTATGATATCATCCCACAACTCCCCTAATCATTCCTATCGCTCACACATAGGTCTGGAATTAGTAAACATTTGTGCTATGGACCCTATTACATTCATATCCCATTCCTAGGATTATTTAATTAACTATCACTTTTATTATTCATTCCCTATCCCATTAGTTAATTATACTAGATAATTTAATATCACAATAATTAAATAAATCCTACATTATCCATTTCCACCTCACCCCTTATTCATTTTCACTTTACTAATTAACAAGATTCAAGTTAACTAAAGCAAATGAAATCAATTAAGTCATTAAATCATTAAATATATGCAAGAGGACAAATTTAGATTAATCAAATCATGCATTTGACTTAATTAAAACATATCCCATAAAATATGGCATTCTAAAATTAAATCAAATCTCTCCATAAAGCATACATTCCAAAATTAAAAGAAAATATCTCCAAGCTAAAATTCATGTCACTTTTTTGGGCGAATAAAACAAAATACATGCAATTAATATTTACTTATAAATATATAAAAACATGTGCAACCTTTGCCAACTCAAAAATAACTCATCCATACAAGCTCAAATCAATGGTTCAACTCCTCAAATAGATTGGATACTCAAGTAAACAATTCAATCATGCTTCAATTGACTTGAGATCAAACATGTTAATCACACAAATCAAGGATTTGGGATTCTCTTCTCTTATCTATAAATAATCACTCATTCTTCTCCAATTATGATCTTTGGAATATTTGAAATTTGCATCATCATTGTGTTCAATTATCATTCAATCTAACATACCATTACATTGTCCATTTGATCACGAATCTAAAATCAAATCAATTATTCAATTGCTTTTCTCATTGTTGACATCTACTTCTATTCGGAACATATTTGGAGCATCCAAAAATAAATTTGTTCAAGAGATTCAACAAGTTTGGTGCTTCATTCCAAGCTTCAATGATCTCATCTGAAGTTGCAAGGAGATACGAAGGAAGATTTGGTTTACTTTTATTTTCTTTTTTTTCATTATGTAGTTTTTCTTTGTATACACATTGTAATAGTTATTTATCTCTACCATAGTAATTAGTGGTTTTGTATTGGCTATACGGTTTATTTTGTTATAACCATATATTTATTTCTTATTCATGTATATTATAATTTGGGTATTATTGGTTGGGTTTTTTAACCTATAAAACTATAGTTTTTTTCTATACATGGCTGTGTGATATCTATAAGTATTAAATCCTCCATTTACTTTGTAACTTGATATTTCCACATCAATAAGAATCATTGGGCATCCTGCTTGTTTGCTTCTTACAACAAGTCTATCTTTTAGCTTATCAATTGTACCATAATTGTTTACTTTGGTCTTGTAGACACATTTGGTACCAATTCCATACTTATCAGCAGGAGGATGAATAATTTTACAAGTATCATTCCTCTCATTTTAATCCATCTCAAATTTCATAACATCAACCCATTCTTTCCTTTGACTAGATTCTTCATAACTTCTAGGTTCACTAGCCATAAAAGACAATGAAAACATAATATTTTCATTATATGCACCATAAAATTAATTACCTTGTTGAGATTGGAGCCTTATAATACTTCTCTCATAATTATGATCCAATATTTGATTTGCTAGATGTGAATTCAACAACTGCTTGTGTTTACTTGGAGTTGTTGCGGATGGATGGTTGGTCGCTCATAAAGAGCTAGTATTGTTTCTTGTAGCATTGGAAACCTGTGTAGGAATTTGTAAGTCATCAAAAGAATATTAAAGGATATTCCCCACTTTACTTCTGATCATATTAGATACATGATCAATATCAACATATCTATCATTCTAAAAAAATTACAATCCCTTGAAATAACTGAAGTTTTACTAATAGGATCATACAACTTGTATGCTGTGTTCATCACTATAACCAATGAAAATATAATCTACACACTCATGATCCAATTTTTTACTCTTTTTATTAGTAACATGAACAAAAACTTAACAACAAAATACCTTTAAATGAGCTACATGTAATTTTGAACCATATTGAGCTTCATAAGGTGTCTTATATTTGATTTCCATTCTAGGACTCTTGTTTATGATGTAAACCACATTTTTTACTACTTCAACCCAAAAAAACCTTTCCATGTGATTATTTTATAACACAATCCTTTCTAATTCAATGATGGATCTATTCTTTCTTTTAGCCACACCATTTTTTTTGTGGTGCGTAAGGAGTTATTAACTATGTTTGATGCCTTGTGAAAAAAAAACTCAAAAAATTCATTAGAGTGAAATTATCCACATCTATCTATTCGACCAGTGTACACAAGGGCAGTAATACAAGAAAATCTCATTAGTGTGGTCCATTTGGTAAAAAATCACTACTTACTAAAAATAGTATGTTGTCTTGTAGGGACTTACTATTAATATCAAGTCATTCCAAACATCAGTTTTCATGGAAGGAGTGAACAGAGGGGCAACCATTTAGGGCAACATCATCAGCTATGTCTAGAGAGGAAAATTATGACACTTACAAAAAATAGATGTTTAAATGAACATAGCAGTATGGCAGTGTTGCAGAGAAGCAACCATCTCGTTTTGAAAAGTGCAAAGACATCAACAATGTTTCAGATGGTTGGATGGAAACTATGAGCTACATACATATCCCTCACACTGACATGGTGACATTTTCTGTGGCTCAATTTAGGAAATAATTCAACGGGTTTGAGATATTTCCAGTGACACAGGACAGAGATTGGTCGAGCAATGAGATCAAGTCAACTGGAGCAACTTCTTCTTCTTCAACATGATTCTACCTCTTTCTTCTTCTCTCTCTCTCTCTCTCTCTCTCTCTTTTCTCTCACCTCCCCCAAATTTATCTCTCTTCAATGTTCTAATTTTGCATTGGGGATGCAATTTTTCATATGTATTTAATGTAATTAAAAGAAACCTTATGTTTCTAATGTATGAATTCACCTTTATGTTATAAAAATGGACTAAATATTTTTCCTAGCAAAGTGAAAGGTTTAAAGTTGTGTTAAGACATATAAAGATTCATTGGGGTCTAGACGAAGAGTCACCTCTCTTCTTATAAAATGTAAATTATTCTCATTTCCAGGGGGTTACATATTTGTGAATGCATGAGAGAGAATTTTTCTACTTTTTAAAGAGAAAAGAGTTAGCCATTTTTCTATTGATCTCCCCTCTCTATTTTTCTTAAATTCTCATGCTATGTACAAATCTAATGGAGGTGCTAATCAAGGAAGAAGTTTCAGTTTTCCAAGGCATATGAATGTGTGCATCTATTGGCGTAGCAGCTGATTAACACGATGAGATACCTCTCCACCATAATTTCGAGCTTTTGGTGTGACGGTAAGTCATGCATCTCTGATACCAGCCAGTTAAGCGCGCCGCCCCCAAAGTAAACGATTTGCTGTCACACCAAAATCTCAAACTGATGGTGGAGAGGGATCTCATCATGTTAATCAGCTACTACACCAACACACCCCCACACGATGAAGCCAGACACAACCACGTGAGCTCTGGGCCCACCATGTATACACCCAATTAGGCCCAATGGCATTAGGAGGCAGTGACACTGGGAATTTCCTGGGAGGTCACCCATCTCAGCACTACTCTGGGGCTGGCACGCTTAACTACCTGGCTCTGATACCAAACGATTTTCTGTCACACCAAAAGCTCGAACTACATATTAAGAGGAAGTGACACCGGGAATTTCCTAGGAGGTCACCCATCCTAGAACTACTCTGGGGGCGACACGCTTAACTGGCTGGTATCAGAGCTACACAACGATTTGCCGTCACACCAAAAGCTCGAACTGATGGGCCAAAAGCTTGAACTGATGGGAGGTCCCCCATCTCACCTACTGGAGAGGGACTCATCATGTTAATCAGCTGCTACACCAACACACCCTCGCACGATGAAGCCAGATGTAACCACGTGAGATCTGGGGGCGGCGAGGGATCTCATCGTGTTAATCAGCTGCTATGCCAATAAAAACGGGATATTAAAGGAGGTAGTACACCGGGATTTCCTAGGAGGTCACCCATCCTGCTATGCCAACAAAAAGTTTGAACTTATGGTGGAGAGGGATCTCATCGTGTTAATCAGTTGCTACACCAATACCCTCCCACATGATGGAGCCGGGTATAGACCGAATCAGGCCCAACGGTATATTAAAAGGAAGTGACACCGGGAATTTCCTGGAAGGTCACCCATCTTAGAACTACTCTGGGGGCGGCGTGCTTAACCAGTTGGTATCATAGCTACACTACTTGCCGTCACACCTAAAGCTCGAAATTATGGTGGAGAGGGATCTCATCATGGAGAGGGAACTTAATGTGATGGCAAATTGTTTGGTATCAGAGCCAGGCAGTTAAGTGCGCCACCCCCCAGAGTAGTTCTGGGATGGGTGACCTCCCAGGAAATTCTCAGTGTCACTGCCTCCTAATGCCGTTGGGCCTAATTGGGGTGTATATGTGGTGGGCCCAAAGCTCACGTGGTTGCATCTGGCTTCATCGTGCAGGGGTGTGCTGGTGTAGCAGCTGATTAACACAATGAGATCCCTCTCCATCATCAGTTCGAGCTTTTGGTGTGACGGAAAATCGTTTACTTTGGGGCGGCGCGCTTAACTGGCTGGTATCAGAGCCAGGTAGTTAAGTGTGCCGCCCCCAGAGTAGCTTTGGGGTGTTGGCGTAGCAGCTGATTAACATGATGAGATCCCTCTCCACCATCAGTTCGAGCTTTTGGTGTGACGACAAGTTGTGTAGCTCTGATACCATATGATTTGCTGTCACACCAAAAGCTCGAACTGATGGTGGAGAGGGATCTCATTATGTTAATCAACTGCTACGCCAACAACATATTTGTATGCATGGTTTCCTCTAGCTAGTAGCATAAAATTTTTGTTGTTTCTTCTTATAAATGTGTGTTGGAATTTCTAACTAGTGTGTAGAGGAATCTGATATTCTATCCGCAACATTAGTTCCTCTCTCTATTTTTCTTACTCCCTTTCCCATTTTCTAGACAAAGTCTTCTCTAGAAAGTAATTTTTATATTTTTTGTAGGGTCAGTGGAGTACTCATATCAGATCCTCAGATGAAAGGCCACCAGGAAAATCACCTTCACAACAGGCATATGAACACGAAGATGCACTATACAAGTAGAGGGAATTCGATTCCTAGAGAGTTGGCAAGAAACCCATAGATTTTGACACCCGATAAATATTATCATAAACAATTTTTGGCTCCCAATGGGGGGAAAAATTGGTAGCATCTACATCCAAAGTACCACTGCAAGGTCTAAAAAAGAAAAAAATTCAAATATTCTAAAAAATACAAAAAAAATCAAAAAATTGAAAAAAAGGGAGTTAATGAAAATCCATTGCTAAAAGACATACTTTTGATTGTTATAAGTGACCTTTCACATTCCACATTGTATTTTCATATTCCATTGTAATATATTCCAAAGGATGGATGAAAGGAGATACACCAAGTTGAATAGATCAAAGGGAGTTGTTGATCCCACTTTTGATGCATTACAAAATAAAAAATAGAAAATGGAGATAATCCCTACTATTTTTCTCAAGCCTCATTCCCATCTGGGTCTTCAAGCAGTTCACATGGTAATCCTAGCCAAATTCTTGTTGATACTCCTACAAATTTTCCCATATTTCAACCACCATTGAGCATTGAGTTCTTGAGTGAAGAAGAAAGAGAACAAAAAGAAGAATTTGAGGAAGAATTTGTAAAAACAAGTGCCAAACCAGAAATAGAAAAAATAATGGTAGACGAAGAAGAAAAACCTCAACCCATTGTTCCATGGGGAAGAAATATAGGCCAGCCCATTCTTGAACCCCCTTCACAATCTACCTGTTTCACTGAATACGTTTTGCGATAAAACATATAAGGTAAAAGGTCAAGGAGGAATACCTATGATATGCAGGTTGAAGGTTGAATGCGCGCGTTATTGAATTTATCCAAGCTGATTGTAGAGAAATCATTTTTGTCTATGAAGGACTACATGTAGATACAAAACACGACCACCAAATGATATTAAATAGCTAGAGTCATAGGACTGCCTAGCAAGGCTAGATCTAGGTAAGCATGTGATGCTTCCTCAAATGGTTGTCAATCCTCTATGTTTTTATCAAATTAATGAAAGTCAAATATGAGAAATAAATGTCCTATTGCTAAAAATTTGATTTAGATATCTCAAAACATTATGAACAAAATAAATTAAGAAAAGTATTGAAATATAAACTAATTTATCATCAGAGAAAGGTATGTTTCTGCTTGGGAAAGGTCACAGGGGTGATAGATAAGGTCATACAGTTGTCTGTTAAGGTATAGAGTGGATTTTATGGGATGTTAGAGGTAGTTTGGTGAATGTTAATATAAAACACAGTGACCAATATCAATCTAGTGACTGATTCCGGTAGAGAGGGGAGACCGAAAATAGTTAAGGTGATTGACGTCAGTAGGGGTGATTCGATAGTAAATTATTAAAAAGAGATTTTAGGTTTTTCTTGTGATTGCATAAGAGAGTGAGGGTAGTGTGGTTTGGATCATAATATGGTTGAGAAGACTCAAGGTTACTAAGAATGAGGTTTGGAATGATGAAAAATCTTGGGATGGTTGAATAGTGGGTTGATGGGAAAAATATGATGTATAGGCAATAAAAAAAAAATAAACTATTGAAAGGAGTAAAACATATACAAAAGGAATAAGCCAAATGATTAGAATCACAATACTTACTTTATGTCTTATAGATCTTGGGAGTTGGAATGGTTGATGGTTGATCGAGAGAAGAATTGATTGAGTCCAATTCCACGACAGTATGACCTATGTTCTCTTGTGATTATTCCAATGCTCTGGAACGGAAAATGAACTGCTTGTCTTGCACTGTGGTTGTATGTGTTCATCATGTCTGGATGCAGGAAGGTCTTGAAGATTCATGCTTGAATGTAATCAGGATCCAATAACTGAATGACCAACCCGTGTAAAGAGTTATGAAAGTGTATATAAGGTAACCGATGGACGGTTAGGTGACCAGCATCGGTTGAGGGATAACCGACGTTGGTTAACAGTAAGAAAGTCTAGGTTTACCAAAAATAGGAACATCTTTACTATTTTTGGCATGATTTTGATTGAGTCCACTTAGGGAAGTGGATTTCATGTGAGATAAGACAGATAAGGTCATAAAAAAAGTTCAATTAGGTTTAGGAAGAAGTCTTAGTTAGTTAGGGTCAAGTGGTGACTCAGCACTGAGAGTGATGACTCAGTGCTGAGAGTGATGACTCGGTCATTGTGAGTTAAATGCCCTTAGAATGGGTCTAGCGTGAGGTGTAACGATGAGGTGGAGGTGTGAGGGTGAAATTAACTTAATTAAATTAATTAATAATGTGAGGATGAATATTAGTATAGGATGAAGGGGTCATGATGTAATTAAATATATTACATTAATTGATTGAAGGGGACCAAGGGGAGTGTGACCCAAATTTGGTTTCTACATTTGCCTACCAATTTTTTTTTGTATCTCACAAGGTAAATGATCCTGAAAAACCCTAGGAAGGCAATCGACCCAGGTATAAGTGGAGGTTGGTTTCACCCAAGTAGGGCTGAAAAGGTACCATCTCCCTCTGTTCAGAGTTGGTGTTGCAGATGATGTTACTGATTAGTGGAAAATTGAGTGGTTTGAGGGACCCATAGGTGACATGTTATTATTAAGTAGGTCATTGATATAGAGGGCATTCCAAATTTGATATCTAAGGGAGGCCATAATGTATGTCATATCCATTATGAAATCATGAGGCATTGGCAGATCCAGAAACACATAGCACTTAAACACTATAGATTAGCGAATATTGTACCGGGTGGAGCATGAGATTGCATTACACGTGGATAGGTTGTCAGATGACAGTAATGGACTATGTTATGTGCCCATACGAGGTTCGCACAGTGATCTGTAGGTATGACATAAGGTAGGATCCCTATGGTCTTGCACACATACATATATTTAGTGTCTCCTCAGTGTTGGAATAGGTAATAGGTTGTGATAGATCCATGGTTCTGAAAGGTATGGAGTTCGGGACTAATGGATACATGTATGGTGAGGGGCATAGGTACGAGTCACTTCACTAGGCTAATCTAAAACTTGATTTAGCTACTGTCATAGTGTAGAGGAATACATTACAGGTTCAAAAATGTTTTCCACTCTACAGGACACATAGTTATAGGGTATGTAGGGATAAACTAATAGGTTAGAGACAATAGGTAACCACTTTTCTAGGCTTAGTCCATGGCCCTATAGTGCCCAGGTAGCATAGGAAGCATATTTCCGCAAAGGGCAGAGATGGGGAGTGGAGGGTAGGTGGTCACCAACTACAGGCACAAGTGGTTGGTTTATAGGGCCAGTTGACTATCTACAAGGAACATAGTGGTATGCCTTATAGGCCCAGATTGAACACATGTTACTTTTCTTTGCCATAGGCCTAGGGAATAGGTCCCATATTACAAGTGCACTCTTCACTAGGATGAAACTTCCCGTATTTCACTAGGCCAGGAGGGTAGGCATCAAGATAGGGGCAGGCCATTATTAGTCAGTAGCTTGTAGAGTTCACAGGTTGTAGTGATTCCATGGCACCACCCTATAAATTTGTCGATGGTGAGGTTCAGGGATGCTCTGAATGAGGCTCTCCCTCACTATCAGGATCATTTGAAATGACTTCACAGTATTTGATGTCCCCTCATATGCCAAGTATAGAATCCAAGTAGGTAGCCAGTGAGCGGACGATATTGGGTAAGACTCATAATTCTGGTAGCACAGGGGGTCATCGATCCCAGAGACATGGCCATGGTGAGGTTACGAGCATAAGAGCTTAGATACTGGGCCTGGAAGAGGGCAATAGTAGGAGGAGACAAGTGAGACTAGACAAGAATGGCATCAGGTGGGGGTGAGTGGTCACTATATGGATAGTGTACCATTATTTTTATTTTTCATATATATACTTTCTTGTCATGCTGAAGACGTGAGATTGTACATGAGAGTTTTTTGAGATACTGATATTTATTAGGTATATTTGTGTATATATGTATTGATACACAGACACTCCCATTTATATAGTGGATGATGTTGATTGGATAGATGATGTACTCATTTTTAATTTCCATTGTTATTGTGTATTATGGAAACTAGTTGAATTAGGCATGATTGAGTCGAGGTCATGTAGGCATGATGGAGTCATTTAGGCATGGTTGAGTCAGGTTTAGACATGGAGTTATTTAGTCGAGGTCATGTAGGCATGGGAGTCAAGGTCATTTAGGCATGATGGAATATAGGCATGGTGGATATGAGGTGATGGTCATGTCAAGGTCATTTAAGCATGATGGAGTCAAGGTGATTTAGGCATGATGGAGTTAGGTATAGGCATGGTGGAGTCTAGGTGATTTAAGGTCATTTAGGCATGTATGGAGTCAGGGTGGTATCGTCAGGGCATGATGGAGTCAGGTATAGGTTGAGGTCAAGTTTTTTGTCATTTGATTTAATTTCCAAGTTATTGGTAGTATGGAAAATAAATAATGATGTATATGTATGTTGTGGTGTAAATTTCCAAATATTTGATACCATGGAAATATGAAATGATTGATGTAGGATATGATGATGTGAGAAAATGGTAGGTATGTATGTTGTTATGATTGTTTAATTTCCTAGTTTTGTGTAAAATGGAAAACTCACTAAGGTAGAATGTGAATATAAAGGGGGAAAATTGGTTAGGGGGAAGAGTGGATGAGCTAACCTCCAAGGGCCCCATGCCCTCGGAGTGTTGCCTACATAGCCCAGAGTGAAAAGGGGCCTCAGGCCAATGAAGTTCTCCCATAAGCTAGGGAAGAATATGATGAGGTAGAGGAATGGGTCATTAGGTTTTGGGCATGATTGAATCTAGGTCATTTAGGCATGGTTGAGTTTAGGTCATTTCAGGCATGGTTGAGTTTAGGCTGAATAGGTATGGTTGAGTTTAGGTCATTTAGGCATGGTTGAGTTTTAGGTGATTTAGGAATTCCTAAAATGTAGGTGTCAAAGGTCTGGTCCTGTATAGGAGAATTAAATAAGTAAAGAAAAAAGGGGAATGGTAAGAGGAGACAAAAGAGCCACCTAATTGATAAGAACCATTACGAGTCTATCATACCAAAGATGGCGTATGAACAGAAAACCCTAAAGGCATTGCATGATTGATTGTTTTAAGGGTGAAGAAGGTCACATGATCATGAAATGTCACATTTATGGCATGTCCCTTGAGTAGGAAGAAAATTAGAAAGGAAAGGTGGTGAGGTGAAAGAAGTTGGTTTAGTGTAACCTGGTGTGAGACAACATGCCTCTTTGGCAAGAGACCCAAGATCAAAATAGGTAAGTCCATGACGAAAAAGTCATATTTTTCTTTTTGCTTTTGTTTTTATAGACTGATCGATGCAAGAAGTCTATGTGGGATGAGTAGAGTATCTCCTTGAGGTCGTCATGAAGATGATCGATGCGGGAAGCTTCAGAATATTTTTATTTTATTTTATTTTTATAGGAATAGTCTTCTTTTTGTGATAGACTATGTACAATATAGCTAACTTTGTATAGCTTTCCTTCAGGGAGCAGGTTTATTTATAGCAGCAAGATAGAAAGATTAGATTTCCTTTTTGAGGGAGTCATCTTTTTGTAGAGAAGTTTGACTCAAGGAGTTTTGAATTTGAAAATCTTGTATATTGCTTTTGAATTGTTTTTTTGGACTTTTAGGTCATGGACAAGACTATAGAGAAGTATAGGCTTCTTTTATGAATACCAAACCATAGCGCACAAGAGGTTAGCTATAAAAGAGAGGTTTTAAGTGAATGAATGAACCATGGGATTCCATCTTGAAAAGGATGAAAAGTATCCATGAGAATCATGCCATGAGTAGAGTCATGGTACTCATATTAAAGATAAGGCTGAAAAGTTGATGGGTAATCACATGATTCTTGTTTATTCATTGATCCTTAAAATAGGTAAGTGGAAGGTGAATGGTTCTCAAGGGACAAGTGCTTAATAGACATAAGGTGATCTAGGACTTGATTCAACAATATAATGGTCGAAGATGTAAGGCATTGAGGGGATCAGGTTCGGTTTTTCCTTCGAGTGAAGACAAATGATAAGCACCTGATCCATAGGTATGAGTAATGATATAAGGTCCAAGCCAATTAGGATAAAATTTGTCCCCATTTACTTTTCTCCACTTTTGTTACATGTTGATTTTCCTTTAGGACGAGGTCACCGACCTAAAAGGTTCACTCTTGGACACGTTTATCATAGGCACGTTTGATACATTTTTGGTAGATTTGGAGGTGATCGAGAGCATTGAGATTACATTCGTCTAATAACTTGAGTTGTGTCAAATGGTCCTGGTGAAAATCATCATCATTAAGCATATATTTGAGTGAGATACGAAGAGATGGAATTTGGACTTCGAGAGGTAGGACAACCTCTGTACCATAGACCAAAGAGAAAGGCGTGGCAATAATTGAGGTATGAATACTAGTGTGATAAGCCCATAAGGCAAAAGGAATGTGCATGTGCCAATCCTTTCCAGTATCATCAACCACTTTCATAAGAATTTTGTTTAAGGTTTTTTTGGTTGATTCCACTTGGCCATTTGTTTGGGGATAATAAGGTGAAGAAAAACTAAGTTGAATGTTGAAGGCATCACAGAGTTTCCATAGGGTTTTATTTTTGAATTGTTTTCCATTATCAGTGATGAGGCGGTGAGGAACACCAAAGCAAAAAATGATGTGATGATTGATGAATTCACATATTTTCTCAGATTTTGTAGAAATAAGAGGTATGATCTTCCACCCACTTAGTGTAATATTCGGTAGTGGTAATAATCCATTGATGGCATTGGGAAGAATGAGGATTGATCTCTTCGACAAGATCCAAACCCCATTGAGAGAAAGGCCAAAGGTCTCATGTGACTTATAAGGCTTGACTAGGGGTGTGATGAAGATTAGCATGTTGCTGAAACTTCACACAATGCTTGACATAGTCACAAAAATCATGTTTTAGGGTTGGTCAGTAATAGCCCAGGAAAAGAATGTGTTTAGTGACAACTAAACCACTAAAGTGACCCCCACAAATTCCATCGTGAACTTCCTTGATGGTGTAGGGAATTTCAGAACTCGTAAGACATCGTAAGAGGATAGTGTCAAAACCACATTTATAAAGAAGACCACCCATGATGACATAGTGAGAGACACTTTTGAGAAAGGCTCATTGTCTATTGCGAGTAAGATCTGGAGGTAGGATGGAAAGGGAAAGGTAGTCAGCAAACTACTTATACCAAAGGTCGCATGGGTTAGTTTCAATGTTTCCTACAAGGTTGACATCTCGAATCAGATAAGAGGGTGAGTGCAACCTTTGTACAGTGACAAATATTTTTGAGTCGGAGGGTGAAGCGGGGATTTGAGAAGCCAGATAGGCCATGGTATCTACAAATTTATTAGTGGAATGCGGGGTGGTTTGAAGTTCATAACGGTCAAAGGTAGTCAAAAGTATGTCAACATGATGCTTATACTTTTGAAGTATCTCGTTATGACACTAGTATATACCATTAACTTGGTTCACAACTAGTTGAGATTCACCAAAGATATTAATTGATTTAACGTCTAAGGCTATGGTGGCTTGAAGACCTAACATGAGTGCTTCATATTTGGTAATATTCTTAGTAAAATCAAAATCTAGTTTGAAAGATAATGGCATAGGCTCACCATCAAGAGGGATGAGGATAACTCTGGCACCCTACCCCCATGCTGACATTTGGAACCATCAAAGAATAAGGTCATCTGGTAAATGGTATCATCCAAAGAGAGGGTAGTGATGGATTCATCAAGGAAATCAAAGTTAGAGGATTGATTTCTCGGAGAGAGGTGCATCTGCGAGTTGGTCTGCAATTGTTTGTCCTTTGACAGATTTTTGATGGGTGAATTCAAGATCTAGGTCTACAAGAAGCATGAGCCAACGTGCAACACATTGATGTTGGTAAGGCTTAGTGTACATGTAATGTAAGGGGTCAGTATTGGTGACAAACAAAGGTTTTTTGGTTGAGTAGGTAATGGCTAAGTTTAGTGGTGAAAAAAACTAAGGCTAAACAGAGTTTTTTAGTGTGAGTATATCTAGTTTCGTAGTCTAAAAGTGTATGGATTATATAATAAACCTTGTTCCCTGTGTTGCTCATCACGATGAGTGAGACATGACACCTAGGGAATGATCAGTTGTAGAAATGTAAAGGTAAAATGGTTGATCATCCTTAGGGGGAATGAGCACAGGTGGTTGGAGGAGGTATTGTTTTAAGGAATCAAAGGCTTTGGTGGCATTCATCATCCCATTTGAAGGAGACATCCTTTTTGAGGAGATGATGAAATGGATGGAAGCGGTCGGAAATATGTGAAATAAAGTGATGAATAGATTGCACAACTTGCCTTGCAAACTACGAAGTTTATGAAGGTTAGTAGGTGGAGGAATTTTGAGAATAGCCTTGATTTTAGCGGGATCAACTTCAATGCCATACAAAGAAATAATAAAACCAAGGAGTTTTCTCGAGAGAACTGCAAAGACACACTTCTTAGGTTGAAGGTGAACACAATATTTGATGAGATGGTAAAAGATGACCTTAAGGACTATAAGGTGTTCGGCCCAATGTTTGGATTTGGCAAGAAGATCATCAATTAATCTTCAATATGTGATGCATAATGTCATGAAAGATATAATTCATAGCCCATTGATATGTAGCACCAACATGTTTTTAAGGCCAAAGGGCATGACATGATAGCAAAAGGTCCCCCAAGGAGTGATGAAGGTGGTTTTGTGTTGATCTTCCAGGGCAAGTAATATTTGGTTATAACCTGAGAAACCATCCATGAGTGATAACATCTCATGGCTGATGGTGAGATCAACTAGTTGGTCAATACTAGGTAGAGGAAAGTCATCTTTGGGGCAAGCTAAGTTAAGGTTGTGGAAATCTGTGCAAATGTGGAGTCCCCTGTCACTTTTGTAACATAGAACAATGTTAGAGATCCGATTGGGGATAAGCAATGGGTAGGATGAAGGAAACTGAAAGAAGGCATTAGATTTCTTCTTTGATAAGAAGGAAATGTGAGGATGCATTTTTTGCATCTTCTGTTTCACGGTTTGGCCTTAGGAATAGTTACGATATTGTGGACCACAATGTTTGGGTCAATACTAGGCATATTAGCATAGGACCAAGCAAAAGTGTTGCTATGATCCCGGAGGAAAGAAGTAAAATATTCTTGTTCAACAACATCTAAAGATTGGCCTATTTTTAGAATGTGTGGGTCATCCTGAGTGTGAATATTGATTTTGATGGTTGATTCATTCAACATGGTTTTGCATCTCAGAAGGTAACGACCAGTGAATATAAGAATATTCCGCACCAAGGTAGGTGAGAATAGACTCATCATACTAACATTGAATGAAGTTAATAGAAGGTGTATCATCATCGATCATGTCAGGATACAGAAAGGGAAGAGAAGAGGGAGCCTCGCCATCAAAGTTGATAAGTTAGAGGTCCTAGGGAAATGGTGTTCACAAAAAAAAAGTTAGGAGGAATGGATTTTAGATCCATAGAATTTGTAGGTGAAAGTGGTGAAGTTGGTGAATGGGGTGGGGAATTTTTATCATCCTCAATGAGTTTAACTCGGGCCTTCTTGGGAGATGGATTAGAAAATCTAATACCACTGCGGTCTTTATGCTTACGGTGGTGCATGGGATGACAATATGGTGGCCTTGTTCATAGAAACCAAAGTCAAATCCCTTCCAAGCACAATGATGGAGGAAAGTGTGGGCGAAGTGGTGTTGGTGAGAGATTGAAAGTTAGAGGAAAATGGTCAAGTTTGGGAAGGTGGCTCGGGTGAGTAGGTAGAAGCATCAAGTCCCCCATACGTTAAGTTGGTGTGAAGGTGGGGAGGATCATAGGGGAAAACTTCACCTATGCAGTGGTCATAGCGGGGATGTTGGTGAAGTTTACCATACTCTTGAGGAGTAAGGAATGTGTCAATATTATAAAGGAAGTACTCCCCGGAGTGAGGCATTGAAAAAAACGTTCTAAGGGATCAGTAGTTGATATGTGGGTAGCGGGAATGAATGAACTACTGGACAGCTGGGAAGAAGAACCATTGGTTGGTTTAGAAGCAGATGGGTTGAGTCAGCTGCAGAAGTTATGGCAGCAATTGGAATAGAGGACTTGTTTGTGGAAGAGGTAGTGACAACATTGGTGGATGGTACCATGGGTGAAGGGGAAGTGGTAGTGGTGGTAGATGCCTTAACTGGTATAAGGACATCATTGGGTCGATACAACATGTTACAGGTCTTGAATGGTAAAGGGTCGGCTGGAATGGTATAGTTGTGTCCTTCATGCTCAAATTTTAAACAGCAGATGTAAGGTTGAAGGAACATAACCCATGGCGCAGATCCAAGGTCATCCAAGCAGCATGTTTTACCAGAATTCCCCCTCTAAGACATAGAATAATTCTGGAATGGTACGGGCGCCCACACGAATGTGGAGAATTATGGTGCCAAGGGTGAAATTCATGGCATCGTTGAATGAATGCAACGTAACTGGGTTATTATGCATGAAATTGGAAGGGATGCACATTTGGTTGTATACATGGGAAGAAATGATGTTGATATTAGCACCGTCATAGATCATAACACGTTGAATGCATATATTATAAATGTAGATAGACATAAATAGGGCGGTATCATGATCATCTGATTATAGAGGTATAATCTCGTCATCAGAGAAATTGAGAGTGGCTAATTGATTAGTGGTAGTAGGGTGCAGAGGAAGGGGATGAAGTGGTGAGAGAGGCCACATGATGATGAGTGATAATGCATGCCACAGGAGTAGGGTCATTAGGCAAAATCTTAATAGATTGCAGAACCTCAATGAGGGCCTGTCGATGAGACTAAGAGGTTTGGAAAAGTTCATACAAAGATATTTTGAGAGAAGATTGGTGTAATTGTTTAATCATTGTACGATGGGAAACATCATTAGAAATAGGGTATGTGGGTCCATGGATGGTGATTTTTAGTGCAGGTGTAAATGGGATATTGGGTAAAAGAGTGGTGGATGGGCTGGTTGTTTTCTCCTTTCCTTTTTCGTTCTAGGGCTCGAGTGGTAATGTTAACCATATTAATGTATGGTAAAGGAGAAAGTGATTCATGATAGGTGTAGTGATAGGAAGGGAAAAAATATGGTGAGGGCATATACTAGTTTTGTGAAAATAATACGGTGCATTGGCATTTTTGGTGAAGGTTTGGATAGCTCTCTTATGTGGACCATATTGATCTCAAATGTTGTAGGAGGATAAAAGGGTTATGAAGGGGGAGATGAAGGTCATTGAATAGGTAAGGGATGAGGAGGTGTGGTGATAGATGGAGGTGGAATAGGGTCCTCATCTAAAAGATCATCATCATCAAAGTTTTCTTTAGGAGGACATAGTTGGAGAAGAATATGTCTTAAGAGCCTTACAGTTTTCCAAATAATGCCCTGACACACAATGGTAAGTGCAAATTTTCATATCATAAAATCCTTTTAGTTTAGATTTTAGTGGGTCGTTAAGGTCTAAGTGGTGGCAATGTGATTATATAAGGTTTCCAAAACGTTAGCTAAGATGTTAGCGGAAGACCTTGCTAAGGGATCACAATGTGAAGTAAAGTGTGGGTCTAGATGAAAGGTGTGGGTGATTTTTGTGGGTGAGGCACCATGGGAGAGTGGGAATTGGAGATTAAGTCAATCTGACCACCTATTTGGTAGGTAGTATGTTTTTAGGTTTGGATTGCACTTTCTTGGGTAAAGATGCAGTAGATGAACTAGCAGTTGAAGGTGGTGTAGGTTTAACTACATCATTAGAGGGTATTGGGTTTTTGGACTTTGGTTGTACCTTCTTGGGTAAAAGTGAAGAAGAAGTGTGTGATGGATAAGGGAAGGTAGATGGCGGAAGGGGACCGGGTTATCTAAGTTGAAAATGGCAGGTGTAGTGAAGGATATGGGAAGAGGTAAGGTGGAATTGTACTGGGTTGAAGAGAAGGGAATATAATAGGCAATGATGAGAATACTGGAAGTGGTGTAGGTATAGGTAGTAGAAAGGATGTAGGTGATGGTGAAGGTGTAAGATGTGTAGGTAATTTAGGGTGTAACAGAGGATCATGACGAGAAGGTAGGCTACTATGTTTTTGGTTTACCTTGGGCAAGAGGCTGCGTTGCCAAGGTTGATGGGTGGGGCCCTAGGATAGATGGAAGTGGTGAACGTGACATAGGGATAGTGGGAAAAGATAGTGTATGCAGCCTGAGAGATTGGATCTTCGTGTTAGGTGGGGGAATAGTCTTTACACTGGCTTATGAGGATGTGGCTAAATATAGTTTGATAGGGGGATGGACTAGTCTTGATGCTGGCATGACTCCCAATGTGGCAATGGGTTTAGACGCAGAGGAATATATAGATGTAGGTAAGGCTTTAGGAATTGAAAAAATTTCAGTAAATGGTAAAGATTTAAGTGTGGGTGAGGGTGATGAAGATGAAGTCACTACAAATGGCATGGGCATGGCTAGTTTGGTTTTCTGAAACACCTTTGGATAGATCGTTGAAGTATCAACAGATAACATTTGTATCTGAGTTGAGAAAGGTAGCTAAAGGCATCCCTAAATCATGGAATTGTTGGCATAATCCAAGCGGTCAGCCAGACATTAAAAAAACACCATTGTAGGAGGGGATGATGTTGATTTTGTAGTGATCCCTGTAAAGAATGTATGTGAGACAGGGAAATGGTTGGCTTCAAATTCTATGGGTAAAAGAGCCGAGAAAAAATCAACATAATCCTTGAAAGCCAATGGAGAATTGTCACCAATAGGAAAGGGTACTACTAATGGATCCCTTATGGGTAGGGGAAATGACAAGTAGGATGAGGTAGGTTCATATTTTGGTGAAGAGTGTAATTTCACAAATAGGGACGGAAGCCTGTATATTTTATTAATGTGAAATTGATTAACCATTACAATGGAGTGCTGCAATATTTATACATATTGGATAGTAATGTGCAGACAAACAAATATGTTGCATAGGTAAAACTATACTCACAACTGCTTCCAATAATACATTCGGGAAGCATATAAATTGTTATAATAATTGTAACAATTATCCATGTGAAACAAAAAGACAAATATGGTTTAAACCCATATAACAACTTACAACTATATTATGGTTTATAATATAACCATCTAATATGATTATTTAATTAATAAAATAAAATAAATAATAAATCATATAATGCATAATTAATTTATCCTAACATTCCCCCCCTTAATTGTGCATTGTCAAGGGATGAGGAGAGGAACTCTCTTAACAACTCGAACTTGTCACGTGTAAGTGATTTTGTGAAGATATTTGCTCGTTATTCAACTATTGGACAATATTGAAGCTGGATGTTGTGCTTCAACACATGTTTGTGTATGAAATGAACTTGTACCTCAATGTGCTTTGTTCTCTTGTGAAAAACTGGATTGCGAAAAAGTTTGAGAACACCTTCATTGTCAACATACATGGTGGTCGGTTTTTCCTGTAGTATTCCAAGTCCTTCTAGTATGCGACATATCCAAATCACTTCATAAACAAATTCTCCTATAGAACGATACTTGGATTCTGTGGAAGAATGAGCAAAAAACTTGTTGTTTCTTGCTTGCCCATGATATTGGTACAGATCCCATAAAGAATACAAATCTTGAAGTGGATTTTTCTATCATCAATATTGCCTTCATGATCTGAATCCGAATATCCTAACAAGAAGAAGTTGTCATTCCTCTTGTAATCCACTAATCTTTTGAGATATATCAAGATGTGCCTTTCTTCTTTCCAATGAAAAAAATTTATGTTTTGAATGAACTTGGTTAGATAGCTTATTGCAAAGATAATATCTTGTCTAGTGTAGGTCAGGTAAATGAGACCCCCAATAAATTGTCAATAGAGATTGGAATTTACCCTCAGGATATGGATCTGAATGAGATAACTCCAATCTATTCTCCATAGGTATAGTACTCGGTGTGTAATCCATCATTATGAATTTCTTGAACGTTTTCTTGGTATATTTCATATGAGAAACAAAGACGTGATTCTCTTTCTGCCATACTTCCAATCCAGGTTAGTAATGCATCAACCTGAGATCGTTCATGTCGAATAATCGATTAATATATTTCTTCGTTGCATCAACCATCCTCATTAAACTTCCAGTGATGAATAGATCATCAACATAGACAATGAAAATCACAATCTCCCCCCCCTTGATTATTAAGGTAAATATTGGGATCGTATGGATTTCTAAAAAGTCCATGTTGTATGAGATGCTCATCAATTTTGATGTACCATGTGTTAGGAAATAAGGGATAAAATATGCGGAATAATCCTTCACAGAATCGCAACAGTAGAAACTAATATGCAGAAATTATTACAGATCTCAAATAAAATTGCAGAATAAAATAACACAACACAAAGAGACAATATTTAACGTGGTTCACCCAATTTGGGCTATGTCCACCAAGAATCACTTGTTCAGATTTTATTACAAGCCACTGCTCTCTCAATATAATACCTAGATCCGTTTGGATCTATGCTCAACAAACTCTATAGAATTCACAGTTGAATTCAAAACACATCTGCAATACATTTTCTTGTACATCTATCATATGCAAAAGACCATATAAATAGAAAACTGCTTAAGCAGTTTTACAAAACCGTGGGTACCAAAACCATGGGAAAAACCCGTCCCATAAACCTATGGGTAAAAAAACTCACCCATATGAGAAAAGCACGTTTCTCGATATTTCGGGTGCAATTTTTCGAGGGCAAAAAATTTACGCCTAAATTTTTTTTTTCGGGGGCTGCGACCCCCGAACCCCGGTGAGGATACATGAAAAGTGTACAATACTCTTAGTGTATAGTCTTCAACACTTTCACACATGAAAAAAGGATCCATAACCTAACAATCTCCCACTTTGAGACTAGTTTTCCTCTGAGCAAGCTTCTTAACCCTTCACTAGTTTCTGTGAAGACCAACCAAAGCTGAACACAACTTTAGTTTTTCCCTTGTGACCACCTTGGTCATCATGTCTGCAAGATTTTGACTGGTATGAATCTTCTCCAACTTCAACTTCTCTTCCTCCAAAGCTATCCTGATGAAATGGTTCCTTAACTGTATATGCTTTGTCCTAGAGTGGAAAACAGAGTTCTTAGCTAGGTGTATAGCACTCTGACTATCACTATGCATCTTACATTCCTCCTGCTTATGCCCCAACTCCTCAAAAAATTGTTGTAACCAAATCATCTCTTTTCTTGCCTCTCTGGCAGCAACATACTCAGCCTTTGTGGTTGACAAAGCCACTAGCTTCTGTAGTCATGAAATCTAACTCACTGCTATCCCACCTACAGTGTAAATATAACCTGTCGTGCTCCTCCTGCTGTCTACATCTCCAGCCATGTCTGAATCTACATAACCACGTAAAGTGGTGTCTGATCCACTGTAGCACAAAACTGTTCCCATGGTCCCTCTCAAATACCGAAGGATCCACTTTATTGCTTGCCAATGCTCTTTACCTGGACCACTCATAAATCTACTCAGAGCTCCCACTGCATGGGCAATATCAGGCCTAGTGCACACCATAGCATACATCAAACTACTAACTGCTGATGAGAAAGGTACCTTAGACATCTGGTTTCTTTCCTGCTCTGTCTTGGGACTCTGCTCCTTTGATAACTTGAAATGGCCTGCCAAAGGAGTCCCAACCAGTTTAGCATCCTACATATTAAACCTCTCCAAGACCTTAATGTACTCTTCTTGAGATAAAGTCAGCTTCCGTTCCTTCCTATCCCAAGATATCCTCATACCAAGGATTTGTTTGGCTGCACCCAAATCCTTCATAGCAAATGATTCACTTAGCTGCTTCTTGAGTACTTTTATTTCCTGCATGTTTTTACTTGCAACCAGCATGTCATCAACATACAAACACAAGATAATATAACTTCCATCCTCAAATTTCTTTGTATACACACAATGGTCAGAATGACATCTGATATAACCTTGCTCCATCATGAAGCTATCAAATTTCTTATACCATTGACGTGGAGCTTCTTTCAGGCCATACAAGCTCTTCTTTAGTTTCCACACCATCTCCTCTTTACCTTTGACTTCATATCCTTCTGGCTGTTGCATATATAGCTCCTCCTCCAAATCACCATGGAGAAATGCAGTCTTTACATCTAACTGTTCTAAGTGCAAGTCTTCTGCTGCCACTATTCCAAGAACAATTTTGATAGAAGTCATTTTTACTACAGGAGAAAAAATCTCATCAAAATCTATACCTTTTTTCTATGTAAACCCCTTGACCACCAACCGGGCCTTGTATCTTTTCTTGCCTCCTTCTTCCTCTTTGACTCTAAACACCCACTTATTCTGTAATGCTCTTTTTCCTTTGGGTAGCTTTACCAAATCCCATGTCTGGTTCTCCATGAGAGCCTGATGCTCCTCATCCATGGCTTGCTCCCACTTCTTCCTGGCATCTACTTGCATTGCTTCATCAAATCTCTCTAGTTCTCCACTATCAGTGAGTAATAAATAATAAAGAGAAGGAGAAAAATGTTCAGGTTCTGTTCTTACCCTAGAAGACCTCCTCAATATAGGATTTTTGGGTTCTTGTTGAGGGGGGTTCCTGAACTAATTCATGTGTCACTTTCCCATCTGGAAGATCCTCTACCGCTACATATTCTTTCTTGGATTCTTCCCTGTTTTCCTGTAACTGCTGCTTATACATGACTTTCTCATTAAAGACCACATCCCTAGATCGAATGATTTTCTTGTCCTTAATACTCCAACATTTATATCCAAAGTCATCACCACCATAACCAATGAAAGTAAATTTTTCTAATTTAGCCTCTAGGTTAGTCCTATCATCCTTGTCTATGTGAACAAACACCTCACATCCAAAGACTCTAAGAAATGAATAATCAACTATCTTACCATACCAGGCCTCCTCAGGTATGCCTCCATCCGAGGCACTTGAGGGGTCCTCTATTTATCAAGTACATAGCTGTGCTCACCGCTTATACCCAAAAAGAAAGAGGCAGTCCTGCATGTAACCTCATGCTCCTAGCATGTTCCATTATTGTTCTGTTCATCCTTTCTAATACCCCATTCTACTGTGGAGTTCCTGAAACCATCTTTTTCCTATGGATTCCATTCTTAGAATAGTAATCATCAATTTCATTGTTGCAATTCTCCCCCTCCATTATCTGACCTGAGAAATTTTAGCTTAAGACCTGTTTCATTCTCTACCAAGGCTTTCCATTTAACAAAAGTGTCAAATACATTAGATTTGTTTCTAATAAAATAAACCCAAACTTTCCTTGTTGCATCATCAATAAAAGTAACATAATAACTTGAACCCCCAAGAGATAATACCTGAGCTGGCCCCCACACATCAGAATGCACAAGCTCTAACTTACTCTCTTTCTTTGTAGGTCCATCCTTGAGAAACCTTACTCGCTTCTATTTCCCATATATGCAGTTCTCACAGAAATCAAATCCTGTTTCTGTATATCCAGGAAAATTCTTCTTTATGATGTTCATTGCCCTTATGGCTCATATGACCGAGCCTATAGTGCCATAATGTTGTATCTACATATGAAGCCACAAGATTACAATCATTAGTACTATCAGTGGTTAAATACAAGGTTCCAACCTTCTTACCTCTTTCCAGCACAAGAGCACCCTTGGTAACCTTCCAAGAGTCTACTGTAAATATCACAGTACAACCATCACTTCCTAACTACCCTGCCGATATCAAATTTTATCTTAATGTAGGCACATGTCTGACATCCTTCAATAACGAAGTATTCCCATTCTGCATCTTAACCTGAACAGAACCTTTTCCAACTATAGTGTAAGGCTCATCATCCCCAAGAAAAACATTCCCAAAATCTCCTTGAACATAATCAACAAAATAATGCCTATGTGGAGAAGCATGGAAAGAAGCCCCTGAATCTAAAACCCAAGATTTAGTAATATTGTGCAAAGAAAGAATCAAATCATCCTGACATACATTACCCGTTGCCATATTTACCTCCTTGTTTTCTTCCTGTTGTTTCTTCTTATCCCGAAGCTCCCAACAGTCCTTCTTTGCATGCCCAGGCTTTCCACAATTCCAGCATATAATCTTGTTCTTGGATTTTGACCTTGCCCGATCTTTTGATTTTCCACAGTTTCCTCTATTCTTCTATCTCCCTCTAGTTTCCACTGTCAAAGCATTCCCTGAAGTAGAAGATTCCCCAAATATTTTTCTTCGCATTTCCTTGCTTAGAATCACCCCTACAACATCCTCAAACTTCAACTTCGAGTTAGCTGGAACCTAGATACTTACCGCCATTACCAGGCTATTCCAACTCTCAGGTAAAGAGCACAGAATTAATAAAGCCCTAACTTCTTCATCAAATTCTATTGTAACTGAAGCTAGCATATTCACTACCGTATTAAAATCATTTAAATGATCTGCTACTGAACTATTCTAAGACATCTTCATATTAAACAATTTTTTCATTAAAAATATCTTATTAGAGGTAGATGGTTTTTCATACAATGTCCCTAATGCATCCATTAGATCTTTTGTAGTCTTTTCCTTTGAAACATTAAATAATACCGAAGATGCAAGACTCAGCCGGATCATTCCAAGTGCCTTCCGATCCAACAAATCCCATTCCACATCTGTCATACTCGAGGGTTTGTTCACCTTCTCAGACAACGAAGTATAAAGATCCTTCTGATAAAGGTAATCTTCCATCTGCATCTTCTAAAGACTGAAATTCTGCCCGTTGAATTTATCAACCCTAGATCTTCCTTCATCTGCCATAGCTCCCACTCAAGCTAAACCAACTTTCCCTACAATTCAACACTTCAGCAAACTAAACTAGGCTTTGATACCAATTGTTAGGAAATAAGGGATAAAATATGTGGAATAATCCCTCACAGAATCGCAACAGTAGAAACTAATATGCAGAAATTATTACAGATCTCAAATAAAATTACAGAATAAAATAACACAACACAAAGAGACAATATTTAACGTGGTTCACCCAATTTGGGCTACGTCCACCAAGAACCACTTGCTCAGGTTTTATTACAAGCCACCACTCTCTCAATATAATACCCAGATCCATTTGGAGCTATGCTCAACAAACCCTACAGAATTCACAGCCGAATTCAAAACACATCTGCAATACATTTACTTGTACATCTATCATATGCATAAGACCATATAAATAGACAACTGCTTAAGCAGTTTTACAAAACCGTGGGTACCAAAACCATGGGCAAAACCCGTCCCATAAACCTATGGGTCAAAAAACTCGCCCATATGGGAAAAGCACGTTTCCCAATATTTCGGGTGCAATTTTTCGAGGCCAAAAAATTTACGCCTAAAAAATTTCTTTCGGGGGCTGTACCCCTGAACACCTGCTACAGGGGGCTGCCACCGCCAGACCCCCGCTAGAGGCCTGGCCCAGCCCTGAACCCCGGCGAGGATACATGAAAAGTGTACAGTACTATTAGTGTACAGTCTTCAACACTTTCACACATGAAAACAGGCTCCACAACCTAACACCATGCCCAGGGTTGCTCATCAATCTTGATGTACCATGCCCGGGGTGCCTGTTTGATTCCATACAGAGATTTCCTGAGTCTGCATACCTTTGCTTCTTGACCAGGTACTACATATCCCTCAGGTTGAGTCATGTAGACTTCTTCTTGTAAATCTTCATTTAGGAAGGCAATTTTTACGTCCATTTGGTGGACTTTCCATCCAAACTGAGTAGCTAGAGCAAAGATCATCCTGATCATTTTGATATTATTTGTGGGAGAAAATGTCTCCTCATAGTCAATGCCTTCTTTTTGTGCATACCCCTTTGCTACAAGTCTTGCTTTATACTTTTCCATTGTCCCATCTACTTTGTACTTAGTTTTTAATATCCATCTGCATCCAATGGGTTTTTTCCCTGGTGGAAGATCGACAAGCTACCAACTGTTATTCTTCATCATTGATTGATATTCAAAATCCATGGCATCTTTCCAAGCTTTTAACTGTAGGGCTTCCTAGACTGTAGAGGGCTCATCTGATTCAATAACTCTACTCATTAAAGCAAAGTTAACTTCTTCTCTTCCTTTACTGTGAGTCCGTGGTCCAGGGGTGGATGTATCTAGTGGAGCATCCATTCCTGCATCTCGTAATGTACTTGTACACCATTTAGGCATAGGTTGAACTGTTCCCATGGGTTGTGGTTCTATCTGATCAACACCATCATCCCCATCATCACTTTCATCTTCTATGGAAACATCAGCTTCAATTTTTACAACAGGTGAAAAATCTACATCTTGTGAGTATGGAGGAGGAGTCTCTGCTTCCTTCTTCTCGAAAAACTCAACATCTCTGTTGGTGTAGACTTTTCTTGGTCTTAGGATCGATCAATCTATACCCAAGAGTCTCTTCACTGTACCCAATGAAGACGATTTTTTGTAACTTCATGTCCAATTTATTTATGTTCTATTTCGGTATGTGCATGCTTGCTTTGCACCCAAATACTCTAAGGTGTGCAATAGATGGTTTCCTTTTTGACCATGCTTCTTGTGGTGTTATTCCATCAAGAGTATTTGTGGGTGTTCTGTTCAACAAATACACAACTTGTCTTTGCTGCTTCTGCCCAAAATGTCTTTGCAAGTCTGGAATCATCAATCATGCATTGCACCATTTCCATGATGGTACGATTTCTTCTCTCAACAACACCATTTTGTTGTGGTGTGTGTGGAGGAGGCATTTGTCGATGAATCCCGTGAGTTTGTAGGTAGTCTCTGAACTCATCACTGGTGAATTCCCCCCCTCGATCTGAGCGGAGAGTTCTGATGTGACAACCAGTTTCTTTCTCAACTACAACTTTGAACTTTTTGAAGGTTTCAAACGTTTCACTTTTCTTATGAAGACATAAAATCCACATTTTCCTTGAATAGTCGTCAACACAAAGCATGAAGTACTGGAACCCAGAATGACTTGGCTGCATCGGACCTTAAAGATCTGGTATGAACCAGGTCAAGTTTACCATGAGCTCAAAATGTACTCTTTTGGAATGAAGCTCTATGTTGTTTTCCTGCTAGGCAGTGAGGACACTTGTCTGTATCCTTCTGAAGAGATGGTAGCCCATGTACCATATTACGCCGGTAAAGTGTTTCGAGATATTTGAAACTAACATGACCAAATCTCTGATGCCATAACTGTGCTGAGGTGGAATTCTTAGCCACAAGTGCTTGATCATCTCTATGAACAAAATCAAGTTGGAACATGCGTCCCACATTGGAGGATTTTGCAATTATTTTCGAGCCTCGTGATTTATCTCGAATCAAACATGTTTTCTTGCCGGAATGACTATCAAAGTCAATTTTTAGGTTGTGATCTAGGATTTGACTGAACTGAAAGAAGATTCTTTGTCAACCCAGGACATATAGGACATCTGATAGTCTACATTTGCATGAACCAAGGGGTAGAGAAATGTTCCCAATCCCCTGAACTGTATATGAAGAATCATCTCCCAACGAAACATGATTTTTTGATGGTGTGTCCCTCATTGAAATAAACCAGTCTCTGTGGCCGGTCATGTGTCGAGTGGCTCCCGAATCAACATACCAGACATCACTAGATGACGTGGATGGTTCACTTGATCGAGCAGTGAACAAGAAGTCTTCATTGTCTGAATGTTCTTCTTACTCAGCAATATTTCCTTGCTGATGGGGTCTTCTTTTCCAATTCCCCTTTTTCTACCCTTGATTGTAGTTAGAATGTCCCTTGTAAGATTTTTTTTGTTGAGGTCTAGAGTTGCTTGATGAACCTTTCTTGTAAGTATTATACCAACAATCTTTTAAGTCATGTCCTCTTTTGCAGATAGGACATTGCTTCTTCTGTTGTTTTTCCCCTTGTGATACTGATTCTGATGTTGGGACTTTTGATAGGAATTAGTTTTCCTTTACCTTTTCCTTTCCATTTTTGATGTGAAGAAAGTGCCTGCTCCTCTTCATCATCCTTATTATGCATTGCTTCCTCTTGTTGCAGTAGGTTTACCAGTTTTTCAAAACCAACTGTCATATCTGACACGTTTAGTGTTGTGACAAAAATGTGGTAAGAAGAGGGGAGTGCTCTCAGAAAAATGGGAATGAGAGCATCATCTGTGACCTAGTTCTCCTGGGGCTAGAAGTGAAGCCCTCAATTCTGTAACTCTTCTTAAGAAAGCTTCAATTTTCTCATTCTACTTGAACTTCAGTGTATGTAACTGACTCTGCAAATTCAGTATGACATTCTTGTTCTTGGCCTCGTATACTATGCTCAACTTATCCCACGCTTCTTTTGTTGTTTTGCAATCTCGAATGTGGGGTTGCACATCATCAAACACTCCAAACAAGATGATGAGTTTGGCCTTCTGATCTTCTTTATCAAATTTCGTTGTTGTGTTGTATCAGTTGTTGATCTGGTCAGAGTACCATTCACAACAGTCCAAATCTCTTCAAACTCAAGTTGTGTCTTGATTTTTGTCTTCCATGCAGCATAGTTGTTTCCTCTGAGAAGTTGTGAATCTGGAAGAAAAAATTTGGGGGCATTGGTGCCCATTTTGTAGAGAATCACTGACAAGGTTTGGCTCTTATCACTCTAGGTATAGGTCTCCCAATCTATATACCGTCAGTCCGATATACCGAACCTTTCTATATATGTTCCTTTTGATATACCTGTCGGTACATGGAAGAATCTCTCCCTTTCTATATACCCAGATGGTATGTGAAAGAGGTGTTAACTGTACGTGAAAGAATTCAATATAGTGGTACCAAGACAGTACTGAAAGGGGTCTGTGTGATTATTGACACCCAGGTGCAAATAAAAATATCCTCATACTTGCGTGTAACTTTCCTATATACTCGATAATTTCTCAGTCGCTGCGATTTATGTCGTAGCATTTCTGCAATCATTCATAGAGGATGGGATGGCTCATAAGTGTGTGCACTGTGTTTTATTACTCCCCGTCAATTTAAAGGGATCGATGCCCCTAGATGATGTTGTTGCAACTATATTAGGCAATTAAGTGTATAGTAGTTCATGATGGCTTTACCGTAAGCAAAAAAATTCCCAGAGGCACTGTATATACCGAATGCTACGAATGAGATCTAAAATCTTGTGAGTGTTACAAAACCAATTTTTAGATGGGTTTTTTGCATTAAAATGTTGAAATGAGTTTCCAGGCCGAATACAAAATTTTTTTGAATACCCTGGCAACCTGCAAATTAGTACAATATAGTTAGTTATAATTACATTCAAAAAATCTCAAAAAAATTGAATGTTCCTCCAAAAAAAAATTGTAAAAGCAGGGCCCTGGTGGCCTTTTAACCATGAGCTCCAATACTAAGGCTTTCTGAGAAAACTTGGCCACTTAAAAAACTTGCTGTAAATGAAGTTTTTTGAAGCCTATATGAAAAAAATGACTTACCTTTGAAAATGCAAAAATATGTCTGCAGCTGGTGTGAGAATTTAGGGTTATTTTTTTGCTAAAAAACCGGTTTTTCTCTACTCTAAACACTTTAGTTGTGGCTCCTTATAACTAAAGGGTTTTTAGAACCTTGTTCTCCTTTTAGCCGCTTTTCCACTAAATTTTCTCACCCTTTTTTTTAATTGTTGAGGGCTTGGGGATTTGAACCCTTGCTTCCCCACTGATTGAAATTTTTCTATTCCTTTTTTTGTACACATGTGCACTTGAAGGCTACAGTGCTTGTGCAGGATAGACAAGGCGTGGAGCACAACATTTAGATTTAACTGTATTTTTTTATTTTCTTTGTAAAACCATACCATTTTCAAGCAGTGCACCTGGTGCATGGTGCGAGGGTTTAGAGGTCGTGGCTTTGGCTTTTGGATTTGTAATAGCTTAAACTGATCGGTTTTGCTTCAGAATGCCAATAAAAATCCAATGTTGATCACTGCAAAACCTCTGAATTTGATAACAAACAGATCCTATTGATCTGTGCAATATTGGCCCTTCGTGAATTTTACTCCTCAATGTATTACCTGCAACAAATTTTTCCTGGTTTTGAGTGCACTTGCAAAAAAAATTTGCGTTTTGGAACGAACTTGGGGATGTGGGATCCTCAAAGATGAGGCTGGGAGGTTGCAGGAGGTTGTAACAGGCTCTCTATTGCTGCATTGACATTCTCCAATCTTCTCTATCTGATGCTGCACTCTCTTTCCACTCCTTCAAGGTCAAGATTCTTGCTCTGGTACCAAATGTAGATTGAGCAAACAGGGACAGAAGCCTGATAATAGTTTATTAAACTCAATCAACCAGCATTAAAAATAGAATGGGTTGCAATATTTATAGATATTGCACAACCAAATACAAACATGAAAAAAGTTGCACAAGTGTAACCAATTCCAAAATACACAAGCTTCCAATAACATCCAGGAAGCACAAATGAATAAATACAAATATATTGTTAAAACTATAACAATGCATCCGTAGAAGACAAATATGGTTTACAAACCATATAACAATACATAACAAAAATATGGTTTATAATATAACCATTATTATTTAATTAATAAAATTAATTAAATAATTGTACTATGCATAATTAATTAGGATAATAAATTTATCCTAACATTCCCCCCCTTAATTGTGCATTGTCTGAAGAGATGAGGAGAGGAACTCTCTGAACAACTCGAACTTGTCACGTGCAAGTGACTTTGTGAAAATATCTGCTCGTTGTTTCAGTAGTTGGACAAAATTGAAGCTGGATGTTGTGCTTCAACACATGTTCGCGTATGAAATGAACATGTACCTCAATGTGCTTTGTTCTCTCATGAAAAACTAGATTGCGAACAAGTTGGAGAACACCTTCATTGTCAACATACATGGTAGTTGGTTTGTCCTGTGGTATTCCAAGTCCTTCTAGTATGCGACGTAGCCAAATCACTTCACAAACAGCTTCTCCTGCAGAACGATACTCGGCTTCTGTGGAAGAGCGAGAAACAAAGTGTTGTTTCTTACTTCCCCATGATATTGGTCCAGATCCCATAAAGAATACAAATCCAAAAGTGGATTTTCTATCATCAATGTTACCTGCATGATCTAAATCTGAATATCCAGTCAAGAAGAAGTTTTCGTTCTTCTTGTATTCTAGACCAAGATCCACTGATCCTTTGAGATATCTCAAAATGCACTTTGCTGCTTTCCAATGAAAAAATTTGGGTTCCTGCATGAACCTAGATAGATAGCTCACTGCAAAGCTGATATCTGGTCTAGTGTAGGTCAGGTAAATGAGACTCCCAATCAGCTGCCGATAGAGAGTGGCACTTACCTCAGGAGATGGATCTGAACGAGATAACTGCAATCTGTTCTCCATGGGTGTAGCAATTGGTATGTAATCCATCATCCTAAAATTCTCGAGCGTAGTCTTGGTATATTTCATCTGAGAAACAAAAATATGATTTTCTTTCTGCCACACTTCCAATCCAAGACAATAGTGCATCAGCCCGAGATCGGTCATGTCGAATGATCGATTAAGATCTTTCTTCGTTGCATCGATCATCCTCACTGAACTGCTAGTGATGACTAGATCATCGACATAGACAACAACAATCACCATCTCCCCCCCTTGCTTTTTGAGGTAGAGATTGGGATCGTATGGATTTCTAACAAATCCATGTTGTACAAGATGCTCATCAATCTTGATGTACCATGCCTAGGGTGCTTGTTTGAGTCCATACAGATATTTCCTGAGTCTGCATACCTTTGCTTCTTGACCAGGTACAACATATCCCTCAGGTTGAGTCATGTAGACTTCTTCTTGTAAATCTCCATTTAGGAAGGCACTTTTTACGTCCATTTGGTGAACTTTCCATCCAAACTGAGCAGCTAGAGCAAAGATCATCCTGATCGATTTGATCTTAGCTGTGGGAGAAAATGTCTCCTCATAGTCAATGCCTTCTTTTTGTGCATGTCCCTTTGCTACAAGTCTTTCTTTGTACTTGTCCACTGTCCCATCTGCTTTGTACTTAGTTTTGAATATCCATCTGCATCCAATGGGTTTCTTCCCTGGTGGAAGATCGACAAGCTGCCAAGTGTTATTCTTCATCACTGATTGATATTCAGAATCCATGGCATCTTTCCAAGCTTTTGACTGTAGGGCTTCCTGGACTGTAGAGGGCTCATCTGATTCAATAACTCTACTCATCAAAGCAAAGTTAACTTCTTCTCTTGCTTTACTGCGAGTCCATGGTCCAGGGGTGGATGTATCTGGTGGAGCATCCAATCTTGCATCTCGTAATGTACTTGTACACCATTTAGGCATACGTTGAATTGTTCCCATGGGTTGTGGTTCTATCTGATCAACACCATCATCCCCATCATCACTTTCATCTTCTGAGGGAACATCAGCTTCAATTTTTACAACAGGTGAAAAATCTACATCTTGTGAGTCTGGAGGAGGAGTCTCTGCTTCCTTCTTCTCAAAAAACTCAACATCTCTGCTTGTGTAGACTTTTCTGGTCTTAGGATCCATCAATCTATACCCAAGAGTCTCTTCACTGTACCCAATGAAGATGATATTTTGTGACTTCATGTCCAATTTCTTTCTGTTATGTTTGGGTATGTGCATGTTGGCTTTGCACCTAAATACTCTGAGGTGTGCAATGGATGGTTTCCTTTTTTACCATACTTCTTGTGGTGTAATTCCATCAAGAGCAGTTGTGGGCGCTCTGTTTAACAAATACACTACTGTTTTTGCTGCTTCTACCCAAAATGTCTTTGCAAGTCCAGAATCATTGATCATGCATCTCACCATTTCCATGATAGTACGATTTCTTCTCCCAACACCATTTTGCTACGGTGTGTGTGGAGGAGGCATTTGTCGACGAATCCCGTGAGTTTGTAGGTAGTCTCTGAACTCATCACTGGTGAATTCCCCCCCTCAATCTGAGCGGAGAGTTCTGATGTGATGACCAGTTTCTTTCTCAACTGCCACTTTGAACTTTTTGAAGGTTTCAAAGGCTTCACTTTTCTTGCGAAGACAAAAAATCCACATTTTCCGTGAATAGTCGTCAACACAAAGCATGAAGTACTGGAACCCTGAATGACTTGGTTGCATCGGACTGCAAAGATCGGTATGAACCAGGTCAAGTTTACCATGAGCTTGAAATGTACTCTTCTGGAATGAAACTCTGTGTTGTTTCCCTACTAGGCAGTGAGGACACTTGTCTGTATCCTTCTGAAGAGATGGTAGCCCATGTACCATATTACACCGGCGAAGTGTTTCGAGATATTTGAAACTTACATGACCAAATCTCATGATGCCACAACTGAGCTGAGGTGGAGTTTTTAGCCACAAGTGCTTGATCATCTTTGTGAACAAAATCAAGTTGGAACATTCGTCCCACATTTGAGGCTTTTGCAATTATTTTTGAGCCTCTGGATTTATCTCGAATCAAACACATTTTATTGCCAGATTGACTATCAAAGTCAATTTTCAGGTTGTGATCTAGGAGTTGACTGACTCAAAGAAGATTCTTTGTCAACCCAGGGACATATAGGACATCTGATAGTCTGCATTTGCGTGAACCAAGGGGTAGAGAAATGTTTCCAATCCCCTGAACTGTATATGAAGAATCATCTCCCAACGAAACATGATTTTTTGATGGCGTGTCCCTCATTGAAATAAACTAGTCTCTATGGCCGGTCATGTGTCGAGTGGCTCCCGAATCAACATACCAGACATCACTAGATGATGTGGATGGTTCACTTGATCGAGCAGTGAACAAGAAGTCTTCATTATCTGACTATTCTTGTTGCTCAGCAATATTACCTTGCTGGTGGGGTCTTCTTTTCCAGTTACCCTTTTTCTACCCGTGATAGTTGTTAGAATGTCCCTTGTAAGATTGTTGTTGTTGTGGTCCAGAGTTGCTTGATGAACCTTTCTTATAAGTGTTATACCAAAAATATTTTGCAAGTCATGTCCCCTTTTGCAAATTGGACATTGCTTCTTCTGTTGATTGTCCCCATGATATTGATTCTGATGTTGGGACTTCTGATAGGAAATAGGTTTTCCTTTACCTTTTCCTTTCCATTTTTGATGTGAAGACAATGCCTGCTCCTCTTCATCATCCTTATTGTGCATTGCTTCCTCTTGTTGCAGTAGGTTTACCAGTTTGTCAAAACTAAATGTCGTATCTGACAAGTTTAGTGTTGTGACAAAAATGCGGTAAGAAGAAGGGAGTTCTCTCAGAACAATGGGAAAAAGAGCATCATCTTTGACTGGTTCTCCTAGGGCTAGAAGTGAAGCCCTTAATTCTGTAACTCTTCTTAAGAAAGCTTCAATTTTCTCATTCTGTTTGAATTTCAATGTATGTAACTGACTCTGCAAATTCAGTATGACATTCTTGTTCTTGGCCTCATATATTGTGCTCAATTTATCCCAAGCTTCTTTTGCTGTTTTGGCATCTCGAATGTGGGGTTACACATCGTCGAACACTCCAAACAAGATGATGAGTTTGGCCTTCTGATCTGCTTTATCAAACTGCCATTGTTGTGTTGTATCAGTTGGTGATCTAGTTAGAGTACCATTCACAACAGGCCAGATCTCTTCAAACTCAAGTTGTGTCTTCTATTTTTGTCTTCCATGCAGCATAGTTGCTTCCTCTGAGCAATTGTGAATCCGGAAGAAAAAATTTGGGGGCATTGGTGCCCATTTTGTAGAGATCACTGACAGGGTTTGGCTCTTATCACTCCAGGTATTAGGTCTCCCAATCTATATACCGTCAGTCTGATATACCAAACCTTTCTATATACACGCCCTTCCGATATACCCATCGGTACGTGGAAGAAGCTCGCCCTTTCTATATACCCGGCGGTACGTGAAAGAGGCGTTAACATACGTGAAAGAATTCAATACGTGGTACCAAGACAGTACTGATGGGGTCTGTGTGATTATTGACACCGGCTCAAAGAAATATCCTCATACGCGCACGTGTAACTTCGCTATATACTCAGATAATTTCTCAGTCCGAATTTATGTCTTGCAAATCGTTCACAGACGGATGGGATGGCTCATAGTGTGTGCATTGTGACCTTATTACTCCCCATCGATTTAAAGGGTCGATGCCCAGACGACGTTGTTGTAGCTATATTAGGTGTTAAGTGCAGTAGTAGTCGCGACGGCTTTACCCGTAAGCGCTTCCCAGAGGCACTGTATATACCAAACGCTGCGAATGAGATCTAGGATCTTGTGAGTGTCACAGAACCAATTTTATACTATTTTTTATTACAAATTTACTAGTTTCTAAGTAGTTACAAAGTTTTCAGTTGATTATGGAAACCTGTAAATTAGTACAATATGTTGAAGCATGCAATTACATTCAAAAATCTGGAAAAATTGAATGGCAGGAAAAAAATTTATTTTTTCGGGGCCCTGGTGGCCTTTAGAGCCCAATACAACTTGTTGAGAAAACAACTATAAAAAAATAGCTCAAAATGAGGTTTTTTAGATAGCCCTCCTTTGGCAAAAAGTGCTCCGAATGCAAAAATATGAAGAGTGGAGAAATTTTTTTTACCCTAAAATAGGGTTTTTTTTCGCTCTAAATTTAGTTAGTTATAACTAAATTTGAATTTTCTGCTAAATTTAGTGGTTCCACTAAATTTTCTGCCAAATTTCGTTGTGGGTGAGGGAGGGGGATTTGACCCCTTGACCTCTCTTGATGGGAAGTGTCTTACAAAAGTTATGCTAGCCACTTGGGTGGCTAAGTTAAACAAGTATATGTAAAGAGAAAATTATAACTAAACACTTCCAAATTGTAAAACCATACCTCTTCATAAAACCATGGTTTTGGAAAGGTGGTTTTGAGTAAAAATTCTAGCAAAGAGAAAAAATGACAGGCAGTTTTTGGCGAGAATGAAGGAAGTTTTGATTTTTTATGGCGCCTTAGATCATTTTTCTTCCTTCCTTTGAGCTTGTAATCTCTTGGCGAATTTTATCCTCCTCAACCTTAATTGCAGTGAATAAAGGTGGTTTTGAGGAATTTGATGGCGGTATTGCAAGGGATGGGGCTGGGAAGTTGTAGAGGCAACTCTGGCTCTCTTTTTCTTACACAAGCTTCTCTAATGCTCCTCAAAAATCTGCTGTAATCCTCGAATATCCTTCAAACCTGCTCTGAAACCAAATGTAATTTCACAAACAGGGATGGAAGCTTGTGTATTTTATTAATGTGAAATTGATTAACCATTATAATGGAGTGCTGCAATATTTATACATATTGGACAACAATGTGCAGACAAACAAATATGTTGCACACGTAAAACCATACTCACAACTGCTTCCAATAATACATCCGGGAAGCATATAAATTGTTATAATAATTGTAACAATTATCCTTGTGAAACAAAAAGACAAATATGGTTTAAAACCATATAACAACTTACAATTATATCATGGTTTATAATATAACCATATAATATGATTATTTAATTAATAAAATAAAATAAATAATAAATCATATAATGCATAATTAATTTATCCTAACAAAGAGGAAGGTAAGTATGACTCTCTTGTGGTTAGTAGAGTAAATACTACAAGTTGTTCGTCAGGTTGAGAGGTGATTGAGGAAACTGCATCGGTAGATATGGCGGTGTTCTCCATGGTTGAAGGGGGAGATAAGGGAGACTCCTTTATGGGTAAAGGAGAAGATCAAACAAGTCCCTCCATGGATGAAGGATCTCATGCAAGAATCCCTTCTATAGATGGAGTAGGAGGACATTGAGGAAGGGATGGTATGATGTTGAAAACAACATGAACCTCATGAATGTTACTGTCATTTGTCGAAGGTTCATTGGTTTGGTTAGATGATGGGGTGTGGTTTTGGGAAAAATTTTCTTGAATATGTGAAGGTTCTGATTAGCCGGTGCATTAGGGTTATCCACGATGAGATGCCCACTATCTAACATTTCTTGGATGATAATTTTGAAAGTTATATAATTACTGTCACTATGACCTTTAACGTGATGATAGTTGCAGTAATCATTTTATTTGTACCAAGTAGGGATAAGACGAGAGGGGTCAAAAACCTGTAGGTGGTTTGACAGTTGGAAGAGTGATTTCTCCATATTTTAGAAGTTTTTCTAAAACTGAAGAGTAGGTTTCTCTTATGGGAGTATATTTTCGTTGCTCCCCGCTTGAATTAAAAATCCTGAATAGGAGAAAGATTGGAAGAAGGCCTTGATTAGTTGGATGGATGAGATGGGATGACTTTCAAAAACTACTGCGTGGGTAGATCCTTTTACTTTGGAGTAATTATTTTATGGTTTGGAAGAAAAAGAAGTATTGTTTGATTTAAACGTAGAATTCTTGTTGCGTAATTATATCTTCTTCTCTTCAATGGAACAAATTTCAAGTTTTCAGGCCATGGTGAATGACTCGTCGAACGTGTGGAAGGTTTTAACCTTGGAGAGTTGGCAAGATGTGCCTAGCACAAGCCTTAGTGAACAACTCTATTAATTCGGTTTGAGGTAGTTGAAATGTGAGATGGTTGATTAGGCTTCGCCAACGAGAAATAAAATATGTGATAGATTTATCTTCATATTGATGTTTCGAGTAAAATTCGGTCCATGGTGACTTTCTTGATGATGTTGATAGAAAAGTGGTCTAGGAAAGCTTGAGCTACTTGGTTGAATGAGAAAATGGAATGCCTAGGTAGAGCACTATACCAATCTAACGTAGGTCCTATCAAGGACATTAGGAATGTTTGTAAGAGAAAAGCGTCATCATGAGCGATTAGATAACACCCATGTTTAAAAAGACCACAAGTGTTGTTGTGGGTCTTCTTTGTTGTTAAATCGGTTGAATTTAGGCATTTCCCAATGCATAGGGTATGGACGAATCAGAATGGACGTGTGAATGGCCTCATTGCAAATGTCATGATATGTCAGAGAATTACATGAGTCAGAGACCGATGCTTCTAATGTTTGTATCTTGTCCATCATCATTTTGATAAGATCATTAGTAGGTTGTGATGACTGGGCACCCCCATGCAGTATAAGGGGGTAGATGATGAAGGTATGACATGGGCGACATCCCAGTATATGGTGGTTCTATGTATGAAAATTGTGAGGGAGGAATAGATGCAGGTGGCAAGTATCCTGAATAAGCGATAGATGATATAGGTGTCTATTGGTGATAAGTGTAGGTAGGTGGCATGGATGTAACGACTCTCGTAGTAATTGGAGGAATCGATTGTGAGATGGAGAGGACAATGTTTTTGAAGGGAGTATGAGCTATTGCCAACACCATGGGTGGCTGAGATGTAATAGGTATATGAGAGGTGGTGGGTGTAAATAAACCTACACTCAAGGTAGTTAATAAAGGAATGGTTAACATCACAAGAGAAAATGACATCAAAGGCGTGATAGATGCCATAGGTGCAGTAGATATCGATGATGTAGGGTCAATTTGGGACACCACAAGTGGTAAGGTGGAAGAGGGTAAGGCAGAACTAGTAGTAGCTTATGTAGAAGTAGGTGCGAGGGTAGGAAGAATGGAAACAGACATGCTATATACAAGCCGCCCTAATGAATCTAGAGTGGATGAATGGGATAAATAATATTGTAAAGCAATAGGGTTTTGATCAAGGAGTCTTGTGATCTCCTCATCATCGGTACTGATGGTAATAGGCTGACTGGGATCCATAGGTGATAGAATGGAAGGTAATGATGGGCTAGGTGGGAGTGGTTGAAAGATAGCATGGAACACGAGGGTGTTGGCTTGGCTACGAGTAAAAACCATGTGAATTATAGTAGACCTAGTAATTTGATCTCTGTAAATGACACAGGAGTACATAAGGACTAGAGAAAATGGTTCCAGAAGGTGACAACTGAGCATTGTTTTAATTGAAAATTTAAAACATACTAATCGATGGATTTTGGGTAACCAGTGTCGGTGACAGAAGGTAACCAATGCCGGTTAGAGGACCAATACCAATTGTTGTGGAAAATAAAATGATTTGTAAATGTGGTAATAAATAATAAAAATGAAGCAAATCTGGGATTTAACAGTGATTTTAAAGACACAAAGATATAGTTAGGTAACTGAGGAAACCCCAGAAAGAAGAGAAATGTGATGAATGCTACTTTTGTTAAAATGACCAAAATAATAGGAAATTGAAAATGGCCAGTAAACTGATGAAGGTTAGATGAGTAAACCGATGAAGGTTGATGGACTGATGCCGATCACTGTGAAATTTGTGAAAAGATGGAAAAAAAGTCAATTTGGTGATTTAGATCAAATAAAAAGCCAACCCAGAAACCTGAGTACGGAAATTATTGACCCTAACACACTCAAAAAGAGTTGGAATACACCAACTATGATTATAGAGTGTGAAAGGAGTAAAGAATGAAGAAAAACGAACTCACACCTCAAAACACAAACCAAGCAAAAACTAGCAAACATGAAATCCCATGTGGTAGACTTTATGTTCTGGCTTATGCCATTTAGGATTGAATTTTGAATAGAGTAGATTTTTTGGTTTATAAAACGTGCCCTATGAAAAGCCAACAACTAAGGATAGTTTCAGGTAGGTTTTGGCGAGGGAGATCCTTTCTATGAGATAATGAATGGACAAAGAAACTAGTTTGGAGCCCACTGTCAATCCTCTGATCATGTGATCATTGACAACTTCTTCCGAGTAGGATATTGTTTAAGAAAATTAGTAAGTTATTTTTAGTGATTTGGTGTAGAGAAGAAAGTGTGTACTATAATTCAATTTTTCAACCATCAGTTGGGCATGACTTCCAACATATAGGCTACCCACAATTTTTAAATGAGCTACAGATGCAACACTAAGAAATGATATGCAAAGATTTTAGACCCAAATCCACAATGACATTCAATGAGAGAAATGATGAATAAGAAAGAGTATGTCTTTGACTAATGCAATACAAAAATAAAAAGAACGGTTCTTTTTAATCCAAAATACGAGTGTCAATGAGACAAGTAGAGGAGAAAGAATGTTCCAAAGGAGAAATTTTAATGTGAATGATTTCAAAAGGAAATAAACACACAATCTTTCACCTAGGAATGAACAATGAAAAATAACCCAAATGGGTCCCACTGGGCGTGTCAACATGTTTCACTGAATAAGTTTTACGATAAAATAGATAAGGTAAAATTTCAAGGAGGAATACATATGATATGTAGGTTGAAGGTTGAATGCATGTGTTACTGACTTTATCCAAGATGATTATAGAGAAATCCTTTTTTTATGGGAAGGACTACCTGTAGATACAAAAAAATACCACCAAATGATATTATAGCCAGAGTCAGAGGACTACCTAGCAAGGATGGATCTGGGAAGCGTGATGCTTCTTCAAATGGTTGTCAATCCTCTATTTTTTATCAAATCAATGAAAGTAAATATGAGAAATAAATGTCCTATTGCTAACACTTTGATTTAGGTATCTCAAAATGTTAGCAAAAAAATAGATTAAGAAAAGTTTTGAAATCTAAACTAATCTAGCATCAGGCAAGGTATGTTACTAGTTGGGATAAGTCATAAGGGTGTTAGGTAACGTCATCGAGGTATCTGGTAAGGTCTAGGTGGAGTTTAGGGGATGTTAGAGGCAGTTTGGTGAAGGTTAAAAAAAAACATAGTGACCGATATCAGTCTGGTGACCAATGCTGGTAGAGAGGGGAGACCGATGACAGTTAAGGTGACCGACGTCGGTAGGGGTAATTTGATAGTAAATTATTAAAAAGACAGTTTAGGGTTCTCTGTGATTGCACAAAGAGTGAGGGTAGTGTGGTTTGGGTCATAATATGGTTAAAAATACTCAAGGATACTAAGAAGGAGGTTTGGAATGATGAAAAGGCTTGGGATTATCGAATAATGGGTTGGTGGGAAGAAGGAGATGTACATGAAACAAAGGAAATAAAATACTGAAAGGAGAAAAAGATCTATAAAAGGAATAAGCCAAATGATTAGAATCACAATACTTACTTGATGTTTTACAGATATTGGGAGCTAGAATGGTTGATGGTTGATCAGAGAAGAAGTGCTTGAGTCCAGTGCTGCGACAATACAACCTATGTGCTCCCGTGAGTATTCAGATGCTTTGGAAGGGAAAATGGCTACTTGTCTTGCACTGTGGTTATGTGTGTTTTTCATCTAGATGCAGGAGGGCTTGAAAATTACACTTGAATGAAATCACACTACAATAACTAAATGACCAACCCGTGTAAAGAGTTTTTAAAATGTATATAAGGTAATAGAGGGCGGTTAGGTGAACGACGTCGGTTGAGGGATAACTGGTGTCAGTTAAGGTGGGAAAGTATAGGTTTACCAAAAATAGGTAGATATTTACTATTTTTGGTGAGATTTTGATTGAGTGCGCTTAGGGAAGTGGAGTTCACATGATAAAAGGTAGGAAGGTCATAGAAGAAGTCCAATTAGGTTTAGGAAGAAGTCTTAGTTAGTTAGGTTAAACGGTGACTCAGCATTGAGAGTGATGACTTAGTGCCGAGATTGATGACTTGATCATTGTGAGTTAAATGACCTTGGAATGAGTCTGAGGTGAGGTGTAACGATGAGGTGGAGGTGTGAGCTTAAAATTAACTTAATTAAAATAATTGAATTAATTAATAATGTGAGGATTAAAATTAGTATAGGATGAAGGGGTCATGATTAATAAAATATATTATGTTAATTGATTAAAGAGGACCAAGGGGAGTGTGACCCAAATTTGGTGTCTACACTACCAACAGGTTCCCAAAAGAACTTCCCAAATTTTAAAGGCTATGACACAAAAATTCTTGATGAACATATCACCACCTTCACCACATCATGCATTATTTTTGGAGTAAAAAATGAAAATGTTTCCATAAGATTATTCATGGAATCTCTCCAAGGAAAAAACAATAGAATGGTTCTACCTCTTGCCTGCCAAATCAGTCACTCATTGGAATGATATCAAGTACAAGTTTGAGTAAAGATTTAAATTTACTAAGGACTATCAAGACCTCTTTGTTCTATTGGAAAAAATGAAGAAATGATTAAATGAAACTATGAGAGACTTCATGGCCCATTTCGACTGGTTACTCTGCGGGATACTAGAAGAGGATTCACCATCTCAAAATAATGTCAAAAGATTCTTCATTAATGTTCAATCACCAGAGGTAGGATTCTTCCAATGAAGGTTTCAACCAATGAATCTAACAGAAGTGTAAGAAATGAATTTTGAACTTGATGATGATCTCATCCTATTTGGAAATATCAATAATCCCTCAAAGGGAAAGGCCCACCATCATGGAGAAGAGAGAATCGATCCTTTTTTGTAAAAAATGGTAAATGAAATGTATTCACTAAAGATGGACATTTTTGAACAAATTTATTATAAAAGAAACAACAAAAATCAGATTACAAGAATGCATCGAAATATTTCCTTGGAATCCTCACCTGCAAATTCCCGTTATAGAACTAAAGAAGACGAGGAGGAGCTTGAACAAGAAGGTGAATGTGGTAATTTCCTAGAGATAGAAAAATAAGATTGGATATCCTCCTATGGTGAATCAGAAAAATAAAATAACCAGTCAAGGATCTCCACTCCCACCTTGCATGGAGTCTACATTGGAGAAACCTGATCCTATGGAAAGTGGGAGGTCACCCACAATTCCAAGTAAGTATTCCGATGCTTCTTCTAGTTCTAAATCTAAACCTACTCCTGTAAAATCTGATGCTTCTAAAGTTTCTAGTTTACCTTTCAATAAAACCTATGTTACCTAGACATCTACCCCCTAATTCCAAACTTTTCCTAACCCCAAAATAAGTCCCTTCACCCCCCTTATCCAAATCTGATCCTTTCAAATTTGTAGAACATGAAAATAGAACCAAAGTGCATATTTCTAAAACCAAATATCTACGGACTCATCTTGAGCAGTTTAATTGATTCATCTGGCATATCAAAAGTTGTTTTAGAACCCAATGCTACAACCCCTAGTTCTAAAGGAATACTACCAAACCCACATATTACCCCATAACATAACATGTTTTCTTTGAGTATATCCAAGACTGAAAATGTTGATCCTTTCTATGTTTCCCTTCTCATTGCGGAATATGTATTAAACAATTGCATAATAGATTTAGGAGCCTCAAACAATGTGATGCTTGTGAAGGTCTCTAAGGATATTAAAATCCTCATGAATCATCCCAGCAGCTATTGTTACTCAATGGAGTCCAAATAAGTCCCACTTGAAGGGAAGATCAAAGATGCACAGGTAGGTCTCACCTAATTTCCAGAGAAAAAAGTTTCAATGAAAATTTTGGTAGCAAATATTCTAGCTTCATTTGGAATGATGCTAAGTAGAAGTTTCTACTAATGGTTGGGAGGTAAAATCTAGATGAATTTGTCTTCCAAAACCATTTTGGTGAAGGGAGACATGGAGAAATTACTTCTAGAGAAGAAGATGAGGTACGGTACGAAAGTCAAGAATTCTAAGAGTCAACATTTTGTACCAAAATAGCAGGAGGATGAATTATTTTGTGACAAATGAAGATGAGGATGAGATCCCAATTTTGATAAGAAAAAAACATTCCTTCCCAGAGGAATATTTATCTAGAGGAATCATTGAGGAAATGTAAACTACAATAATCTAGCCTTGAATTACCAAATGATGTAGGCCATGAAGAAGGAGAAATGGTTTTTGGTGAACTTAAAAGGGAAAAATCAGCTTGTATGCTTACCCAAGAGGAGGAGCTATTCTCATTCCCATTTTGGGTTGAAGATACTATCGATAACATCATTTATGATGAGACAAATTCAGATTGTGATGAGCCTTCAAAAGTTTTGAAAGAACAATCGGTGCTAGAACTCCTAAGGGGTGCAGAAGAACTAAAAGACCCTGAGCTCAGTCTTGAAGTCATGATGCAAGTTATGGATTTGCAAAACAAATGTGAATTAAATCCTAATCCCTCAATTGATTTAGAGATTATTCATGATGATGCAAGAAAAGTGAAGAACCTGATGCCCCTCATGAGTTGGTAAATGATGAATGTGATGATGAAAGGGAGGTATTTTGATTAACGTTCAAAGAAGATTACTCTTTCTCTTATGAAGAAGATGAAGTAGAAAGTTTTGAAACCCTAATAGTTAAGATTCCTCTTGAAAAATAAGTGGTAGAATGCTAAGATGGTAAAAATAAAGAGACAACGTGAACTCTTCTCAATGATTTCCTTTAATTTTAGAATGGAGATTCTTCAAACTAAAGTAAATATGAGCTTTTGGAAGTTTGAAATAAAGATTCAGTACAAGATATTTTAGAAGTGGTAATGAGTGTGGAAGATCCTAAGCTAAGTATCAATCTCTTAGCTCATGTTATGGCTATAAAAGATGGATATGAGATCATTTTTTATCCTCCATTTGACATTTAAACACCTAATATTGATAGAAGTAAAAAACATGAATGCAATTCCTCTCGCAAAAAGGATTTCTAGGAACGTGAATGGGTGGAACAAGAAAATTCATGATACTCAAAATATTCTAATAAGACTTATCCTTGGGGTAATAATGAGATAGTAAATGAGAGGTCAATGATGTGGATGAACACATAAGACAATTGGTATTCTGAAACTTATTTCAAAAAGAACAAAAGGAATGGAATTTCAGAGGAAATCCCAAAACATCGAAATGGCTCATGTAATCCCACCCCTCCAAAGTATAGAAACAGTCATGAAAGCACTTTGATTTTATAAGTAGTTAAAGAGAGGAGTCTACTTTCTAGAACTAGTCAATGGCTTCGCAGAACATCGTCGCTTAGTGTCACCATATTAAAGGTGACCTTTGAGGAGAGAAAATTTCTATAATGAAAGCAGGTTGTCCCCCACCTTATACCATTGGTGATATTTAGGTATGTGTTTTCCTTTCATGTGGTGCATGTCTTTCCCTTTTCATGTGTTGTGTGCTTCTTATTTTGATTGTGTGTGTGTTCTTCCTTTCTTGCTATCTATTGCAAGTTGTAGGTGACTCCGTATAGCCCAATGTATAAGACACTGGTCAATGTATTGTAACTAAGATTCTGGGATTTATCATGTCATGTCCTCACTTTTCTCATTCCATAACATGCCCCCAAGCTAAAGCCAGCTGTTGTACTCTATTTTTGCAGGGGAAAAATTCACTGGAAAACATGACAACTATGCATCAGTGTTGAAATTTTTTGAAGTCATACCTTCCCTAGACACCCTCAGGTTAGTCCATTCTTAGCACTAGTTCTATCCTATCAGTAAAATGATCCCCAAGTGGTTTCCATCATTCCCCCTAGGCAATTTAGGAAAGTAAAATCAGTCCCCATTTTAAGATCTTCTGGAACATTCAAGCATTTAAGTAGTTTTGGGAAGGGCTACCATAAGCCTTCCTAAGACTAGTGCACCATCCCTGGTGAATATTGAGAGGCCAAAAATCATCACAGAGGAGTATTCAAGTGCTAGAAACATATAGGAGTTTATTTTTGAAGATTTAGGGAAGTTTCAGAGGCTTTGGAGCTGATTCACTAGAAGCGGGTTTGTGTGCCTGAAGGAACATGCACCGCAAAAGAGGACATGAAATTCGAAGTGGGATTCTGGGATCTCCATAGTGATTTGAAACCCAAAAAAAGTACCTATGGAAATAATTTTCAATTCTCTACATGGTGGAAAAGAAGAGACATTTTCAAATCTCATGCACTTTTCTAGGTAGCTCACTCTTACGACGTACAACTAGCAATCACAGAGAATAGAAGGGGAATCCATTTGGAGATGTTTCAGTCATAATTAAAGCCTTGATACATGGTCACCATTCTCCTTATATGATAGTTTTTAGATGCAAGAATCATATAAAATAAGTCACCTGAAAACTCATCCGGGAGCTCTGAGATATGATCTTCGCAAGTTGGTTCCCAAGGTACGCTTTCCAACACTTAGTCAATTTTACTGACTAGGACACATGATAACTTGTGGTGAAGGTGCATTTTCATGTGCCCCTTTTCACCTTTTCAAAGGTACAAGGTGTCACAAAAAATGTGCCCGCTACCCTCATTTATTCCCCGGGTCACCAATATGACCTTGTGTTCGTCACTCTTCCAACCCCAATTGACTAGTTTGACCTACACACTCACCTAACCTTGCATGCACAACAACTTGGCCTCGGCAGAATGAGGAAAATTTTATTGTAACCATTTTTACCATTTTGCAAAGGGATATGAGTGACATAAAAATGTCACCCCACCCCTAGCATGTCTTCTGGTTCCTCATGCGACTGTTAACAAGTCTCCAAGTGCCCCAGTTTAGCCCCCTCTTTAATTTGCTCATCGAATAAACACATGACAAAGTGGAAAGCATAGGATGAGGTGCATTTTTATGTCCCATTTACAAATTTGTAAAGGGATTATAAGGGGCAGGAAAATGTCACCCCACCCTTCCTTCCTTCCATTTAGAATCCTATAAATATCAAACACTCAGCCATTTTTTAGCATTTCTCGTCCCCCCCACACCTCCAGATGCTACCAGAATGATGGTCAAATTTATCCAAAGATTTTAATCACCATTTTTTTCTCAAACAATTTCATGAATACTGCCAAGATCCAAAAACAAGAAAACACAAAAAGAATGAATTCGAATGAAGAAGAAACAAATAATTTTACCTGAAAACCTTGAAGTCAGTGGGAGACAAATGTGCTCATCATCTCACCAAATACCAAACGGATTGAGATGTCATTTTTTGGTAGACATTTAGTTTTCCAGACACTAAAAGGATCCCAGAGAAAGCTTTTTCCATACACAGCCCAATTTTTTTACGGCGAGCAAACCCCCATTTACCCGAACATAAAAAATTTAAATTTTAAAATCTCTCGTTTCCGACATCGGATCAAGTTGAAATTCCAGAGGAGCACTATGTAGGGAAAAAATCCATATAGAAAATGTTTATTTTGTCGTGAAACGAGCACCAGAGACACTAATTTCCAAAAATAGTAAGCCTTCCTACACAGGTGACTGCTATTTTGGGTAAGTTATCAGCAGAAGAAGTTGTGATAGAAGACAATGAACACTAAGGAGGAAAACGAGGTCAAATTGATTGGTCAGTTCAGAAAAGCAGACAAACTCATCACTTACTAAAAATATTAAGTCTCCCATTTAGGTGTTTTTCATTTTTAGTAAGTCATCCCAAAAAGAGCAAGTCAGGGAAAGAATAGTGTGCACAAGGGCAGTAATACAATACAAATCTTATTGGTGTAGTCAATTTGGGCAAAAATCACTACTTACTAAAAATAATAAGTTGTCTTATAGGTACTTACTATTAATAGTAAGTCATTCCAAAAAGTCAGTTTTCGTAGAAGGAGTGAATAGAGGGGAAAACATTCAAGTTAATATCATCAGTTGGAGTCCAAAGAGGCATAATTATGACACTTACTAAAAATAGTAAGATGTCTTTTCTAAACATATTAAGTGTAAATGAAAAATGAAGTTCAAATTCACACGGTTAAATCCAGTGCAATCTTTCTCATCTAAGTATGTTGAGGTGTGGTGACGGTGATGTCACTCACATGGATCTCAGCATTTTCTTTCGACACTCATTTCAATGTTTCAGATTTTTCTGTGTGAGGTGGAAGTTTGCAATTACCGTCGTTAGACTATTCATGGTGTGTTCCACCAGGATCCTTCAAATTAACATATTAGTATGACAATGTTGTAGAGAAGCATCCATCTTGGTTTAAAAAGTGCAGCAGACATCAACAGTGTTCTAGATGGTTGGATGGAAACTATGAGCTGCATGTGTATCCCTCATGGCTGATAAGGTGAAGATTTGCCACGAGTCAATTCAACAAAAAATTCAACTAGATTTGAGATCTTTCTAGAAAAATAGGATGGATATCAGTCGAGCAGCGAGTTCAAGTCAACAAGAACAAATTCTTCTTCTTCAGCATGATTCTTCTCTCTTTCTCTCTCTCTCTCATCTCTCTCTCTCTCTCTTCTCTCACCTCCCCCCAACTTTCTCTCTCTTAAATGTTCTAATTCTTGCATTGGTGATGTGACTTTTTCATATGTCTTTAATGTAATTAAAAGAGTAACTTTATGTTTTTAATGTATAAAGTCACCTTTATGTTATAAAAAGGGACTTAATGTTTTCCTAGGAAGTTGAAAAGTTATAAGTTATGCAAAGACATATGAAAAGTCATTGGGCGGTAGATGAAGAGTCACCTCTCTTCTTATAAAATGTAAAGGCTTCTCATTTCCAAGGTACTGGTTTCAAATTTATGAGATTATGAGAGAGAGAATTTTCTTGTGAAAGAGCAAAGAGTTATCCAATTCTTCCACTTCTCCCCTTCATTTTTCATCCATTCTCATGTTATGTACAAATTTGTTGAGATGCTAATAAAGGAAGAAGTTTCAATTTTCCAAGGCATATGAATGTGTGCATATTTCTATGTATGGTTTCCTCTAGCCAATAACATCAAAGCTTTGTTGTTTTCTTCCCATAAATGTGTGTGTTGGAATTTCTAACTAGTGTGTGTAGGAATATGATATTCTACCCCGCAACATTAGTTCCCCTTTCTCTTTTTACCACTCCCTTTCCCGCGCTCTACTCAAAGTATTCTCTAGCAAGAAATTTCTAGCTTTTTCACAGGGTCAGTGGAGTGCCCATGTTGGATCCCTAGATGAAAGGTCACCAGAAAAATCATTTTCACAATGCATATATGAACACGAATATGCACCGTACAAGTAGAGGGACTTATATTCCCAGAGCATTGACAAGAAACCCACAAATTTGTCCACCTGAAATTTTTTCTCACCAACACATACAATCCACAATATCGTAATAAACCTTTGTACACAATTTTTACAAACTAAAAATCCATTTTAATTGATAAAAAATTGAATTACATAGCTTCTTGAGACAGATAGTATTTGTTACAACGATTCTCATCCCTAAAATAACTCCCTCAATCCTCATACCATGTTTCCATTCAAATTCTCATGATAAAAATGAAGAGAAAATATGTGGTTAGGGTTCTCATTAACTCACCTATGTGAAGACTAAAAAAAGTGAGTTTAGCCTTGTTAGATTTAAGTAGGTCATGTCTAGGTGAAGTTATATCTCATGAGCACTTATTACATCATTTATTTTTGCTATACTATCACCTAGACCTATAACACAACTATAAGACAATTCAAATATTTAAAAATATGGTTTTGGAGGGAAAAACCCAAAGACCACTTATTACAATGCTCATGATTCCAAATGGAACATAAAGACCACCCAAATGGACCTTTCATACCATAAAACACCTAGAAAATCCAAAATTGAATATTGACATGGATGCTCTCACATCACCCATGCTCTTTTTAGCTTTGTTTCTTATTCCACTACACATTCCAATCATGAAGAGTGGGATCCTCTTGAAGAACTTGCCTAAATTCATGGTCCAGTTACCTTATTGGAACTTATGTGTACGTCACCTCACCATCATGACCATCTCATGACTGAATTTTTAACACGAACATCCCTTTTCCATTCTCTTTGGGAAAGAATCCTACATTGCATGTCAGAAGAAAGTATCCATCGATAATGTGAGGATCTCTCCATTCATATTGATCTCACTACAAATAGATTCTATGATTCAGATGAGATATTACTTGGTGCAGATGATCCACCACTTTTCATTTCAATTTATATTGGTCATACTTTGGTTAAGCATGCTCTCATTGATGAGGGATTAGGCACGTGTGTGGTCTCATTAGAATTCATCAAGATCTTTGGTTATTCCATCAAATAACCTAAAATCCACATGAAACACTTATCAAGGATATGATTGCCTATATATGCCTCCGATAGGAGGTATTTGGTTACCCCTCACTCTTCCCCCTAGTAATATCTACATTAAAGTTATGGTATTCCATTTCACCTTATCTTATAACATTATCCTAGGGCAACCTTAGATTTATCATATGTGCGCTATTACTTCTTCCACATGTCAGTGTGTGAAGTTTTTCAACCAGGGATCTATTTATAAGATTGAAGGGGACACTAACCCTTAGAATTATGATATGCTTTAGAAAAAGGGGACATAGAAGATCCCCATGCTTGATGAACTATCACCTATTCCCTTTTCAAAATATCAATGCTTTAATTAAACTATATATACTCTTCGTGGCAATGTCGGTCATCCTAAGTTGCTCAGGCGCACACCTCCCCATATATTGGAATCATATGATGATGGACCCAATGAAGTCACACTCAGAATCAATACCTTAGACATTCTTGAACTCATCATATCTTAGTTGTCTCCTTCCTTAAATCCATGCAAGAAGGAGCCTTTGATTCTAGTAGTTATCTCACATACGTAACAACCCTCATGGGAGCATATGATCTAACTCAAGACCATTGTCAAATATCATGTGGTGGATGATTCCATGTAAAAATTATGATGATGGTTATTCCTTAGATGATCCCCATCTAGATGGCTATGCTCAGATTTGTGATTGGGAAGTATTGTGCTACTAAAAAACCTATACACCAATATTAATCATGATGTGAATGTCATCCTAGTACAAGAGGAACCTTCGAATGTAATTGATACTTCTTCTTCATTGATGCCTAAGCCTGAGATTGCTCCACCAGCTACACCTTCACATACTACCATTGAATTAGTTGACCCTTTTTCCTAATAGAAGTGGATGAACATGTTTCCAATTTTGACAACAAAGCCTATGATCTTATGGGTGAAGATCCTATTTATTGTGCCTCAATGATTGAGTGTCATACTACTCCATTGGCACCATCCTTAAACAATTTCATTAGTATCCTCATCAGATACTCTAAATCACCCAATGTATCCTATGTAACCTCTCTCCTAACTCTTTCCCTTATGGATTCTTAGTCCTTTACAACTGAGCTATATTGCACATGAAACGAGGCTCCAAGGCATGATGTTTTTCATGAAGGCAAGGTTAAACATGACCAAACCAAAAATTCTACATAACCCTCCACTTCATCTCCCTTATTTTTATCCCATCATGGGTATTGCATGCATAATGACACTGATTATTAGGTTTTGCGTAGCAAGCATCCCATTCCCAAAACTTCCTCTTGCAATCAGAAGCAGGGAGCTGATTCCTCTTAGAACCAACCACCTCCCCCTTGAACAACTAGATCACAACCTACCTACCGACCACTACCTTGCTATGATCCTCATCCCACTATGGATGCTATTCGACATGACGTTCTCACTCGATTAGAGGATCAGATCGATAATATCTTATTCACCAAATGGTCTGAAGTGCATCAAATAGTGGCTATTACACAACATGCCATTAAGAACCTCATGAATCATGCTCAAAGCCACATTTTGAATCAAGTCAAAAACATTATCACTGATACATTGCAACATTTTTATCCTCGTGGATTGTTACCTACAAATACCTTGACTACATATTATTTTCTTATTTTGGCTAGATCCCTCGTGTCCACTTGGGATATCATCCCCCACTTGGGTTTTACAAAAACACCTTATGCCCTTGTTTGGGATCTTGATCACACCTTGGGTTTATCACACAAACTAAAATATCTTGTTATGTCCTTGCTTGTGATATTCACTCCACTTGGATTCATCATCATTCACACCTTGGTTACTCCTACCATTGGAGTACCTTGGATTTGACTCCTCCTATTTTGGCTCCAATTGACTCTGAATTTTCATATTGAATCATCATGGTGCTATGTACATCCTTGTTTATGCCTATGTATTTTCTTGGATTTATATACCCCTATCGTGCCCTAAAATCCTACTATTTGATGTCTTGGCCTTGTTCCACCTCTTGGATTCTTCACATCACGTGAGTTGGGCTATCTTACCAATCCCCTTCTCATCAGATTTACCTATTTATCGTATTATCATTATTCCTAAGTACCATGGTATTATCACATACACACATGCAAAAATTATGAAAATAATAAGTAAATCATCACATACACATTACCAAATATCCAAATCAATCATATATATTGAATCAAGTTTTATACATAAAAAATAATCATACAAAATAGCTCTAGACCATCTGCAATATGAATCAATCACCTTTGGCCCCTATGGGGGGTCTCTAGATGCTTTGGGCCAATGGGGCCGTGCTGACCACTCTCACTATGTGAGCTAGGGCTGCTGCCCTACATTGGGATCCAGAGGCCTCTCCCTATGCTCTCACCAGCCAGGTATCTAATGAAGTAATCTACATCGTAGATCTCTAGGAATATGATAAGAAAGTTTCTTGTTCCTATACCAAGGATCCTTATGCCTGGAATATACTCTATAGGATCACATCTATGCTTCTAGTAGTCACCTGTGCTTGTGTATCCCTACATGTCCTTAATGTCATGGATGCCTCACCCACTAGAAAAAATGACCTCACTAAATCCCCGAATAATGGTACCATTAGATCCACCATCATTGTAGTATCCTAAACATCTAATATAGAGTCCAGGATCTCATGGTGGGTTCTCTCAATTAGCGAGTGCCACTCCTGTGTAATTTTCTCTACAAAATAGAAAAGCGACACACATCACAAAAAATATCACATATATTTATAAAAAATTATCTAAATACAATACTATCAATTATACCTAACTACCTGAGTCTCTCCACGATATTCTCGCCATCTCCTTAGATGCCCAACACCTCATCCACCTCATCATCACAATGAGGTATAACTCCTACATATTATGCCTACATGCCTTTGGGAACCAAGATCATATCTTTTCTCCACTATGTTCTGGGCCTCTATCTCAGATGCACGACCATTTGTACCCTGATCAGTGTCAAAAATCCTCCTCCGGGCTGTCTGATCTTATGCTCTCTCATCCATGGTGCTAGCTATTCAGATCCCCATCTTATGATACTGGGAGCTACCTTAGACTATGGCCCTATATCCACACATCCTCTATTAGATCCCTCCTATGAACCACTAACCGCCATTATCTATGATGGGTCCTGATCATCCCCAGTGTGGCTCCCCTACCTCCAAGCAGGTGTGCCCGATGCCCATATCCTACGAGGTAAAAGTGCTAGTACCTTGACCTCTAATCCTATAGATTCTTTGGAGAAAAAGCATTGATAAGGTGCAAATGGTTGTATCACCGTTGGCACAGATTTCCCAAAATGTCTCAGGACCCTACTCATTGCATGGGTCTGTACCCAATAAACATAATATCTTATCACCTCTATTATGGTATCAAAAAACACTACTCAATGCCAACTGGGCCACTGATCTACATTCCCTATGTACAGATTCCATACAACATCACTTGGACCCACCTGTGCTAGTGGTTGGTATAATCAAAGTGCTCTCACTATCATCCCCTACACCCACTGAAGTACTCTTGGGGAATTTGTTGCTAATACCTATGGTGTCCCTGTCACCCTATACATCAGGAACCTCTCATAGATCCAGTCTGTTAACAAGATAACAGGTCCCACAACCCTATGACATATGTGCTACACTCTATATAATTCATGGAATAACTATACCCATATGGTGGTGCCCTAGCTAAATAATATCCCATGATCCACCACATCTCTGCATACTGCAACTAAGAATAAAGGGATGGCTCCATCTACCTTATAACACACTATATGTGCCACCACGATCCCCATAACACTTTCCAAATATCTATAATCACCGCTACTTGCACTGCACTATATCAAACACAAAACATGATCTAGTCATATGTACTTCTCCCCATAGCTCATATGGGCAATGCTCTCTGCTTTGCAACATTAGGTGTTAGGTCACAATACATATGGGTGATTCCAATCGGTAACCTCAAAATCCCATAAAAATAATCAAATTTCAAGGCCATCTCCATCATATATTATCTTATCCAACACATAAGTATATTGGACCTGGTCTCCCAAGTAGCCAAAATCATATGTAATCAATCCATATCCAATGGTATAATGGGCATCTGCATGATGGGCCCAAATCCACAACCCTGCAACTAGGTAACCTCTTCCTGTGATAATTCGAAAATCAACACACTAATGCATGACACATCAACACTTTATTAGAAGTAGATTCTGTACTCTACCTACATCCATAAAATGACAACACACAAACATCAAAACTCTAAAATAAAAATTGGAATGAAAAATCAAAGCATAAAACCTATTTTTTCCAAATCCTTACACGATTGGCACCCTAAAAGTGCCATCAACCCCTAGAAAGTTTTCCCTATGCCATTATCCATATGGTAGATGCCATCATCCCTTGAAAAAATTTACCTCCATCCCGATACCATCAGACCTCTTATTCCATAGGGGTCGATGACGTCTAGCCAAAAAGTGACCGCGAATTTCAAATTTTGACTTTAAAAATCTATAAAATGACAAACTAAAAATTAAATCCATCCTAAACCCACTTGTATTTCATCCTAACTTACCCAATGACAAAATGTTTACTAAGTTTGACACATTAAAAAGTCTAAAAAATAAAAAAAATATATATTTCACCTAATCTACTCAACGGAATTAAATGTGACCACTTACACGTAGTGGTGACCCGCCACATGCTCCACCTCGTCATCCTCCATCACCACCTCATACTCATGCCAGGATGATCTAGAGGAAATTTATGAGTGTAGATGATCTTAAAATCTCCCTAAACAATTATATCTCAAAAGAGTGTTTTGAGAGATTTCCGTTGATATAAATAACTTGAAAAATGGAGCTCGTATGCTCAATATATCTTTCGCTGAAATTTTCGGCCAACTGGGAAAATTCAGGGACTGCGTGTAGGTTTGCTGAATTGGATGTGTGCACACTTGCCAAGTGGACTAATCACATTGTGACAAGTGGAACAATTAGTATGAAGTAAAAATTTTGGTTTTGGATCTCGGTCTTCAACACTCGGTTGCGGATAGGTGGGCCCCATTCTTTGCTGGCCATGGCCCCTCAGCCAGGGTCAATACACTCTTTTTGTGGAGGGTTTCCTTACCTCCGATCTTCATATTATCATTGTAGTGATATTGTATATATATATATATATATATATATATATATATATATATATATATATATATATATATATATATATATCACATTGTGCTCCTGTAAGATGAATGTGGGATTTTCATTGCAGGGCATTTAATTGTATTGGACCAAGATACATTACATTATGGGTCTATTATAGGTTTAGCTCAATGAGTTAATGTGGCCAACTTGCCACAATCCCCTCCTATATTTCCTAGGATACTCGGTCCAACTCACCCAAAACTTGAGATTAAAAATATAAATTGATCAGATCAACATCAATGTTGCCACCTACCTCGAACACGGTAGATAAACAAACAACACATCCAACCTTCACGTGGCTTAACCAATCTAAGCCACAACATACCGCTAACACCTTACGTGGAGCCTTATAACATGACCCAACACATTGACCATTCCAAATATACATTAACCACATATAAATGGAAAAAAATAGGTTAAGGCATGGCCACAACCACGTGATAATAGGTGGAATGGCCTATTTTTAAACCTCAAACACCATCCTCGCCCACTACATGTGGGATTTTTATCCCACAATAATTTAATCGATCAACGAAATAGGAGGAGGTGGGGGTCAAACCCACGACTGGTGAGATGAAAAAATAATCTCTCACTATTGAGCCATGAAGGCTCAATGAGTTATAAAGTGATCTCGTCTATACTAAAAAAAACTTTTGATAGTGATTGTGTAGAAGGAAACAAAGGTAGTCTACAAAAATCTTCTTTTTTGGGGCAGTTAGAGTCATTTTTAGAATTCAGTGTAAACAAGAGAGGTGTTCTAAATTCCAGGACAACTATAATGATGTCATTATTTTTCCATGGAGTGATATAATTTTCATGGTCTACGGGTTTTTCTGACTTAGTTACATGGAGAATGCATTGTGAAGATATTAAAGAGCCATGGATGGATTTGAGAATTTGTTTTTGACAAATTGTATATTTCTACAAATTTGAATCAACTCCTTTATATGTGACAAAGTTCTATTATTCAATTTGGAAGGTAAAAATTATACTTCAAGTTGTTTTTAATAGATTAATTCACGATTAAGTGAATCTAGACATGTAACCCATTTGGGTGAACTCTGTTATCAAGTCGTGGAGTTATTTGATTATTTCATTACTACTTGTTATCAAAATTTTAATTTCAATAAGGAAATAAATAATTGATTAAGTAAATCAATTAATTCAAAATTTAGATTAAGTTAAATATCTGAAACAATTTTCCACAAACATATCAAGAGAATGTATAAATCAATTTTGGATGATCAAGTCGAATTGAATGCATTTAAAAAGCAACTTGTGATCAATTTTTAATGGTTTTGTAATAAATCCACTCGAATCACGAAAGTTGAGATTAAAGGGAAATTGATCTTATAATAGAAATTGGAAAAAAATGGATTTGAAAACACATTTTAAGTGAATCCATTACCATCTCTTGATAAATTTACAATTGATTTTTAAGTATCTGATTTTTTTTTAAAAACAGTACCCAAGGATAAAAAAAAATTTCTGATCAAGTTTTGGTACTAGAGCCAATTTTAGCTCCGTATTTGCTTTCATTTGAATTTTATTTTAGTGTGGTTTTACAATTTGGGCTTGCTGATATTTCCATTTGTCGTGTGCAGTGTTTTGGGAAGTACATGTGTTGTAGGAAGCCATGGGAAATATATCTAAATAGGTATAACTCGACGAGATTGAGGCATTCAACCATAAAATTTAGGAAGAAAATGCATTCCTGAGATGTTAGTTGTTCTCCCTTGAGGAACAAATTGCCCATTTGAAAAAAGAGATTGAATCCAAGGATGATCTCTTGATGTTATTGCAATGTGATGAACCAAATAAGGAGGCACCTTCCACTATATATGCATCCACTATGATAGAAGAATGCATTGCAAGTATTGTACCACATAATTCCTCTTCCCATGCATAGTAGGATTCAAGTATTGTTCTGAGTGAATTTGAAAAGCACACAAAGAGCATTAGATCTAAGTTTTTAATGAAAATGGGATTTAAGGGTAATGGACTTAGTAAGGATAATCAAGGTATATCTAACCCCATACAGGTCAAGGATTGTCCTTGTTTTTCATGTTTTGGTTACACTGATGGTGAGAAAATGGAAATTAGAGAAGGATCCAAAACCACTAAAAGAAGACAAGCTTTTGACAACAAGGTGTCTTCCCCATTAATAGCTGGTGAATCCTCACCCAATGAAGGATGTGGTAAGAGATCAACAAGAATAGGTATTGAGATTCCTCCACCTCTTGTTTACCATAAGCATTAGGGAAATGGTAAAAATCTTGATCCATTATTTCAATTTAATTTTTTTGGAAATGATATGCAGAAAATGTGTTATAGTTATCCATGCACATTTTTTGGAATGTATAACCACTGTGTAGCCAATTGTAGGAAACATAAATCTTTATTGGAAAATATTTTGAGAGTCCACTCTCTTAAACATGGCTCAGAGAGAAGTAATATGGGTAAGTTTCCTAAAAATGTGCACAAGAAATGTTGTAATTACTGTAATAAGATAAGTCATGAGAATAAAAATGTTGGTAGCTCCATCCTAGAAAAAATTGTAAAATTATTAACAAGGAAATCAATGTTTAAACAAAAATATTAAATATTACCCCTATAGTGGTTCAGGCAAATACTGAAGAAATTCCACCACCTAAAAAGCAAAATGTAATTAAATTGGTGGGTAAACAGTTTCTCATCTATATGTTTGCATAACGGTAAATTTTTATTAGCATGTAAATTTTCAAAGAATTTTTGGGATTCCCATTGAGTAGTAAAAAAGGAAATATGTCCCATGTATTTTTATCTTTGATTTTGATGAAGTAACCTGAAGGGGAAAATCCAGGTGACAGGTTTATAATACTTGGATGAATTTTATCTTGAATATGGGTTTGGAAAAATTAATTTTAATCTTGAAAGAAACATGTAGACTTATTTCTTATGAGGCATGATCAGTTGTTCAATATGTCTACTTTGGGAAAACCATTTATTTAGAGTATGTTGTTATTTAAGTTGTACAAATGTATTAAGTAGGCATTGTTTGTAAGTGTAAAAATTATACAATTGTTTTGTAGCCATGCATGATATTTAGACATTTTATAAGTCTATTATTTTAGGCTTTAATATTTGTAACTATCAAGCATAGTTTAAAATAGGTTGTACAATTATTATATTGATAAAATGTGATGCATGTTACATTTTGCATTGTTGACAGTGTTGCAGGATTAATGTACAACAAATGATTATTGACATTTCTGGTTGTCATATTAATTACACTATTGGCCATGGATTAGGAAACATATCCTTTGGTGTTGGCATTATTTTTTCTATTTGGAATAATCCACTTATTGATGGCTATTTGATATATATATATATATATATATATATATTTCAATTTTAAGCTTACCATGCTATAATTGTGATATGCAGATGACCTATTAGTAGTTAAATTGGTTGAGTTTCCTTTTGGAGACCAAAATGGTATTATTGGGGATGAGTGTGTAGACACCAAAATTAGATCACACTTCCCTTGGTCCCCCTTTCGAATAACTAGCTTACACACATTCACCTAACCATGACCCTTATAACCCACATTAATATTAATTAAATTAAATTAATACCCATCCTCACAATATTCATCATTTAATTACCTTAAGTGACATAATTTCCATGTCATCCAGCCACCTCACCCTAGACCTATTATTGACATGCTTCCATAACTAACTAAGACCTAATATTAGTTTCCTTAATGAGCTAAGATTTGGTCTAACCCTAAAAGCACATGCCTAAGATATCTCTAACAACATTCTTTCTCATTAGAAGGGAAGATTCCATCTTGATAAGTGAAAAAAACCAACCTATCCTAAGAAATTGGAAATATTTTCCATTTTTAATAAACCTAGGGAATCCCACCTTAACCGACATTGGTCACCCCTAAACTGACGTCGGTCAACCCGAAACTGTCGTCGGTTACCATTTATTCACCTTATAAACCTTATTGTTGGGTTGAAAGATTCTAAGAAAAAGAAGATAAGAAGAGAGTTTCATGCAAGCAGAACCAAAGTCTTTTCATGCACCCATACATCCATAGCTAGCACCAAGACAGATCCAGAGGTATTGCATTCATGGAAGAATTCCAAGAAACACTACTGTGGCACCAAACACCATCCTTCTGATCAACTTCCATCACCATTCAGCCATTAAACCTATATCATAGTAACTATACCTTCTACCAACATAGTCCATTTCAGTATAATAGCCTTTGTTACTTCTAGTATTCATTTATACCTTGCATGCCCATTTCCCACCTCCTACCAACTTGTAGATTCAACCATTTCTCTACCCACACCACACCAAATCACCCATTCTCACCTATTACCTACCTATGAGTATACCTGATATTTTCACAAACCTCCTCGTCCACCCTTCCATCTTTTTTTAACTCCAGTTCAATCCCCACAATCAGATCTTATCAAGTTCCTTTCACCCCGACCCTACCGATGCCGATTATCTATGACCATCATTGGTCCCTTTTAAACCATCCTCAGTTATACCTGACCGACATCTGTCTCTGTGTTTCATACCCTTTTCCAATAATGGAACCACATAGTCTACTAACAAGTGACCTAAACAACCCAAAATCTGACCTTGACCAGTCCCAGTACCCTGAGACCTACCTAACCTTTAGATCGGACTATAGCCTAGCCTGTTATGTTATATTTGCTTATTGTGCTTGAATGAAATACCTAAATCATATAACCTATAGTAGGGGCTTTGTTTATTTCTCACATTAAGTTATTTTAAACAGTGGATTGATAGCTCTATAGGGAGTATCACACTTCTTAGATCTAACACATGCTAAGTAGTCCACTGTCATATATTAAATAAATCTTCTTTTGTGGTCTTGTTTTTTATTTCAGGTAGTTCCTCCTAGCCAAAAGGAATCTCTCACAGTTAGCATTGGATCGAGAAGTCAGAACGCGTGCAACAACCATCAACTGAACAACATAAATAGGTATTCCTCCTTGGCCCTTACCCCTATCTATTTCATCTCAATAACGTAAAGAAAATGATGAAACATTTTGGCATGCCCGGTGGCACCCATCAGGGGTTCTATTGCATTTTCTTCATTCCTAGGTGAAATTTGTGTGTTTATTTCCCTTTAAAAGGATTACACATTAATCTTCTTCTCTAGTAATCCTCTCTTCTTTCTAATTTCTCTAAAAGAAACATTCCTCTTGGTACATTTAAAAAGAAACATTCTTCTTCCTTGCTTTCTGCATTTAGTGAAAAATCATACCCTCTCCTATTCATCATTTGCTTTATCAAACATAATTTTTTGATTTGGGCTTAAAGTTGGTTGTATTACATTCTGACCTGCATTTAGCTCACATTAAAATGAGGGTAACCTATATGCTGGAAGTCATGCCCAACTGATGGTTGACACAAAGAATCGTAGAAAGCACATTCTCTCTCTCTCTCTCTCTCTCTCTCTCTCTCTCTCTCTGCGTGTCTTACCAAACTACACAAAATTGAAATATACACATATTTATTAAACAACATCTTACTTGGGAATGCCTATTAGTGATCACCACGATTGCAGGATTGGAAGGTACTCCCCAGCTTGTTACTTATGTCGATTCATTATCTCAAAGGATGGCCCACCCCGCCATAACATAAACTGACACCTCTCCTTTGAGATATCCCTTTTCGTAGGAAGCCTTCCTCACCAAAAACTCTACTCTAAATTCATGAGTCAGTATTCTAAATAGCATAAGATCAACACATTAAAAATCACTTGTTAGTTATGTGTTTTTAGTGTTTGATTGACATGGTTTTTAAGGTGTGAGGTATGTTTCTCCATTTTTCCATTCTTTTCCTTACACACTCCACAATCACAGTTGGAGTATTCTGACTTCTTCTGAGTGTGTCAGGACTTCACTGCATCATCTTTAGACTTCTAGTTTGACTATTTATCTGATTCAAATTCACAACAATCCATTTTCTACATTTTTCCATTTTTCATAGTAACCAGCATCGGTTTATCCACTGGCAGCGGCCCCTCCTACCTGATATCAATTTTCTTTTCTTTTAGGTTAAATTGCCCCAAGAACACTTTTTTCATTTTATTTTCTGTTAGAGTTCCTGTGAGTCTCTATACTCTCTAGGATTTGATAAACAGTCATCATAAAACTTGTTCATCTAACCGTCACCAGTATTTTCCTCATTTAGTAAAGTTGTTCCTATCTTACAGTAACCGATGTCAGTTACCCTTGAACCAGTATCGATCATCGTTAACCATTGTCGGTTACCCCATGCTAAAAATCTTAGCTGATACATTGCCCAAATCCACCTATAAAAACCTATTTTTTTTCATTCCCACTACTCTCAGTGTCATCTGTAGGATACAACATCACTTGATATACATTCATTCACATGGTATTGAATCGCAATCAAGCTAACACTGTTATATTCCATGCAAGTTGTCAACCACTCCCGCCTAGTCCTTCACCACCCTCTATCCTGTCACCCATGGATCCAGCCTTACCTACCATCATCGCCACATGCAATGAGGAATTTTCACGACTCCTTGATCAGAATCCTGTGGCCTTACAGTTCTACCTTTCCTAATCTTCCACCTAGGACTCCTCAGGTCAATTGATATATGACATGCTTATATCCATCTCGCCTACCCTTATTCCCAATTCTACATCAGCCCCTACTAATGTGGCATTACCTTCACCTGGTTTACCCCTAGCGGTTTCAAAGGTAGGCCCCATACCTGCCATGACCACTACATCTACAGTATTAGTCGCACCCATAGTATATGTTGTCCCCTCATCAACCACCTAGACCATAACCTCATCTGCGCCCATTGTCTCATAGATACCAATCACAACACAACCGTTTGTGGCGTCGATGACCCCTATTCCATTCCAGAATCTTTTCCTCTCCATTCTAAAATATTTTCCCCCAATCTCCACTAGAGTCACTGTGACCGCCCCACCTATATACACATACTATCAACAACCCCCTATCTCATCTGCCACTCATTTTGGATATATTCCCTCTATGTCGGTCCCCCTATTCTCAACCTTCTTATTTGGAACCACCATACATTGAAATGCCACCCAGATCACATGTTCAGTACCCACCCCCTTATGCCACAAGAGGTTTCCTTCCATCACAACCTACCAATGACCTCATCAAATTAATGATGGAAATGATACAGACATTAGAAGCATCGGTTTTTGGCTCACGTAATTCTCTCACCTACGATGAAATTTGTAATGAGCCCATTCATCTATTTATCCCTATTTTTCCATATGATGTACATTGGGAAATTCCAAAATCTAACTGTTAGTGCAAAATCACAGCACCCTTGGATGCAGATCAGGCTTCTAGGTTGATCACTCAGGCATCCAGTGTGATTGCACAACATGGAAACCTCTCTCCAAGCGTGGGACTTGGGAAACTGAGAGAGGAATCTCCAGAGAAGGCTGGTTCCTGCTCCTAAACTAACCTGCCACAAGCTATTCCAGTGCAAGCAAGCTAATCTAATCCTAATCTAACAATGCCAAGGAGACAGAGAGAGAGAGAGAGAGAAAGGAAAAAGAACAAAATCCTACACTAAAACGGTGATACACCAGAGAAGGAGAATGTTGAACATCTATCAAAACTGCCATGGGGACAAAGAGAGGTGAGCAATGGGAAGGATGGACAGATGCATCACAGGCCCAAGGATAGATTTCACACAGAAAATGTCCCAAAACTCCATGAACACAGCTCCAGATCTGCAATGAACGTTCAAACATGCACAAATACCTGCAATGAAGAGAGGCAAGAAGAAAACAAGCAAAAATGAGAAAGGATGGACAGATGCATCACAAAACACATTTTTGTTGCTTCAGAAGTTTGTATAGAACATCATTTCAATAGTAAAAGGCAAAAAATGCCATTACAGAGCAAGGGAGGAGGTTTGAACTCCATTTTCAACCCTAGAGAAGAAAATAAGGGAGGGCAGAGCCAAACAGATGAACAACTTGTCATGTCCCCTTTAAAATGAGCCAAATCTGGCTTTATAAAATGCATGGGTCGAGCCCAGGAGACAGAAAACATAGGAAAACATGCAAGCAGCCCAACCATTGACCAAAACGCATTCTTCATTAAAATCAGTGGTTGAGACATCACTTCTGGCCATGCTGAAGAAGAATGCGACCCATGTGCATTAAAACTGGTTGTTGAAACGTCGCTTCTGGCATTACCACGCGTCAGAGCTGTTTCTCAATTTTATCTCTCTAGACTACACCAAAATTCGAGATTGATCCTAGAATCATGCAGAGAATTTCATAAGCTTTCCATTGATATAAAGAACGTGCAAATCCGAGCTCTGGATCGAAAGTTATGGAGGTCTGAAGTTTTAGGGCACAAAATAGGTGAAAACGTGTTTTGAAATCTTTCCCGCGCTCTGCCACCTGGATGACACGCGGCACGCATTGATTGGTCACGTGATTCTCTCTCCTCTACCTTTCGGTGGGCTTTCTTTTGAAATTTCCTTGTGGGCCCCTTAAACTTGGACACGTGGCATCCATTGATTGGCCGACAGGGGCGCGGGGCAGACCTTGGCTTTTAGCTTTTCGGCCAAAACTCATGCCAAATTCTCTAACTCCTTCCCGAGCTCCGCATTCCCTGTTCCATAGGACACCTGTCCTCTTTTGATTGGCTCGGGCTGACCCCTCAAAATTCACCCTTCGACCTTTGGACTCTTTCCCCTACGACATGTGTCGCGATTCGATTGGTTCTCAACCCTTTTGGCACCTTCGCGTCCACCGCGTCCATTTGTCCGGGATGTCCCAGTGCTGCTTGGGACAAAATCCTCTGATTCACTCTGATTCGGCCGGTTCGCGTCCATTTGTCCCACTTGTCCCTGTGCTTCGCAGGAAAAATTCTTCTGGTTCGCCCCGATCCGGCCGAATCACGTCCTTGCGGCCAAGATGTCCCATTTACCTCCAGACTGTTTGTTCTCATTTCGGCCAAACCGGCTGGTTCACGTACTTCACGTACTCTTGTCCTGAACTGTCCCGCTCAGCAGTTAACGACTTTCTTCCTCTTTCAGCCAGATCGGCCTCTCGTGTCTGCCGCGTAATTCTGGCCTGATTGTCCCAAATGCTTAGCAGGCCGCCTGGAGGCTTTTCGGCTGATCCACGCCTAGATGTCCCAAATGTCCCGACTGCCCCAAGGACTAGGACTTAGTCATTTTTTATGATTTTTCCTGGATCAATCTACATGCTTGGAACTACAAAACTCTGATGCATGTTATCGAAATTTACCCTGGGGGGTGAAATTTGGATAACAATTTGGTGACTCAGCGGGGCATCTGCCTGCTAGATGAAGTTACCAGTTGCCTGAAGCATCCATTGGGCATGGAGTCCTGAGTTGTAACCTGCAACTGATATGAACTTTTAAAACTTCCCTCTGAGCCACTTGAAACCCATTGAACCTGGAGTGTTCTCACCAAGATGCCACTGAAACGAACTGTGCAAGAGCAGAACCAACAACACCAAAACTATGTACAAAACTGAAAATTATACATGTCCCAAATGGAACATGCAGAGTGTGCACAAGAACTTCTTCTACTGAAAGCAAACCTACCTACTCTACTCTAACTAGAAGAAAAAGTAAGCTAAACAAATCCTGTAATTGGTTGTGAGAAATAGCTTCCCTTTCTCAAAAGTGGCAGCCATGCAATTGATTTGGCACTGATCATGGATGTTTGGATGGATGGAAAATTAACAAGAAGTTGGTCTTCTATCCAAATCATCAAAGTATCAACTGAAAACAAATCCAATACCTCTTTTAGTTTCTCTGCATTTGGATTGAAGAGGTATGGCAGCTGATCCTTAGTACTTTGTAGCTCACCCTCATGCTCAGAAGTAAGCATGACTGGTTGTGACTTCTCCTTTTGTTCTAATGAAGCCAAATACCTGATTGGGCAAGGTATGATCCTTTGAGTATGCCCATTTCCCTGATTTTCAACTCCAAGAATGGATTCTTCTTGCGGACCTTCTTGAATGGATGATGTGGAATAAATGGTGAAATTCCTGTGTCCTTTCTCTTCCTCCAATGAAGAACGTGAAAGATTAAAATCTTCCAATCTTGATTCCGAAGAGCTATTATAAGATGCTGGCTGTTGTAAATGAATGCCCTCCTTCATGACAGCAGGCTCTTGTGTTTGGAAGATGGATGATGAAAGAGAGAATGGTGGAAACTCAACCGGCTCTTCTCCATCAGAACAGTCCTCCAAATCTGACAGATAAACTGCCTCATGGTTGTCCTGCTGTAAATGCTCAACTTCCTCCATGGTGTCTTCTTGATCTGTAACTTGACCACCATGGTTTCTTTCTCCCTTCAACATTGAGTTTGAGAGGTCAAACTCCTCTTCAGCACTGGAACTTGGGAGAGGTGAAGTAGAAATAAGAACTGAAGGTTCTCCTGTAGCCTGGTTTGTGCTCAAAGCTCTTGGATCTACACTTTTCTCTTCCACAGCTAGATTGTGCTCCTCTTCTTTTGGATTTGGAGAAACTTCTCCTTCCTCTACTGTTTGAAGAAAATCTTGCTCTTGATTGAACTCCTCCTCCAGCATGAAGTTTGTCAAGTCAAACTCTTCAATCTGTTGCTCTAGAGGACAAGTTGGGACTGCAAGATCTTCTTCTTTTGCTACAACAGAATCAGTCTTGACCACCATTTGTTCTCCAACCTTAGCCTCTTCTGTAGGCTTAACCATCAAGGGAATCTTTGTCATCCCAAACTTGGCAGCCCAAACCTTGAAGTTGTCTATCATTTCTTTTCTGTTGGGCTCCTCTTCTTGCTATCCTTGATGACTGATTTTTTCAATTTCTTCTTCCCCACATGGAATTGGGAATGCAAGAGGAGGGATGGGTTGTGACTCAACTGATTTGAAATTTTTTTGTGGTGGTGGAGGAGGTGAAAAATCTTGTTTCTTTGGAGTGGGAGGTATTTCATTTAGCTCTTGTGGAGGGGATGACTGTTTAGAAGGAAAAAGGAAAGAAGAATTGAGGTGTGTTGGAAGACTGAGAGGTGGAGACATGGGATCAACATTTGGGACAACAGATGGAGAGTTTAAAATTTGCAAGTCCAAATGAGATGATGCTGCTTGAGTAATGGGAAGAGAAAAACCAGATGATGGTGTAGAACTTACCCATTGACAAGGTTGTTCAACACCGAATGTATAGGCCTCTGTTTCTGCTGTCCATTGTGCAAGTTGGGGCAGCATCTTTGTCATGAAGTCCAGCTTCTCTTGAGGGCTGAAGTGTCTTGGAAAAGGGCCTCCCCATGGACAAGGAGTCCTGTAACCGATTCCGAAAGCTCTCATTTGAGCTGTTACTCTGGACTGCACCATCTTTACCTCCATCTTTTGGATCTTCTCCAACAGACCAGTATCTTGGAACTGATTGTCTTCATTATATGCATACTCTTGCTCTTGGAAAGCTCCATATCCAAACTGACTTTGGCACAGCTGCTCATATGGGTATGCATACTGATCTTGAATCTGCTCAAAATGCTGATTTGGAGGATTTGTAAAACATGTTGGAGGTGTGATATAATGCTGTTGTTGATGTGAATTCCATGATGGAAACGAAGTCATGATTGCAAAACTTCATAGAATGAAAGAAGATGGAAGAGATGGAAGGAAGAATGGATGGAGGATGAATGAAAATGAATGGAAGGGAAGGTTTGAAACTTCAGAGATGGGTTGTTGACCAGATGGAGTCACCAGATGTGTTTGCGAGTGCCTCCAAAGGCTGAAATCTTCACAGGAACACACCAACCTACAAAAGATGAAGTGAAAGACATCTAAGGTCCCACCGGGCGTGCCAAAACTGTTAGTGAAAAATCACAGCACCCCTGGATGTAGATTAGGCTTCTAGGTTGATCACTTAGGCATCCAGTGTGATTGCACAACATGGAAACCTCTCTCCAAGCATGGGACTTGTGAAACTGAGAGAGGAATCTCCAGAGAAGGCTGGTTCCTACTCCTAAACTACCTGCCACAAGCTATTCCAGTGCAGGCAAGATAATCTAATCCTAATCTAACAATGCCAAGGAGACAGAGAGAGAGAGAGAGAAAGGAAAAAAACAATAGCCTACACTAAAATGGTGATACACCAGAGAAGGAGAATGTTGAACATCTATCAAAACCTGCCATGGGACAAAGAGAGGTGAGCAATGGGAAGGATGGACAGATGCATCACAGGCCCAAGGATAGATTTCACATAGAAAATGTCCCAAAACTCCATGAACACAGCTCCAGATCTGCAATGAACATTCAAACATGCACAAATACCTGCAATGAAGAGAGGCAAGAAGAAAACAAGCAAAAACGAGAAAGGATGGACAGATGCATCACAAAACACATTTTTGTTGCTTCAGAAGTTTGCACAGAACATCATTTCAATAGTAAAAGTCAAAAAATGCCATTACAGAGCAAAGGAGGAGGTTCGAACTCCATTTTCAACCCTAGAGAAGAAAATAAGGGAGGGCAGAGCCTAACAGATGAACAACTTGTCATGTCCCCCTTTAAAATGAGCCAAATCTGGCTTTATACAATGCATGGGTCGAGCCCAGGAGACATAAAACATAGGAAAACATGCAAGTAGCCCAACCATTGACCAAAACACATTCTTCATTAAAATTTGTGGTTGAGACATCACTTCTGGCCATGCTGAAGAAGAATGCGACCCATGTGCATTAAAACTGGTTGTTGAAATGTCGCTTCTGGCATTACCACGCGTCAGATCCGTTTCTCAATTTTCTCTCTCCAAACTGCACCAAAATTCGAGATTGATCCCAGAATCATGTAGAGAATTTCATAAGCTTTCCGTTGATATAAAGAACATGCAAATCCGAGCTCTGGATCGAAAGTTATGGAGGTCTAAAGTTTTAGGGCACAAAACAGGTGAAAACGTGTTTTGAAATCTTTCCCGCGCTCTGCCACCTGGATGACACGTGGCACGCATTAATTGGTCACGTGATTCTCTCTCCTCTGCCTTTTGGCGGGATTTCTTTTGAAATTTCCTTGTGGGCCCCCTTAAACTTGGACACGTGGCATGCATTGATTGGCCGACAGGGGCGCGGGGCAGACCTTGGCTTTTAGCTTTTCGGCCAAAACTCATGCCAAATTCTCTAACTCCTTTCCGAGCTCCGCATTCCCTGTTCCATAGGACACATGTCCTCTTTTGATTAGCTCAGGCTGACCCCTTAAAATTCACCCTTTGACCTTTGGACGCTTTCCCCCTGTGACACATGTCGCGATTCGATTGGTTCTCGGCCCTTTCGGCACCTTCGCGTCCACCACGTCCATTTGTCCCGGATGTCCTATCGCTGCTTGGGACAAAATCCTCCGATTCACCTGATTCGGCCCGGTTCGCGTCCATTTGTCCCACTTGTCCCTGTGCTTCGCAGGAAAAATTCTTATGGTTCACCTGATCCGGTCGAATCGCGTCCTCGCGGCCCAGATGTTCCATTTGCCTCCGGACTATTTGTTCTCATTTCAGCCGAACCGGCCAGTTCACGTACTTCGCGTACTCTTGTCCCGAACTGTCCCGCTCAGCAGTTAACGACTTTCTTCCTCTTTCGGCCGGATCGGCCTCTCGCGTCCTGCGCATACTTCTGGCCTGATTGTCCCAAATGCTTAGCGGGCCGGCTGGAGGCTTTTCGGCCGATCCGTGCCTAGATGTCCCAAATGTCCCGACTGCCCCTAGGACTAGGACTTAGTCATTTTTTATGATTTTTCCTGGATCAATCTACATGCTTGGAATTGCAAAACTCTGATGCATGTTATCGAAATTTACCCCTGGGGGGTGAAATTTTGATAACACTAACCATTTGTATAGTAAAATAGACCTGCAACAATATTTGTGGTCTTTTAAACATGGGTGTTACTTAATCGCCCATGATGATGCTTTACTCCTATGGACCTTCCCGATGTATTTGACAAGAACTGCATTGGACTAGTACAGTGGGCTACTAAGAAACTCCATCTACTCATTTAATCAAGTAGCCTAAGCTTTCTTAGATCACATCTCAATCAACATTGTTAAGAAAGTCACTATGACTGACCTTTATTCCACACGACAGTACAAAAATGAGTCTATCGCTGACTTTGTCACTCGTTGGCGCAACCTAATTAACTAGCTCACATTTCAATGAACTCAAAATGAACTCATAGATTTGTTTACTCGGGATTGCGATAGACAAATCTCACTAACCCTACAAGTGCAAACCTTTTGCACTTTTGATGAGGTATTCACCATGGCACAAAAATTGGAAATTCATGCTATCGAAGAGAAGAAAATTCAGTTGTGTAACAAGAACATCATGTTCAAATCAAATGATGCTTCTTCATCTTCGAAACCCAAAAAAAACTATTCAAAACCCAAAGGATCTGCTAATTCCGTAGTTCCCAAAGCTCCCCCCCCCTCATAAATCAAACCTAGCCATACCTCCTTCTAATCTCTCTCCCATCCAAGCTTTCAAATTCACAGAGGAACCCCCTTCATTTTCTCCTTCATCTATGGAAGAGCCTATAATTAGCATGCCACCTATGACCCCTCAAGTTTCTGAGCAGTATTCAGTGACATCTCTCCTACTCATAGGAGATACATGTCCACAACCTACACCATCACAAGGAGAGTCCACCTCTAGCCCATCCTCTCCTCTACCCATGGAGGATCCTATAGAAATACCATTTCCTTTCGATGACCATTCACCATTGGACCCCTAAGACCCCCGCTAATATGCTTTCGGCTCTCTTACCCACAGAGTCTGAGGCTAAGCCATTTCCCTATATCTTAAACACATTTTATAGGGATTGCTACTCAATCCATGTCGGCCCTACTTACAATAGTACCATTTTCACACTTGGCCGATCACCTAGACTATGTTGATAGAGCCTTACTTTGGGGATGCCTCCTACTTCCTGTGTCAACCCAAATGTAGTTGTCACTCATCGACCATATCTATCGAAAAGTGTTTTAAGTAACCAAACTAAACACAACCATGACTATTACAACACCCTCCATGTCACCACCCATGGCCCAAATCACACCTCTTCCCATAACCCAACATGCATCTACACCCAAAAACCTACCCACGCCTATATCATCTCCCTTAAACCCATAACTATCTTAGGGGTCAGGCCGACATCAAACCTTACTCACCCACCCATCAAATTAGATTTAGCCACATCTTCCCAAACCAACACTAAACTTATTCTTGACCCTAAAAATAAAACCCAAACCCCTAGGCCTCATACACCAACATCACCTACCACACCATTGTCACCTTCACCCCTTTCGTCCATCCTAGGACCTCACCCCTCAACCTTGGCCAAACAACCTCCTTCCATTGGTAAACCAAGAGTGCAAAAATCCACCTCCTCATCAAGAACCTCTAATGTACCCAAGTGCCCCACACAACCTCCTTCGTCACTCGTAACCTTCTTACCACCCATACCACCACTACCATCCATAACTTCTTCACTACCCATGACACTTTCTTCCCTTCCACTCACACCTTCTACCCAACCTCTACCGACCACCTCCATAGCAAATCGGCTACCCTTATGAGTAAATCGTCCTCTTCCACCATCTGATTTTCCCTCTACATTACGTGCACCTATTTTACCTTTTCCCTAAAATGTATAACCTAAAGTTAAAAAATCTGCTACCTTCCTATAAGGTAGTTAAACCAACCAAACCTTCCGTCGCTAGGTCTTCTACCATGCCCGTACCTAAATAGATGCCCACAATACCTAAGACCACTCCACACACCAAACTAGTGAACCAACCCATTCCCCCTGTTATAAAGCCTCTTCCTTCACAATCATCTGTACCTACACCCAAACCCACATTCATCTCCCATTGTGATCCACTAGCAGGGTCCCACACTAAAATCTTAACCAATCTCCTCGAAACTTCTATCATCACATTACCACCTCTTAGACCTTATGACCCCGCTCAAACCCAAACCAAAAGGGTTTGACGAAACTAAAATTTATACCTACCATCATGTGCTAGGACATGATGTAGAGAACTGTAAGGCTTTAAAAACCACTCTTGTCTAATTATGTCCTCCTAAAGAAAATTTTGATGATGATGATCTTCTTGATGAGGAACCCATTTCACCTTCACCAATTTCCACAGATCTTCTTCCATTACCTACTTAGCGACCAAAATCTCCACCCCCACAACTCTTTGATCCACCCTTGAGATTTGAGATCAACATGGTCTATATAAGAGAGTTGTCCAAACCACCACCCAAATGTCAATGCACCCTACTCATTTCACAAGGATCGTATCCCCCAGTAGAGTTTTGTCCTTCATGCCACTATACCTTCTATGACACACCCTCTTCATCCACCTCTCCTCAAATTAACATGGTTCACGTTACCACCAGTGCTAGAAAAGACAAGGGAAAAGAAACATGCCAAAAGTCATCATTCGAGCTCCTGCATATCATATTTCTGATGGGGTCACACATCACACAATGTTAAAACAACTGCATCAATCTATTGAGGTTTTACCAAATGAACCCACACCTATAGCCTCCATCATTACCCCTTATAACATTGCCTCTCTCACTAGGTCATCACCTTCCTCTACACCTCTACCTTCTCACCAAGTAGCCTCCCTTAGCTTTTCAGATGAAGAGATTGCTCCCTTCCAGTCCAATGACCCCAACCCCACTCTTTTCATCTCCATCTTGATCTATAATATACACATACGATGCGTTATGATCAATGGTGGTGATAGTATTAACATCATTTCCTCCAATGCATACGACCAAATGTGAATACCTACCAATTGCATGCATGGTAACCCAGTTATGCTATGCTCCTTCAATGACACCATGACCTCTACCCTAGGTACAATCATTATCCATGTCTACATGGGTCCCCACACTGTACCGGAACTTTTCTATGTCTTAAAAGGGGAGTTCCAATATAACTTGTTGCTCGTCTGACCTTAGACCCATGCCATGGGTTGTGTCCCTTTGACTTTACACTGCTGCCTCAAATTTGAACATGAGGGACATAATTACACCATCCCTACTGACCCATTGCCTTTCAAGACCTGGAACATGCTATATAGGCCCAATGATTTGCTTGTACCAGTCAAGGCATCTGCCACTATCCCTACTCCACCTCTACCTACTAGCCCACTCACCAAGATAGCCACCACCTCTCCCACACATGATGATCTGAAAATAATCAAGTTTTTATCTACCTGATCTCAGACCCTTATAGGATTTAATTATTTATAGATAATTTAATCCTTTTAAGTAATTAATTCAAAATAAATGCAAGATAATAAGACAATTGCACAATGATTAATTACAGAGTTTGGCAATTGCCTACGTCTCCGAGTTCATGGTTGAACTGTTCCACTAGTCAAAACTTGTAAGTTAAAATAGTACTTTCACAAGAAAACCTAATGGAATTTTACTTGCCTATCAGTATACTAGTTCTTCAAAAACTTCTGATGATTAGTCAAATTTTTCTTCACCTACTTGATGCGCAATATCCTTCGGCTTCGATCAGCCTTCCCAACGTTATCAATGCAACGCTAGCACTCCGATTGAAAATCCAAGATTTTCAAGTAATTGGTGTGGCTCAATGGGCCTATTGGGTAGTTTATAATTTACTCCCAATAAAAAATATTTCGTCTACTATTGCCTAAAATAATAGGCCAATAGACAATATTTGTCTATAGTAATTTTAGAAATTTAATATAGTTTTACAAAACTATATTAAAATTTCCCTGTTACTAATTCACCACATCCCACAAACAAACTTAACAAATAATAATCTTGGGGTGTGTGTTTACAATGCAATTGGGTTTTGTACAATGGAAAAGTGACAAGCAAGCATGGGAATCTACAAATAACTCTTCGTTGCACCTGACCTCCCAAGGTCGTGCCAAAATAGCTGGTGGGGATGGAATATACGTGGGGTGCAAACAAATTAGTTTGGCAATCTTATGTCTTCGATGCACACTAATGAAATTTGTAAATCTAAGGCAAAGAAGGCCCTCCTAACCTGAAATGGTGTGATAGATAGTTCGGTGAGGATGACTGTTTGAAGGCTCCAATCAATATCGAGCTCTGGCATGATCCGACCTATAGATTGTGGAATATGTGGAAGATAACCTATGGGTGCTTCGTATATGTCTCTCAACAAGGTCATGAAAATGGATGATGGATATATAGTGGATTCTATGGGTGATTCTCTGGTGTAGTCCAAAAATGCTTAGCTTGATTAGCTACTACATCTAGTGAGGATAGTTATGCGATAATGTTTGGTGGAAGTGGAGAGGACCTAAATACTAATGTGCGTAAACTAGTATCAAATTTTGATTGACCTGTGGGCCCATTGGGTTATGGGACCTGTGCATCGCAACCATAAGTTCGTGGTCATTGTGGACCTCCTATGGTCCTGTGAAGAATCAATCCCTAATCCCTAATATCCAGTAGTCGTATGCCTTTTTGGCCTCTATGTTTAGAACTAAAAGTTGCTCAATTTTCTCAGAGTACCTTACAGGCGTTTTGACAACTTGAATTCTTAAGCTAGTGTCTATGTCAATGAGGATGTCTCCTACATCTGGCTGTGGGACCAAAGGATCACAACCAAATGTTTTCTCTCCTTCAAGCCCTTCTATAGTCATGCGAATATCTATTTAAGGCAATCTATAGTTTGGCTAGTTTGACCAAAACGTATGCACTTTGTTATCTTCTATGTTTAATCCTCTTAGCTATGAGCTAATTTCTTGTAGGTCTGTTGTTGTTAGGAAGACCTGAATTATGAGATTTTGGTCTATGTCAGTTATTGCTTCAACCAGATTGGGTTAGGGCACAATTGGCTCAAATACGTATTGTCTAGGCTCCCTAGGTCCCATGATTGTCATACAAGATCAAATAATATAAATCTAACTAAAGCAAAATAAACTAATTATGTAAAGTATATCCAAAGCATATATAAATTCTCTATTTTTGTATTTTGACAAAATATTTAACAAGATTAAGATAACAACTATTTAAAATATCTAGAAAATGACAACTAACCTAATAATAGAATTAAAAACAAACAAAGTAGCTGAGTATAGCTACTTGTCTGTGTAGTTGCGAATCTATTCTAAATAGCTAAATAATTGATCTAATTTAATTGAAAGATTTTCGATCCTACCTCATAAGTGAGGAGAAAATCATAGTTTCTCAGAAACTATCGATCCCCATGGCTTCCCCAGCAATATCGAAAATGAACGTAACCAAAATGGAGTGATTCACTAGTTTATTTGGTATATTTTAACAAGAAATTTGAAATCTTGAACCTGGATTTTGCAGAACAGTGGAAAATCCGATTGTGTATGTGGCTTTGTCCCCTTAGTGTAGTCTCCTTGTTCCTTCGTGCTCATGTGAATCTAGAAAAGTGTGTAATGCTAGCATCAACAGAAGTAGATATTGGAACAATGGCATATTTAGATGTAGACTGAATATAATGTGAGTAGGAGAGGGATAGCGCAAGAGAACAGAGCTTGGCTTATGAAATTCCTAGCGGGATTTATTGCTAGTCATACAAAACAAACATCCAGAACTTGAAACTATCCTTCTTGACGAACAAAACCTGCAACTCTAATGGCTTGAGACTGAAAATGAAGCTATCCTAGCTTAATGATTGTATGAAACAGTAATAACACTAGAATAAGAAGACCATGTGGCTTCTAAATAGCAAAATAAGACTAACTATGCATGCAACAAATGAAAACTATTGAATTCCTAAGTAAGAACTGAAAGACTAAACTATTGAAATGAAAAGATGAAGGGCAGTTTTGAGGAGCCATTTACTTGTAATAAAACCAACTATTTATAGAATTCCCATTCACCCAAAGGTAACTCCAACTAGAACTCTTTTACTATAAACAATGGAGAAACACTATTACAAGGAACCAAAATCATAAATACAAGAAAAAATAGATGAGAAAGCTAGTAAAAGTTGAAAATTACGTGAGATGCATTCAAATAAATGTGTTGGAAAACACGTGAAGGACCACCACCCTGATCAGGGCGGCGGTTATAGGATTGCCACCCCTGCCTAGGCAGTGGTCCAAGGCAGTGGTTTCATCACTGAAGAAAAAATGCAAAGGAAAAGAGGGGAAAAGAGAAAAACAAAACACGTGGAGGCTAAGCAGGGAATGTGGGATGTTGATGTACATCTAGAGAGATTTTTCAGATCCCAAACACCTTGCAAGGAGACCTGTATCATCATTGGGGGCATGTGTAACATCATTTTGGCAGTGCAGCACCCTTACAATTTTGGGTACATACATATTGTCCCCCTTGGAGAAGCATTTTAGCCATGAAGAGGCATAAAATGGTGGGTCCGAGTATGGTGGTCCCAAAATGGGAAGCTAGAAATTATACCTGATAGGACCGTGTGTCGAAATGATGCCATTCAGCATTCCTGCTACCTACAAAATGAAAAGAGGACTCAAGTGCAGATAGATAAAATAGATCAAAAAATAAATGCTAAAATAATATGAAGTGAGGACTTACCATTTGTGTGGGGATAAGAACTTACCCTCCGTCGGCGCTACCCAAACTTGAGAAAAGGGCATTCAAAATGAGTCAAAATGATATATATATATATATATATATAAATGGGCCCATTTTCCTATTCATTTGTGCATGTCGATTTGATTGATTTTGAGCTCTGGGATCCACGCTGATGGTTTTTGACGAGAGTACAGTCGAAACGTTCATGACGAGATAGCGATCATGCCTCTATGAGCAGATCCTCAACCCGTGAGATCTCAGGTTAGTTCTTCTCGATTTACCATTTTTATACCTAAAATGTAAAAATGATGAAATCTTCGCCATGGGGGGGGGTAATTTTTGAAATTTCTAGTTTTAAAAACATGTCCTTAGGGGGGATGCCTAATGGGTAGGCTCTTGTTTTAGTCGAAATGGTCATTTTGTTAGCATTTTTGAGTGTTTTAGGGCACGCGACTTGTTTGGAAATGCGGGACACGACTGCCCGCCTTGAGCAAGGTGGCGGTTATAGGACCAACGCCTTTCAAAGTGGCGGTTACGGAACTGCCGCCCTGCTCAAGGCGGTGGTCCTTTCCAGAATGATAAAAACAACCTTGTTTTTAACTTGTTTTTGCATTTTCCATTTTCTTGTATGTTTTAATGATTTTTCCAATGTGATTCAAATACTAACTTACTCCTTTTTGTGTGTTTTTGGGTGTATGCAGAAGAAGGAGGAATATATCAGATGGAGCTGAGAGAGAGAGTGTGACTAGCTTCCACCAGTGTTGGATGCACTTTCTCAAGATGAGCAGGATACTCTTTAGAGGGCTGGCATATTATGTATATCACGGGTTCCTCATGTCGCACCTTCTAGTCACATACTATGTGACATGTTTTCGTATTGGGATGCTGATCGGAACACTTTCCGATTTCTAGGAGTCAGGGGTGAGTGAACTATCACCATCGAGGATGTCTACTGCATCTTGGGAATCCCAATCATTGGGAGATAACTTACATTTGAGACAGTGGGGTCACAGGCTCAAATAGCTCAGTGGGCTACATATATGGGAGACACAGTTGTCTCCACTGATTTAAAGAAGGGGGTGAGGGTCTGTTCCATTCCTAGCTTTCCTATCCCTTTGATTTGTCGGGCCATTATGGTGATCCTTACCTCGAGATTGATCAGGGACAAGGGAGGGGACACCTTACTCTACTGCTGGTCCCCTATTATTACACAGATTGAGGCACATGGTTGGATTTATGCCTGGGGAGCTGATATACTTGGGACCACCTATCACAACTTGTATAGGGTGGTTCACTTATAGGGATAGTCTTTAAGCCATCTGACCTTGGTTATGAGCTAGGTCTATGAGTGTATCATCCCTTATGGGAGAGGCATAGAGGTGGCAGATCTCAGAGCCGTGAGGGTAGCTAGATGGACAGAGATGTCGGTACTTAGAGAACCCCACTAGCCAGTTGCTTCCCTAACTACTGATGATATGGAGGCCACACCTTATCAGGCCATAGCAGGGTTGTGGGGTGAGGAGACCTTCACTTTGATTTCTTGCTCTACTACAGGGTAGCTTGTGGATAGGATGGAGAAGGTAGAGACACACCCTTTGATCGAGTGCCTCAGTAGTTCAGCCTTGCTTATGTTGATATGCTTCCACCAGTGGTGCTAGTGTTTAGATCAGTTCGGGAGGCTAGGGGAGGTCTTAGAGGCCGGGGTTGGATTGTTGTTACTCTTAGTGTCCTTATTGCAGCTAGGTGGGTGGTACGTGCCCGAGAGAGAGTCGGTTCTCCTTAGGAACCTTTGCTTCGGATTGCCGCCGGTCCTGCCCATAGTAGTGATGACCCCATTGATATATACTCCAAGTCTGAGGAGTTCACAGGGGGAGAGACGAAGGAGGAGACTGAGGACATGGAGGTCAGTGAGTCAGGTGGAGAGAAGGATAGCAATCCCTAGTGGCATGAAACCCAAGAGATCTTATAGGATGAGAGGGCAGAGTAGAGTGCAAAGAAGGTGACTCTAGTCTCAGAGGAGTTGCCCTCTCAAGACCTAGGTGAAGAGGATGAGTCCGTAGTAGGACATTATGTTGCCCTAGACATAGGAGGAGGACATCAGTCAGTGGCAGCATCTATGGTAGGAATTGATCCTAGGGATCCCTCTTGGAGGCCCAGAGATCAGAGTGAGTTGTCACTCTTCTTTTAATATTTGTTTTTAGCTAGGATTGCCTTAGTTGCTATCTCTCCTTTTGTTCATCTTTGTTTTTATCTCTTGATAATTTTCTAATTTGTTTTCTCCTTTTCTTGTAGAGATTGTTGATGAGTGGTGAGACTTGATTCACCAGGTATGTACTGATACCCGGATGCTCCCCATGGAGAAGACTCGCGCCGTGCTATCCATGGATGCAGGGGAGGCTTCGGCAGCTGGTAGGCATATTAATGTTTTTACCCCTGTCTGGCATATGGATAAGATGGTGACTTCCCTCTGTACCGAGTTAGCCGGGTATAGGAATGCAGAGCACATGATGAAGAGCTGCTCTCATAGCGAGGCTACAGCTACGGTTTGGGACCATGAGCCCTTAGTGCACTCAGAGTGCCGGCATAGCCAGAGTCCTAGACGTGGTTGTGCGCCTTCTGAGGGATTTCATAGGGGTTGAGAGGCCACTTGGCTCTTTTTGTAGTGACTCTTACTAGATTTTTTATATGATCATTTCATATTTTCCTGGCTCATTGAGCGTTTTGACCATGCCTGGTGCATGATGGCATTGTACATAAAACTTGATTATATATATATATATATACTTATTTTTGGATCAGAATCTTGGTGTCTAGGATTTTGTGATTCATTTCCACATGTATATTAGATGCTTATTAGAATTCTTGTTTTTATATGCTTTTCAGAATGTATGGAATGGAGAACAAATGACACAAATGCTTTCTTTCTTTGTATTTCATGATGCTGATGTATGATGATGCAAATGAACTTGTGATCTTAAACTTTAGCTTTTATAAGAAATTTTCTGGTACTTTATATTGTTTTGACAAAATGTAATGACGAACTAGTATGATGAGCAGATGCACTTGCCCCACTCCTAACTCCACGCAACTAGTAAGATGCAAGGGCTCACCATCGAGAGCTAGAAAGGGCATAAGCTATAAGGTGTATTGAAATGGTAATGATGGGAGATAGACAAAGAGTTGGTGGAACCAAATTAGGATGATATAAACCTACCTTACTCAAGTGACTCCATAGTTTAGAATGCGACTTACTTTACAGTTTATCTAGACTTAGATCCATAGATGGCCACTTGCTTGAAAAAATCTGGTTTTTAGGGTTTTGAACTCTCTTGGAATTTTGGACATCTGATTCATTTTTTTTTGACTCAAGATTTCAAAGGTATTATGAACTATTTTCTTATGACATTCAACGTTTACTGTAAAGATGACCCCCTACACCTTGCCCCATGCTATTAGTAGGAAGCATGGGCTTATCACCATGGACAAGGCACAAATGAGTAAGGGCATTCCCATCCTTTACCAACCCTACATCACTAGTAAGAGACACAAGCTCATCACCGAAGGTTGGTAGGGCAAGAAAATGTGTAAAAGTAAAATTTTTTGTTTGATCTATATTTGACTTATTTATTTGAGAAAAATGTTATTATGTTCTTATTTCCAAAGAGATAAATATACGAGATAGATGTGACACCATGAAGCTTCTAGAACCGACCATAGGCAGGACACCTATTCTAGGAAGAAACAAAAGTGAGAACAAGCATGTAGGCCTTAGTATGGCTACCGTTGAGACTTTGTCATATCTAGCTTTGATTGATGAAATGATTTTGAAACAGTTGATGATGTTATGAAAATGAAGAAGTATGATTTGAATACTTCTTCCAATACCATCAGAAGTTTTTAATGAATTTCTTAAGAGCAAGTCCCTTGATCACCAAGTTTTATGAAATGAGTGAACAAAATGAACCTCTCTAAATGAATATGTAATGTAGATATAATTATATAAATAGTGGTGATGCTTCATGCGTAAAACTGTTTAAGGTGTAAGGAATTGACAGTTTCACCAAACTCCTCACCTTCTAGTGTGCACAAGAGATATGCACCATTTTTTTAGTCCTTCATGACTCGATATGGGCCCAACCACTTGGGCCAGAACTTTCTTATTTCGCCGATTTTCTTATTGATCCAGTTGTCTAGTCTTAAAACTAGATCTCCTTCACATATTTCTCGCTCATAGACCTTTTTGTTATACTACCGGCACATCTGGTTAGCATAGGCTCTATGCCACTATTCAACGTTTAACCTGGCCTCGTCTAGGCTTTCTAGTTGGGAGAGACATGCCTCTCTATAAGCTTCCTCACCTAGAATCCCTTGTAGTGAGATGCGGAGACTGGGTATTTCAACCTCAAGTGGGAGAACTGCTGCTGCTCCTAATACCAATGAGAAAGGAGTTACTCCTATTGTTGTGCTTATTGAGGTTCAGTGGGCCAACAAGGCTAGAAAAAGCTTTAATTTCCAATCTCATTTGTTTTCCTTAACGGTTTTTAAGAGAATGGACTTTAGAGTTTTATTCGTGGCTTCAACCTGTCCATTGGCCTGAGGGTAATACAGGGAGGCCGTATGATGGTTTATTTTAAATTTACTACATAGCTCACAGACCTCATCATTCTTAAAGGACGTGCCATTATCTGAGATAATGACTTTTGGGACACCATACCTACAAATTATCTGATTCAAAATGAACTTGGCAATCACAACACCTGGTATAGTGGTAAGAGGCATACCCTCTACCCACTTGGTAAAATATTCAGTGGCCATGATTATGAAGTTATGGCCATCCATTGACGAGGGAGAGACTTTCCCTATTAGATCGAGGACCCATGTAGAAAAGGGCCATGGAGTCGTGATTGGTTGTAGAGCTTGTGTCGGCATGTGAATCTCGTGGGAAAATTCTTGGCATTTATGGCATCTGTGTATAAACTGTACTGCGTCATGTTCTAGAGTGGGCCAGAAATAGCCCATCCGATGTATTTTGTGGGAAGTGGCATGACCACCAAAATTGCCTCCACATATTCCACTGTGGGATTCGTAGATAATCTTCTTGGATTCTTTTGTGTCAACACACCTTAGAAGCATGCCGTCAAAGGCTCTGCGATAGAGCACTTGGTCTAAAATGACATATTTAGGGGTAATAATGTGTAACCGCCTTCTCAGTATACCAGGGACATGTAGAAATGAGGGGTCTGGTTTCGATGTAATATACGCATTCATCAGGAAAATATAGATCTACTAGATCACCTCTATCGAATGGGTTGTAAGCTAACCAATCCACAATGATTTGTCCCTTAACAGAATTTTAGTTTACAAAAGTTAATTTGAATTCACCCATTAAGGTTATAAAGCGTCCAACCTTTTTGGACAAGGACCCTTGCATGAGGAAAGTTCGTAAATGGTCTATTATTACCATGACCCTTGTTTCTTGATTTAGCATGTAATATCTTAAGCATTTGGTTGCAAAGACTATGGCAAGGCATTCTCATTCTACTTCTGTATAATGTGTTTTATAATTGAGCAATGTTTGGCTAATAAAATAAACCACACGTTCTCGTTTATCGTCATCTTCTTGAGCCAACATACAGGCTAGCAAGACATCTATATCTCGTGAATATAAGATCAAAGGATGATTTGGCCTAGGTGGCATTAACATGGGAGGAGATAGTACAAAGCATTTAACTACTTCGAAGGCCTCATGGTATTCCTTTCTCCAAATAATGCATCAATCCTTTTTCAACAAATTGTTGATAGGATGAATAGAAAAACTTAAGTCTGGAATGAATCTCTGGATTGCACCGAGCTTTCCAAGGAATGATCTAATGCCAGAGTCATCTGATGGTGGGATCATCTCAAGAACAACCCATATTTTGGCTGGGTCTACATCGATCCCTCACGATGATATGATGTAACCTAGGAGTTTCCCTCCTATGACACCAAATATGCATTTTTTTGGGTTTAGTGTGACTCCGTATTCGATCAAACGTGAAAGAATGATGCAGAGCACTTTCGGGTGATCATAACGCTTCCTGGCCTTGGCCAACAAGTCATCTACATAGGATTCCATGATTTTATGAATAAGATCATGAAATATGTATGTCATTTCCCGCTGGTATGTAGCGCCAACGTTCTTGAGACCGAATGGCATAACAACGTAGCAATAAGTTCCCCAAGGGGTTATAAACATGTTTTTGGCTTGGTCTTGTTCAGATATTATGATTTGATTGTATCCCGAGAACCCATCCATGAGAGACAAAAGCTCAAATCCAGCTGTTGTGTCAACGATGACATCAACGGATGGTAACAGGAAGTCATCCTTGGGGCACGCCTTGTTAATGTCTCAGAAGTCTATGCAGATGTGTATCTTCCCATTCTTTTTGAGAATGAGGATGATATTAGATACCCACTGAGAGTAATCAACCGGTTTGATGAACCCTACCTGGTGAAGTTTCATTACTTCTTCCTTCACCATGAGAGCTACCTTGGGTTTCATTGGTCCTGATTTTTGTTTAATTGGATTTGCATCCGATTTAGTGACAAGGTTATGTACCACAATGTGTGGTGCAATTCCCGTCATTTCTTTATAATTAAATGAAAAATCCTTTTTATGTTCTTTGAGGATTTGAGTGTGTATTTCTATCTCTTCTGGAGTTAACGAAGATCCTAGTTTCAAGATATTTGGTTCTTCCTCCGTTTCGATGTTAATATCAATCGTTCCTTCGATTAAAGAAGTGTTACCTTATTCAAACTCAGGTGGGGCTGGAGGTATTTCCAAATCTTCTCCATTCTCTACCACGTATATGTCGAGTTCCTTTTGTGGGGGAAGCTCTACCATGGGATTTCTAAAGTAATAAGATGAATGTGGGATTAAGGAAAAATCTAACATGTGATGGGTGAGATATAACTCTGCATAGGCATTTAGGTAATCAAGAGTGGCTCTATCACTATCAATGTGACCTAAGATAGTAGATTTATTCTCAGCTATGTGCATTAGAAGAGGGGTTGTTGATGTTTTCTTTACTAACGGTTCAATACGAAGGGATACCATGAAACCGGTATCTTCCAACTCACTGTTTGGAGTGAAGCGTGAAGCTGAGGTTGCTATCAAATCTACGAGAAGATTTTGTTCTCGTGGGATTGCTTCAATTGATATGAAGTCAAATCCTTTGCTCAAATCTAATACTGCTGTTTTGTAGAGCTGTAAGTGTTCATCTCTAGTCTCATACACCTCAGAGACTTGGTTTGCTACTAATTGTGAGTCTCCTAACACTCTAATGTCATTAACACCAAGCCTCTTAGCTATGATGAGGCCAAGGAGGAGGGCTTCGTACTTAGCACCGTTTTTTGTACATTTGAAATTTAATTTAAAGGTGAATGGTAGGATATTTCCCTTGGGAGAAGTAAAGATCACACCTGTCCCAGCCCTATAATGACATCTAGCTCCATCAAAGTGGAGAGTCCAATGTTTATTTGGGAATATGGATGTTGGGACATTTATTATGTCTACTTCTTCTACTTCGGTTAATTCTACCAAGAAAAATTCCTCTGCTGGAAGAGAACTAACTCCTAGGGTACATCCCATACCTATGGAATCAAATGGTAGGAAAATTGGAAAATCTTGTTCTAGCAATTCAACAATTTTTGTAGTAGTTCCTAATGATATTGTTTCTACAACGTTTAGCTTCATCCTTGCTAGGATGCTCTTGACTAGGTTCGTAATTTCTAGTTCTGTTGTAGGTATTAATTTTTCTTCTGATTTTGAGTTGATTGGTTTGTTGGGAGTTCAAACTCAGAGTGAATGCCTAGCCTTTTCTTTAGGTCTACCAGGTGTATATTGAATGGTTTCAGATCACCTTTTGCTATGAATATATTTCTTAAGTGCAAGAGTCTTATTTCCTGAAATAATGTAGAAGGGATTGCCTTCTTACGGTGTATCCATGGTTGGCCGAGGATCATATTATAGTTGGTTTCCCGATCTATAATATAAAACTCAGTGAGGATTGTTTTGGGTCCTAAGGTGACTAGTAGTATTATAGTCCCAATCGAAGTGGATTTAAGGCTATCATATCCTCTTAGTGTATTCTGAGTCATGGAACAATTTATTTCTCCATACCCTAGCTTTTGAAGGAAAGAGAAGGGGACTATGTTAACTGCTGCCCCATCGTCCACCATTTTACATTTAACGTAATTATTATAAACCCATACTTGTAAATGCAAGGCCGGATCACCTCTATGTGCAATTTCAGCATCTTTTGGCATTTTGTTTACATCAAATATGAATTTAGTATCCCTATCCGGCTGCCCCAGAGGGTGGATATCAAAGTCTATATGGTTTACCTATGTTTCGGGAGGTGGAGTAATGTTAATTAAATGACCTAAACCTAATGCTTCTAAAAGATAAGCCCTATGGGTAGGAATGTTATTCAACAAATCCAAAAAGGAGATGTGAGATAAGGTCTTTGTTAAGTCATTAATTAAATCATAAGCACCTACGGGTTTTACTAACGTTTGTTGAATGTTATCTGGCTCTAGTGGGTAACTTGGATTTGGCTGAGAGGAATACTCTCGTGTCCTTGTTATGGCTTCCATGTGTAGCTCAGTGTCTAACTCCACTAAACTGACTATCTTGGTTCGTGGTTGACTTCCTAACTACAGTGCGATAGGTGGATTTAGTGAAGTTGAGGCTTCATGATCATTATTTCCTGTCATTACACCATTTTTCGTCCCATTTGGATTTAATTTTTTGTTATTGTGATTTGGGAGCAGATCATTGAAGATCTTGAGGGGAGAATTTTGAGGGGATACTGCTCTCGTGAAAGTGTTTGGCGTAGGTGATGTAGGATCTGCTAAGAACATATCTATGAAAAGTTATCTTTGTTCTTCTGGTAGATGTTGTATGAACTTATTGTAATCACGGAAAGTCCTAGTGTCATGGCCTCAAATTTTGTGTAAACCACAATATGAGTTGGGATTATAACTCCTAGGTTGTTGATTTGGCACGTGTTGTGGTCTAAAACTCTGATTAAACCGTTGACTATTAGGATTAAAGTTTTGCATTTGTTGCCTTTGATTTTAATATCCAGTTGAGTTTTGACTTGGACCCTGTGTTTAGATCTAGGTGTTGTTGTTGTTGTGGATGATTAAAATCCACCGCATTGATTGTTGGGGTAAAATTGTTGTTTCGTTGATTGTTAACCGGTGGTGGAGCATTTACAACATTTTCCTTTTTAGTTTGGTCAGTTACCCCATCTGTTGTCACTCCATGGTTTTTGTTAAGGATTTTAGGTCCTTGATTAGCATTTGCTGTACTAGGATAGGTCATAATGTTTTCATTGGGGATGATTAACCTCCCATTTGTTCCATATGCCTTGTGACCGCTATCTATTGCAGCTTGATCTATTCGAAGAGTGCTTTCGAGCACCTCGTCATAAGTTCTTAGTGGGAACTTCTAGACTTCTTCCTTTATCTCTTTGTTGAGAAAATGAAGGAATAAATTACATAGTTCCATCTGATCCATGTTTGGAATGCTTGATGAAGAATAGAGGACTGTATGCCATCTTTGGATGAAATGAGCAATAGATTCATTGTGTTCTTGTTTAATATGCAATAATTCCCTGATTCCTGTTCTCAATAATTTTTTCATGTCGAACGCCTTGATGAACTTTGAAACAAGTTGTTTAAATGAATGTATTGAGGCTTCAGGTATTCTGTAATACCAATCGAGGGCGATACCCTCTAAAGTTTTGGGGAATATTTTAGTAACAACTCCATCCCAAGGGAGCAGTTCTCGAATAGCTGTGGCATAAGCTTTGACATGTGCATTCGGATCTCCCTCCCGTTTGTACTTGGGAAAATTGGGGAGAGGTCTTGGAAGCATGACGCTTCTTATAGTGAAGTCTAAGGGATCTTTCAAATATTCTAAATAAGTCCCTATTGTATAGGTTTCGACCATTGATGGTGTTTGCTGAGGGGGTGGAGGTGGAATGGGTTGTTGATATGGCGTAGCGTATGCATTTGCAGGGACAAAAGGAAATCCATGTGGTTGAGTAAACATCCCGGGAGAAGAGAACATATCTTCTTGTGGTGATTTGGAATACATGTTCAAATACGGATGAGCATTGCTTAGAAAAGGATTGTTTTGTACTAAACCAGGAGTTATCATATTTTCCATTGGAGTGGCATTAGAGAATGTGGTTCTAGTTGGCGTTTGTTGTGAATACTGAGGAGGCATGCCCAACGTGTCTATTCCTGTGAGGAGGTATATTTGGCTAGGATGATGTGGAGGATTGGAATTTCATGCTTGCATGAATTGAGAATTTTGATTTGCTTGAGAAAGTTCTAACCCTCTAACCTTTTCTACTAGAGTTGAGATGACTTCGTTTGGTGAAGTCATAGTATTTTGGCTCAGTGGCATTTGTTGTATATTTTGAAGTTGTATAGGCATATGGTACCCTACTATGAAATGATCATTACCCTACCAAGTTCCATCATGGGAATTTCCCACAGGTGGAGGAATGGAGGTGTTTTCTTGAAAAAAGACCTCGGGTTGTGTTTGTAAACTTCCTATAGGTGGGTACATACTCTGAGATCATTGTTCACTCCTAGCATAACACGCTAAATGTTCATCATCTAAAAACTGATATGGATATGATTGTCTACTGATTTGTGGTCTAAGCAACACCTGAGGAGATGAACCAGATTCTCCAGTGAGCATCATGTTGTTCGAGCCTGAAGGCTTTAGTTGTTGCATTTGAGTGAGCTGATCCAACTCCTCTATTTGGAAAGAAGAACTATATCTAGTCCTTGGAAGTAGATTTTTGCTAAAAACTGGTTAGTTGAATAGTTGTCACCCCATGCTAAGAGCAAGGGGGTGATGGTTGTCTATTCAGTTGATCGTAGTAGGCTTCGAGACTTAGGAGAGGTTTTCCATATGCATTGAATCCCGACATATTTGGGGTGTATATGAATACCTGCAGAATAATAAGAAGAAGCGAAGACGGATAAAACTAAAAGAAGAGTGTGAAAGTGAAGAAATTGTTCCGTTAATACCATGTTCACTAAACTTGGGAGTGAAGCCGATGTGAAGGATAACGAGGTAGAAAGGATGAAAAGTATACTAATTGGAAGAACAAGTAGAAGTATGACTCTGAACTAGAAAGTAGGAAGTTTCACATTGGGTTCACCAATTTTGTACGATGGAAAAGTGACAAGAGAGCATGGGAATCTACAAATAACTCTTCCTCACACTCGACCTCCCGAGGTTGTGCTGAGATAGCCGATGGGGATGGAATATATGTGGGGTGCAGAAAAATTAGTTAGGAAATCTTATGTCTTCAACGTGCACTAATGGAACCTGTGAATCTAAGGAAAAGAAGGCCCTCCTAACCTGAACTGGCATGATAGATCGTTCGGCAAGGATGACTACTCAAAGGCTCCAATCAATATCGATCTCTGGCATGATCTGATATATAGATTATGGAATACATGGAAGATAACATGTGGGTGCTTCGTATATGTCTCCCGAAAAGGTCATGAAAATGGATGATGGATATATAGTGGATTCTATGGGTGATTCTCTAGTCTAGTCCAAAAATCCTTATCTTGATTAGTTGCTATGTCTAGTGAGGATAGCTGTGCGATAATGTTTGGTGGAAGTGAAGAGGACCTAAATACTAATGTGTGTAAACTAGTATCAACGTCTGATTAACCTATGAGCCCATTGGGTTGTGGGACCTGTGGATCATAACCGTAAGTTTGTGGTCGTTGTGGACCTCCTATTGTCATGTGAAGAATCAATCCCTAATCCCTAATATCTAGTAGTCATATGCCTTTTTGGCCTCTATGTTTAGAACTAAAAGTTTTCTCAATCTTCTCAGAGTACCTTACAGGCGTTCTGGCAACTTGAATTCTTAAGCTAGTGTCTATGTCAATGAGGATGTCTCTTACATCTGGTTGTGGGACCAAAGGATTGCAACCAAATGTTTGCTCTCTTTCAAGCCCTTCTACAATCATGTGGATATCTATTTAAGGAAATTTATAGTTTGGCTGGTTTGACCAAAACGTATGTGCTTTATTGTCTTTTATGTTTAATCCTCTTAGCTGTGAGCTGATTTCTTGTAGTTCTGTTGTTGTTTGGAAGACCCGAAATATGAGATTTTGGTCTATGTCAGTTATTGCTTCAACCAGATTGGGTTGGGGCATAATTGGCTTGAATACGTATTCTCTGGGCTCCCTAGGTCCCATGATTGTCATACAAGATCAAATAATATAAATCTAACAAAAGAAAAATAAACTAATTATGCAAAGTATATCCACATCATATATAAATTCTCTATTTTTGTATTTTTATAGAATATTTAAAAAGATTAAGATAACAACTATTTAAAATATCTAGAAAATGACAACTAACCTAATAACAGAATTAAAAACAAACAAAGTAGCCGAGTATAGCTACTTGTCTATGTAGTTGTGAATCTATTCTAAATAACTAAATAATTGATCTAATTTAATTGAAATATTTTCGATCCTACCTCAGAAGTGAGGAATGAATCATAGTTTCTTAGAAACTATCAATCCCCATGGCTTCCCCGGCAATATAAAAAATGAATGTAACCAAAATGGAGTGATTCACTACTCTATTTAGTATATTTTAACTAGAACTTTGAAATCTTGAACTTGGATTTTGCAGAACAATGGCGAATCTGATTGTGTATGTGGCTTTGTCCCCTCAGTGTAGTCTCCTTGTTCCTTCATGCTCACGTGAATCCAGAAAAGCGTGTAATGATAGCATCAACAGAAGTAGATATTGGAACAATGGCATATTTGGATGTAGACTAAATATAATGTGAGTAGGAGAGGGAAAGCGCAAGAGAACAGAGCTTGGATTATGCAATTCCTAGCGGGATTTATTGTGAGTCATACAACACAAAACATCCAGAACCTGAAACTATCCTTCTTGACAAACAAAACTTGCAACTCGAATGGGTTGAGACTGAAAATGAAGCTATCCTACCTCAATGATTGTATGAAATAGTAATAACACTAGAACAAGAAGATCATGTGGCTTCTAAATAGCAAAATAAGACTAACTATGCATGCAACAAATGAAAAATATTGAATTCCTAAGCAAGAATTGAAAGATTAAACTATTGAAATGAGAGGATGAAGGGCGGTTTTGAGGGGCCATTTTCTTGTAATTAAACCAACTATTTATTGAATTCCCATTCACCCAAAGGTAACTCCAACTAGAACTCTTTTACTATAAACAATGGAGAAACACTATTATAGGGAACCAAAATCATAAATACAAGCAAAAATGGATGAGAAAGCTGGTAAAAGTTGAAAATTATGCAAGACGCATTCAAAGAAACATGCTGGAAAATGCGTGAAGGACCGCTGCCTTGAGTAGGGTGGTAGTTATAGGACCGCCACCCTACCTGGGCGGTGGTCACGAGACCGTTGCCTAGGCACGGTGACGGTTTCGTCACTGAAGACAAAATGCAAAGGAAAATAGGGGAAAAGAGCAAAAAGAACACGTGGAGGCTAAGCGGGGCATGCGGGATGTTGACATACACTTGGAGAGATTTTCTGGATCCCGAACACCTTACGAGGAGACCTGTATCATCATTGGGGCATGTGTAACATCGTTCTAGCAATGTAGTACACTTACAATTTTGGGTACGTATAGGTTCCCTATTTATAAAATTTTAGGGCCCAAAAAAATGCAATTACAAATCATCCTTAGGCTATTTTTAAAATCTTAGCCCATAGTATTTTGATAAGGGATAAAATATTGCCAATAATGAGTGGCTTAGCATGTTTAATGGGATTAAATCCCAAATGGAGTGGCATTTGGATAAGATCCCACATTTTGGTGGTGGAGGATAATGTCTTAGGCTTTATTAAGCCTTTCTCCATATAAGGATAGTGGTCAAAGGAGCATGTGAGCTTAACCACCCCTATCACCGCTTCACCTCCTTCTCCATGTGGAAGCTTCCACGTATCGCATTTGCCTCCCACAACACCGCTTCACCTCCCTCTCCTCACATGGAATCTTTCATGCATGACATTGCATGCCTTCACCACATGGACATAACCTAGCATGTTTGCGGTTATGTGTGGTCAGTTGGTTTATGTGGGTAAGTGAAGGTTTAATACTAATGTATAAACATTAATATATAGCGGTTTGGCATATATACGTGGCATTTGGAAAGTGGACTTACCAAGATAATATAATTTCAACCCATACAATGTGTATAGGAATAATTAACTTAGTCCTTGTATGAATAAGCTAAATAGCTCGATGTCATCCCTTGATAGGCAAATCGATCGTATTTGATTCGTGGTGGTAATCCACGTGGACCCACCACGTCGGTGATAATACCATAGTCCACACAGCAGCCTGCGAGCAATATTTTATGACCATCAAAGACTGGATATACACAAACATCAAATGAATCCCTTTGCCTTTTCACCATGTGCCATAGTGCCATTGGTCCAATATTGACTAGTTGACTAGAGTTGAATTTCTCGCTGTCTGAACTTTGACTGGACATAACTAGAGCTCCCAATGTCCATTTGTTACGTTCTAATAGTTATTGGAAAGCTCTCGAGATGATATTCTGCACTCACACCATTTAGGGATGTTTAGGGAACTTTCAAAAAATGATCCCCTGATCACACCTCCCCATTGAGAAAGGCCTTTTTGTCCCAAAAAACTTATATTAGAACACTTTGCCATGCCATCTTGAATCTAGAAACTCTGCTGCCACCTCGGAAGTTATGCTATAGTAGACCCTTGGGTCTTCTCCTCTACAACCTTCTCACTTTGAAAACTTTTCTCTTATCCTATACCTATGGGTTATGGGCCCACCACACTTCCGCTGCACCACTTTGATATCCAAAGAAGACCTCCATGCCTCTGTTGTATGGTACTAAGTTTCTGTATGAAACCTCAATGCTCCTACTGTGTGGTGCTAAGCTTCTTGATATCTGACAACAAGGATCTTATTTTACTCTATAACATAGCTCCTGGCTTTGAGTTGATTTTGCAAAATCCAAACTGGTTTGAAGGAACTCCATGTTACGTAGAGCTATGATTGATCTGATGTCGATGATGGACAATGATTTGTCCCTTTTCAGATCTCAACACCTTTGATGCATGATTCTAAGCCTCTTTCAAGGCCTCAATCCTCAAATGTATGATGCTAAGTCTCTGTAGAACTCAACGCCTCTGATGCATGATGCTAAGCCTCTTTCAAGACTTCGAGCCTCTAATGCACGATGCTAAGTTTGTTGATTAGCTACTATTCATATGTGTGGTTGCAATGCCTTGACACCGAATGACATTCTGAGCTGATCTGTTTAGAGCTCCTCTTGTTGACACACTAATATCATGTACCATTTTGCTACACGGTCGAAATGCCTCTACATACAATGAAGTTCCGACCCAACGTTAATGCCAACGTTGATTCAGCTACCATTCTGCTACACAGTCACAATGCCTCTACACAGAATGAAGTTCCGAGTTGATCTTTCGAGAGCTCCTTTTGTTGGAAAATTATATTAGGTACCATTCTACTAGATGCCCATGATGGCTTCTCCACATAATGAAGTTTTGACCCAATGTCCATGCCAACGGTGATTCAGCTACCATTCTGTTGCACGGTCACAATGCCTTTACACAAAATGAAGTTTTGAGCTGATCTCTGCAAACTCTACTGTCTACACAAATGATAGATTAATCTCCAAGATTTATATGATTTAAGTCCTATATCCAAGCTGTAATAGGTACTCACACGCTGATTAGGAGATATGTTTGGAGAATTAATCAAATATTATAAGTAAGAAAATTAACTGAGTATTGTAAACCTTTCTCTCAACATTTTCTCACAAAATCTAATCTCCAAACTTAATAATGCATACAATTCATCAATCTGAATTATGCAATATATAATTGAAAAATTGTTGACTTACCCATTTTAAAGGACTTTCACTTTCAGGTATTACTTGGTCCTAGGTTAACTTGTCAACTGGTGGTGGAGTAGAAACTTCTTTTGCCTTTGCAATAGGCCTCCATTCCATCTTTAGCTTACCATTACTCTGATGGCGAGATGGATGCAATTTCCATCAATTTTCCACCCGATGCCCATTCCTCTAGAAATGAGCACAAAAATTCCTCTTAATCTCCTTCTTCTGGGATGAGGAACTCTTTCTGCCATTTCTCGACTCTATATGATGAGATTGGTCTTTCTGATTTGCCTTGTTCTTGACGAATGACGTCAACTTCTTCATCAATGTTCTTCTCTTCCAGCATCTGGCCACTGAATGATTATGCAATCCAAAAAAAGTACATGGAAAGGAATTCCACATCTTCTAAAAATCATAACCATACTTCTTAAGCTGAAAAAGTGGATCAAAACTTTTATTGTGCTTATTATTATGGTAAGAAACTGGAGGTGGAATCTCATTACCTCTTCACTGATTTCTCTTATCACATCCTACCTGTGATGACGAAGCACAACTTTCCTGCTCAGAATCTTCATGCAGGACTAGTGGGGTAATATCTTTGCTTTTGAAAGCTTGTCTCCCATCAACATTCTTAGAGCATTCTCTAATTTCCATTCCCGCACTAGGATAACCCAAACCTATAAAATGAGGACAATCTTCAACCTATATTGGGTTAGTAATGCATTAGCCATTTTTACTAAGGCCTCTTCCATCAAATCCCATTTTAACTAGTAACTTGGATCCAATGCCTCTAATATGCTTTTCAAACAAACCAAAGACTTCATTACCTAAATCCAAAACCGAATGGGAGGAAGAAGAAGATTCCAGTGGTGAATAGCTTATAGTGCAGTCATCTGCCATGGTCACTGCATCTGAAGTTGAAGGTATTTCCTTTCTCTGATCACCACACTACAACCTTTCCAAGAGCTCATCTTTGGTTTGCAGTTTTGATTTCAAGCAAACATTCTCCTCTTCCAGGGAGTTATACATTGATCGCAGGAGAGAGTTCTCTTCCTAGATCTGGTGATTATAAGCTTCAACCTCATCAAGCTTTTCCTGTTTAGACATCTTTCCCATAGTGCACTTGTACCCTTTTCACATAAATTGAACCAACTGCACCAATCTTTAAGCAATCACTCTGTTAATCAGATTTACTGAAAAACAAATATGGAGCTAAACCATATCTGATACCAAACTTGCTTTAGAGATTAGCAAGTTTGCAGGTGTCGATTACCATCTCTGATACCAAACATGATTTGAAAATAATCAAGTTTTTATCTACCTGATCTTAGACCCTTATAGGCTTTAATTATTTGTCGATAATTTACTCCTTTTAAGTAATCAATTTAAAAAAATGTAAGATAATAAGACAATTACACAATGATTGATTACAGAGTTCGGTAATTGGCTACGTCTCTGGGTTCGTGGTTGAACCGTTCTACTAGTAAAAAATTATAAGTTACAATAGTACTTTCACAAGAAAACCTAATGGAATTTTACTTTCCTATCAGTATACCTTTTCTTTGAAAACTTCCAATGATCAATCGAATTGTTCTTCACCTTCCTGATGCACAATCTCCTTCAGTTTCGATCAGCCTTCCTAATGCTATCAATGCGATGCTAGCACTTTGGTCGAAAATCTAGGATTTGCAAGTAATTGGTGTGGCTCAATGGGCCTATTGGGTAGTTTATAATTTAATCCCAATCACAAATATTCCATCTACTATTTCCTAAAATAATAGGCCAATAAATAATATTTTTCTATAATAATTTTAGGAATTTAATATAGTTTTACAAAACTATATTAAAATTTCCTTGTTACTAATACTCCACATCCCACAAATAAACTTAACAAATAATAAGCTTCGGGTGTGTGTTTACAATGCAAATGGGTTCCCTATTTATACAATTTTAGGGCCCAAAAAAATATGTAATTACAAATCATCCTTAGGCTATTTTTAAAATCTTAGCCCGTAGTATTTTGATAAGGGATACAATATTCCCAATAATGAGTGGCTTAGTATGTTTAATGGATTAAATCCCAAACGGAGCAGAATTTGGATGAGGTCCCACATTTTGGAAGTGGGGAATAATGTCTTATGCTTTATTAAGCCTTTCTCCATGTAAGGATAGTGGTCAAAGGACAACGTGAGCTTAACCGCTCCTTATCACCGCTTCACCTCCTTCTCCATGTGGAAGTTTCCACGTATGGAATTTTCCTTCCACAACACCGCTTCACCTCCCTCTCCTCACATGGAATCTTCCACGCATGACATTGCATGCCTTCACCATGTGGAAATAACCTAGCATGTTGGTGGTTATGTGTGGTCGGTTGGTTTATGTGGGTAAGTGAAGGTTTAATACTAATGTATAAACATTAATATATAGTGGTTTGGCATATATGCATGGCATTTGGAAAGTGGACTTGCCAAGATAATATAATTTCAACCCATAAAATGTGTATAGGAATAATTAACTTAGTCCTTGCATGACTCAACTAAATAGCTTGATGTCGTCCCTTGATAGGCAAATCGATCGTATTTGATTCGTGGTGGCAAGCCACGTGGTGGCTTGTGGACCCACCACATCGGTGATGGTACGATAGTCCACACGGTGGCCTACGAGCAATGTTTTACGACCGTCAAAGACCAGAGATTGACAACCAAAAAATGACTCCCTTTTCCTTTTCACCACGTGCCACAATGCCATTGGTCCAATATTGACCAGTTGACCAGAGTTGACTTTCCCGCTATCTGAACTTTGACTGGACATAACTAGAGCTCCCGATATCCATTTATCGCATTCTCACAGTCATTGGAAATCTCTCGAGATGATCTTCTACATTGGAACCATTTAGGGATATTTAGGGAAATTTCAAAAATGATCCTCTGATCACCCGACCTTACTATCCCTACTGCTGTTGTGGCCTCTACCACTGACTCCCTTATTTCCACATCATTAAGCGAGTCGTCTATCCCAAATACTAACTACAAATCCCTTAGAAGGTTTTTTTCAACACCTCACTCTAAGGGAATACTGCCTATACACTATGGACACCTTCCTCACCTTGTAAGAGTATGGGAACCTATGTCAACACCCCAGTAATGAAATCCACATCAGTGAGGTTTTTCCTTTTGGCCCTCCCCACCTTCGCAGTAACCTAATGTATGGGGGACTTGATATTGCCACCTATAAACCCAAACCTTCATTCCATACCCAACCATTTTAATCTAACTTACACTCCCTTACTAACTGCCGCTTCACTCACACTTTCCTCCACTGGTGTGCATGGAAAGGATTTGGTTTTGGCTTTTATGAATAGGGCCACCATACTGTCATTTCTTGTACCTCTCATAAACACAATGGCCATAGTGGCATAAATTTTGACACACCAACTTCCAAGAAGGTTCATGTTGACCTCATCCAAGATAGAAAACCTTCACCACCTCATTTACCCAAATTACCATCTTCACCCACGGAGTCCATAGATCCCAAATCAATTCCTCCTAACTTTTTTTATCTACACATATAGTTCACTTAGACACCTCACCAAGCCAACTCAACCTAAGACCTATTCTTAGCAAGTTACCATAACTAAGACTTACCCAAACCCTAAAAATCAAAGCCTACATTCCTTCTAATCACATTCTTGCATGCTCACAAGAATCTCCTAGTCTAATCTGTGGGATAACGACATGAGATCCAAGAAAATCAGGAGGATCTCCCTAAGTTTAGTAAACCTAGAAAATCTCACCTTGACCGATGTCGGTTACCCCTAACCATCACTGGTTAAGCCGGAACCACCGTCGGCTACCATTTTAACCTCAAAACAACCTTATTCTCAAGGTTGGAACTTGGAAGTTAGCAAAAATTTGGGAGAAATTTGACAAGCAAGAAAAAATCTTAGAGAGCAAATTCCAGCGAAAACTCACATCTAAGGAAGGAGATTGAGTATCTTCTCCTGCACATCCATCCCAACCATGATCTGATCTATCCAAGCAAAGAGGAGTGTGCATGCAGCCCATGCAGAAGATTTTCTTCAGTTGGTGATCACTTGCAACCTTCAAACCCATCATCAACACCTCCGTCCTTCACACACAGGCCTTTAAGAATGAAATCCAAGTACAACATCATACTTTCCTGGTTATTTCATTTCATCATTATTTTATCACCCATTGTTTATCTTGCTCCCTATTGACCTTCTCCAACATTTTCACCTCCATAGACCCATTAAAACCTTGTTTCACTCGGAATGTTTCGTTCCTTTTAGAAACAGATAAGGGTTGGGGGCTAGGAGGAATACCTGTAGAATGTCGAGATGATGTGCGCGTACCGTAGAGAAAGATCAGGTTGACTGCGAAGAACTCCTTTTTGTCTTGGAAGGACTACCTGCAAATAAGAACACAAGACCACAAGATTTTAATTAGACAATAAATGAGGAAACTGCCTTGGGCCCAGGAAATATAAAACTTCCTTTCGAAGGTGGTCAGTTCCCCTGCTAATATGAATTAACACAAAAGACTATAAGATATCAATTAAATTGCTTTGTTGAACTGGGTAGGGGAAAGGCTGGTTATTGGTTATAGTCAGTATAACCGATGCCGGTTACTGATAACTGATGGCGGTTACTAATGACCGATATCGGTAGAGTCTAGGATCTGAAGGTTAGTTGTTTTGTGGGGTGGTGGTGTTATTTGGTAGTTGTGTTATTTGTAGGGCTGTATATAAATGATATTAGGAAATAGGGTGATGAGAGGTAGATGAATGACAGTTAGATGCAATGACACGTTGGGTAGTGGATCCAAGGATGGATTTGTGGGGACTTATGATTCAAAAAGTCGAAGAAATGTTATTAAAGAGGACATGCAAGATGGAACTTACTGATTATTCAAGGAGATGCAGGTCCAAGAGCTCTGATGGCAAAGGCAGAACTGAGGTAGGATGGTCTGGCACACAGCAAATCAAATTAGCTGAGTATCACAGGGATCTGATATCCAGTTGCAGTCTTTGGCTTATTCTCCTTGTCTCTTCACTTGTCTCTGCTCGGTCAAGTAAAGATCCGGGTTCTCTTGATCGCTCCTGATGCTCTTCTTTTTGATTCAAAATCCTTCCACCTAATCCAAAAATGAAATTCCGGTCCCTTGTTTTTGGTTTGGGGAGGCCATTTATAGGGAACCGATGGCGGTTACGTAACCGACGGCGGTCGAGTAGGAACCGGCATCGGTAAGGAAAAAGTAGGCTATTTTTAGTAAAATAGCCCACCTTCCCTGCTTTTCTCCCGAGAGATCAGTTGCAGGCTTGGTCAAATGACTAGAAGGTCGGTTTTGGGTGCGAGAAAGGGGTCATTAGTTATGGGTGTAGGTGTGGACCAAGTTATGAGTCTTAATTAGGTTAGTTTAGGGTTAGGGCTAGGTCATGATGAAGTGGCAAAATTAGGTGGCAGGTAAGGTGATGTGGATTTATCCATTACAAGGTAATTAATAAATAATTGTATAAGGTTTAGGTGATGAGGTTATATTGCGAGATGAGATGCGGGTCACAAGGGGTCGTAAGACACAAATTTGGTGTCTACATTAGCCCCTTATTGTTGTGTAGCTTGTTTTGTAAAGCTGCACGGACAATAATATGAAGTGGTTTCCGTTGTTAAGGGTATGGGTAATCCCCCTCAAATCTATCACAGATTGAGAGAATGTGAAATCAGGGATAGGGTTGATAAAGGGTAAATGGTGTAGAGGGGATGGTAAGGTGGTGGGGTAGGTCCAAGGAAGTAGACGCATGTTGAAATGCAATCGTACGACTAGGGTACATGATTTGACGAGCAAACCAACAGTGCATGGGCAAAGGTCGATAGTTTATCCAAACAAGGGTGATATAATCCTGGTATCCAAGGCATAGGAAGTAGCGCCAGGGTATATAACAGGTAAGGTACAGGAACGTTTAGGCATGTTCGGCAGTACCAAATGGTTGGTTTGGTTGAGATAAACGTCACGGTCTAGGTCTAGGAAAAGTTGGTCGACAGATCAAGTCAAGGACCCTAATCATGCTAAAACACAAACAGGTGAGCTCGATTGAACAAAAAACTATATGATGGGTGGATAAAAGTGTATGGTGTTGATTTTAGGTAAGGTATTGAGGTGGTACGGCCATGGGTTGAGCCAGGTTGTTGGGTTGCAGCCTTGGCTCGGGCCGGGGGGTAGGTTGAGGCTTTGGGTCGGGCCAAATGGTTAGGGTGAGGCCGTGGGTCGAGCCGAATAGGTAGGTTGAGGCCTTGGGGCGGGCCGAATAGGTAGGTTGAGGCCTTGGGTCGGGCCGGTTAAGTAGGTTGAGGCCTTGGGTCGAGCCGAATAGGTAGGTTGAGGCCTTGGGTCGGGCCGAATAGGTAGGTTGAGGCCTTAGGTCGGGCCGAATAGGTAGGTTGAGGCCTTGGGTCGGGCCGAATAGGTAGGTTGAGGCCTTGGGTCGGGCCGAATAAGTAAACAAATGGTGTTCAGCAAAGGTGGATATAGGCGATATGTGGTTAAAAAGGGGCAAAGGGTAAATAAGGGCAAAAAATTGGGGGAAAGTTGGAATAAAAACCGATGTCGATTCTACATGACCGATATCGGTTAAGGGACCGATACCAGTTCATTAGGGCAAAATGAAACCGATATCGGTTAAGGGCGAAAAACCTATAAAAAGAAAAATACGGCTTGTCATTGTCACTTGTGTTATTTGAAAACCAAATTGATTTGTCTGACGTGGAGAGTTGAGATTGGAGGTTTTATTGAGTGAGGTGGAGCTATTTTGCTAGAGGAGTGAGTTGTTTGCGGCCCGAGTGAGGAGGAGCAGCAGTTGATTGGCCGGGGACCCAGCAGATCAGAATTACAGCTATGACACAGGCAGGAGGAGCAGGAGGGGCTGGACCAGCTGGACCACCACCACCCATCCCACCACGACGATGTGTCGTCGTTCGGGTAGGTTCGGAACTCTTTATTTTGTGCATTTGAATGGTATTAAGCTAAATTGGGGGTTTGGGGTAGGAATTTACATGTTTTAGAAAATAATGAGTAAATGGACGTAATTTGAAAAACGAAGAGGATAGATGGGTAAAATAGGGAAAGGCGGCTGGGTGGGTAGGTTTTTAGGGTGTTTGGGTGGGTAGATAAGTAGAAAAATGCAAAAATGTGGGTGGGGGGGCCGCGCGGGGGTTCGTCTCCGGGAAATGACAGTGACCGATGTCGGTCGCAAAATTTTAGGGGCTGGGTTCTGTGTGGTTGACCGGTGTCGGTCGGTGGTTGACCGGCGTTGGTGGCAAGAGGGCCGTGGTCGGTTGTTTGGGGACCGGTACCGGTCTGTAGTGTTTGTGTTGTTTTGTTTTGGTTTGTTTTGTTTGTTTTTGATTTGGCTTGTGTGGGTTTATTGGGGGTTTGTGTGGGTTTGTGTTGTTTTGGGGTTGGGTGGGTTTGGGTTTGGGTTGGGCTTGTTTTGTGTTGGTGTGTTTTGGGGTGTGGGTGGGGTTTGTTTTGGGTGGGGTGGGTTTGGTTTTGGGTTGGTTTGTTTTGGGAAGAGTTTGGGCTTTGGGTCGGGTAGTGGTTTGGGTGGGTTGAATTGTGGGTAGATATGGGATTTGTATGGGTTGTGGTTGGGTGGATTTTGGGTTGGGTGGTTGAAGGTAGGTTGCTAGAGGGGGGTGGTAGAGAGTTGGGGTGTGGTCGGGGGGATAAAAAGGGGGTTTAGAGGGTAAAGTAGACGTGGGATTAAAGAGTAGGTCTAAGGATGTGGGTTGGTTTTGCAGGCACGTCAGCAGTTGACGATGCGGGATAGGATGCCCCCGCTGTTGGTGCAGATGCGGCCACACGTATCTACGGCTCATTGGGCGATCATGTGCGAGGTGGGACTCGGCGGAGTCCAGCGATACAGAGCTATTGATAGAGATCACAGCCTGATGGTCGCCCTCATCGAGAGATGGGATCCGGCGACCAATGTGTTCCATCTCCCGACCGGAGAGATGACCATCACATTGGAGGATGTGTATCGCATCCTTCGACTGCCGATCGAGGGAGAGGCAGTCTTCCAGGTAGATTCGGAGACAGTGATGGACACTATCCTACAAGTTTTTGGAGATGCAGCTGCGCGACTTACCTATCACAGCGCGAGTATCGGGTATGGTGACATGTACCGTGCGCACCGACACGAGACACGGCTGGCTGTGCTGATGATGATTGGGATCACCTGCTTTACCCTCCGGGACTCAGAGGGAGGCCGCTTTCCATGAGCATTGATGGGGGTTTTGCTTGAGATGGTGGAGGAGCATACTTGCTATGCGTGGGCACCAGTGTATCTGGTGCAGCTATACAGAGAGCTCTGGGGTTATCGCCGGATGCGGCGATTTGGTATTTGTTCGACTTTTTTACTTCACTGTTGGGCATATGAGCACATCATATGCATCAGACCAGTAGGGCTACCCCAGCAGCCGGGGCCACAGGTTATATACAGATACGGCTTTCAGAGGTGGTTGGGAGTCGTGGGGCAGCCACGAGTAGTGCTTGCGGGGAGAGACGTTGCCTACTACAAGAATTTATTAGAGGGCCTGAGAGCGGTAGACATTGTATGGAGACCTTACAAAGGTCATCACCCTCGCGGAGGAGCCCGCTTACAGTTGCGTCTGATCCAGTACACATTCTGGATAGCAGGATGGAGGCCGGGAGAGTACGAGAGGATACCCCTAGAGAAGGTATGCAGGCAGATGGGGCTGCGACAGGACGAGCCACCTCCCTTCCCTCAGTACAGGAGGGATGATGTAGAGGCCCCACTGCCTACACCACAGCCCTTGGATCCAGATTGGGTTGCTGAGAGGCCAGCAAATGACACAGTAGATGATGCTGGTTGTACAGGAGCATACATGGTGTGGTGGGCTGGTCAGAGAGCGACGAGGGTAGCACAGCCCGCATAGCCAGACTTGGCAGCTGTGACGGTAGAGAGAGATCAACTCAGGGGTTAGGTGCAGCTCTTACAGGGGCAGCTTGCTACTACACAGGTACAGATAGGGGTCTTACAGGGGCAGCTAGCCCAGGCTCAGGTACAGGCACAGGTAGCACCACCACCAGCAGCACAGCCACAGGTGTAGGTACAGGTACAGGCAGCAGTACCAGCAGCAGCACAGGTACTGGCACCACCACCAGCAGCGGCGCAGGTACCGACACCACCGCGGCCACAGGCACCAGCAATGGCACCAGCACAGGCTCAGGGGGCATTAGTATTAGGTGCCAGGGGACCAGCCCCAGCTCCTTCAGTGGCTCGAGAGCGCTATATGGAGGTTAGAGCAGAGGCCCGATACTATCAGGATATTCTTGATGGTATCGGAGTTGAGTATTAGCCTTATGCAGCTCATAGACCAGAGACCTCTCACAGCCAGAGATCTCAGGGAGGTGCAGCCACAGCCAGCATGTCCGTTACAGGCAGGAGGTGAGAGGCACCACAGGGACCAGCAGGGAGAGGTGCCGAGGGCGGTGGGGAGAGCTGAGGGATCCCTGCATTGTTTTTGTATATAGACATGGGCACCCGGTCTGTGAACCGGTTGTGTTGATAGAGGCCTACGTCCCTACATATTATTCATTGATTCATTCATTTTTTTGTATACCGGCCTGCGAGCCGAGTACGAGTTGTATAGTTGATACCCGGCCTGCGAGCCGAGTATATTTTTGATATGAGGGACCGGCCTGCGAGCCAAGTCGAGGTTATTGACCTTTATTGCGGCCTACGTGCTGGCTTTGTTGGATGATGAGATCACAGAGGCCCCGATGCAGGGCACATTGTATATGTGAAACTTGTATATATACATATATATATAGATGATGTTTTGATCCATATGCAGTGTTGAAAATGTTTTTAAGTATTTCGTCAATGGTTTGTGGTATATAGAATGTATGATGAGTTTAATTGACATGTTGATATATGGATGATGTGTTCCGTATTTTGAGACTCCCAATTACAGGAAAACCAGTATATCAGGCATTACCTAGCGCGGCACGGGGAGCGATAACAATAGTAGTTGGTCCATGCGCACGAGATTTAACACAGCGAGGTTTGTCATTCACATATGGGGTAATGTATGTAGCACACACCCTGAGGAGACAAGGTTAGCAGTGATATTAATGATAGCGGTAGGGTATTATGCGTTACCGAGGGCGGATGGGGGAAGATTTCCAAAGGCATTGATGTGTGTTATTTGGGAGATGATAGAAAGGAACGTGACTTTTGCATGGGCACCTGCATATTTGGCGGAGCTATACAGGGGTCTATGGGCTTGTAGGTGAAATCACAGGACGACGCTGGATTTTTCATACTTATTACACTGTTGGGCCTATGAGCACATTGTTTGTGTGTGACCAATAGGCCGACCCATCCAGTCAGGAGAGACCGGAGTACAAAGGTTGGGATTCAGACGATGGGTCCAGACAGAACAAGAGGCAAGATCCCAGGCCGTGACGGGTGACATTGAGTATTACAGGTAGGTATGGGAGAGGGTGACGATTGCGGATATCTGTTGGAGGCCTTACGGGAACTATATGGTAACAGAGAACATAGCTGAGGAATTGAGGGGTGTAGAGCGATTGAGATGGATCGCAGGGGCACAGGCCAGGTGAATATGAGAGGATTCCTATAGATCGCGTGCGGCGACAATTTGGATTTGTGCAGGATATACCCCAGGCTTATAGACCCTATATGAGGATCGATGCAGAGGCAGTATTCTCACCTCCCCAGCCAACACCTCCAGAAGGGCCTGAAGAGGTAGCAGCCGATCGCAGGGTAATGGATGCAGGAACGACAGAGACCTATAGATTATGGTGGGTAGCGGAGCTGCGAGGTATACGTGATCGTCCTGACATAGCTGTGATTACAGCAGAGAGAGATCGTCTACAGAGTTTGGTTCAACAGCTCCAAACGCAGGTGAATGAGACAAGAGGATTGTTAGTGGTTACGGAGTCACGGGCAGAGAGACTAGAGGCTGGAGTCCTTCATGCGAGAGGGCGTATTCATATGTTACAGGAGAGATTGGCAGATCAGTGGGTGGTACCAATAGCCATGGTACCTTTGAGGACAGAGAGGCCTGGCGAGAGGGGTCGACGATCACGATCATCACCTAGTTCGGGATGAGGCGTGAGGGTCTAAATAAATGTTAGCAAGGTATAAGAATAAATAAGAGTACCGACCTACGTGTCGATGATAGAGAAGATGTATTTGTTTAACATCTAAATAAAACGAGATATGTATGTTGATTTGAGTTATAATAATAAGAATGTTTTCGTTTTGACTTTCGGTGTTTTGAAAAAAAGGATAAAGAGGAATGTGATTAAATAGAAATACACAAAAATATTTATATTTACCACACATGATAGGTTATGGTAGGGGATGGTCGAGCTAACCTTGGGAGACCCCATGTCTCCGAAGTGCTGCCTACATAGCCCATTGCACAAAGCAAGGAGGGGCCTCAGACCGATGTAGTTCTCCCTTAGGATCAGGGAGAGGCGAATTCAGGCAATTTGGTACGGTTTAGGCAATTGGTTGGTTGGTAAGAATATTGATATTAATATTGGTAAGGTAAGGTTGTTGGTGTCGGTAATGAATTGGTGATGTTGTAAAAAGGTATAAGGGAAGCGAAAGTGAGCCTACCCAAGTAGAAGGGAACCATGTCCTGATTAAGATCAACACACAATCCTAGATGCGAGGCAAAGCGGAAAGAGTGCTCCGTAGGTGAAAAGAGCTAAACAAACCACACAACGTAGAACGAGCTTGAAGCCCTAGGTACCGTGCATAGACGAGAAGTCAATAGGTGAAAAGAGTTGTATGATCACAACCTATCAGGTGTACGACACGTCCCTTGAGTTGAATAAATAATGAGGTGAGGTGAATGGTATAGTTGAGGTACGGAGAACTCATTACAAAGTGAGTGTTCTGACGAAAGAGAACCTACCCTAAATAGACAAGTCCATGACTCAAAAGTTCTTTTGAATGAGGCTTTTATTTTATTGAATGTAGACTGATCGATGCGGGAAGTCTACAAGGGATATTGATTGTATTATTCTTGAGGTCTTCACGAAGCTGATCAATGCGAGAAGCTTCTGATAAAGGCTGACTGTGTATAGCTGTCCTTCGAGGGAGCAGTCTATTTATAGTAGCAGATATGATTTTAGTGCATAGCTGTCCTTCGGGGGAGCAGTCTATATAGAATAGCAGCAATAATTTGGCATATAGCTGTCCTTCGAGGGAACAGTCTATATATAATTTAGATAGCTAGATGTTCTTTTGGCGTGAAGCATCTAGTTTGGTAGGAAGTTTGACTCAAGAAAATCCCATAAGAAGGTGGTATTTTAATACTTTGAAGTCATGGACTAGACTAAAAAGGGGAAGGCATCGTTTGAGGTGAGGTGAGAATCAAACTATGTGAGCTTGATTTTTATTATGAGGTGTAGGAAACAAAGTGTATGTGGCGGTAAATGAGCTCAAGGGACGAGCAGTAGGTAGATAAGAAGTGATATAACACTAAATTCAACAGTAGAATGGTCGAAGATGCAAGGCATTAAGGGGCTCAGGCTCAGGTTTACCATTAAGCGAAGCTAAACGATAAGTGCCTGATCCATAAGTGTGAGTGATTATATAAGGCCCAATCCAATTGGGAGCAAATTTTCCACGTTTGCTCTTTTCTAGTTTGGTTACATGTTGATTCTCTTTGAGGACAAGATCACCAACCTTAAAGGTACGCTCATGAAGTCGCTTATCATAAGCACGCTTGATGCATTTTTTGATAGATTTGAAGGTGATCGAGAGCTGTAAGACGACGTTCGTCAAGAAGCTCCAATTGGGCTAACCGCTCTTGGCGGAAATCATCGTTGGTGAGAATATCCTGAAGAGATATTCTGAGGGAGGGTATTTGTACTTCGAGAGGCAAGACGGCCTCGGTACCATATACCAAAGAAAAAGGTGTGGCATTAGTGGAGGTACGAATGCTAGTACGATAAGCCCAAAGGGCAAAGGGAATGTGATCGTGCCAATTTCTTCCGGATTCATTGACAACTTTCATGAGGATTTTGGTTAGGGTTTTATTAGAAGATTCAGCCTGACCATTGGCCTGCGGATAGTAAGGCGATGAGAAACTAAGTTTGATACCAAAGTTGTCACAAAGGTCTTGTAACAACTTGTTTTTAAAAGATTTACCATTATCTGTTATTAGGCGATGAGGAATACCAAAACGACAGATAATGTGATGGTTAATGAATTCGACAATTTTTTCCTTTTTGATCGAAATGAGTGGAATGGCCTCCACCCATTTTGTGTAATATTCGGTGGCTATGATTATCCATCGGTGACGTTGTGAAGAGGACGGGTGAATCTCACCAATAAGGTCTAAACCCCATTGTGAGAAAGGCCAAAGATCTCGTGCGACCTGCAGCGGATGGCTAGGAGTATGTTGAAGGTTGGCATGTTGTTGACACATAACACAACGCTTAACATATTCGTAGCAGTCGTTATTGAGAGTAGGCCAATAATAACCTAGGCGAAGGATTCGTTTAGCCACGGCAAGGCCACTAAAATGTCCACCACAAATCCCATCATGGACTTGTTGGATGGTATAGGTGACCTCCGCGCCGGTTAGACAGCGAAGGAGGATACCATCAAAGCCACGTTTATAGAGGAGTCCCCCCATGACAACATAATGTGAAACACTTTTAAGAAAAGCACGTTTTCCGTTACTAGTAAGGTCAGGTGGGAGAACAGAGATTGTAAGATAGTCGTGAAATTGGTGGTACCAGGTATCCTGCGAATTAGTAGACACAGTATTTATCATACAAACTACCGGGGTTGAGTAGGATGGGGCAAAAAGTTGTTGGACCACGACGAATAATTCAGAGTCAGTTGATGAAGCTGGAATTTGCGAGGCTAAGCAAGCCATAGTATCCGCAAATTTGTTAGTGGAGCGGGGAATGGTTTGGATAGAATAGTGAGTAAATAAGGCTAGAAGTGAGTCCACGTAGTGTTTGTACTTTTGAAGTTCCTCATTTTTACATTGGTAGATGCCCATAACTTGATTGACTACCAATTGAGAGTCGCCAAAAATATTGATAGATTTGATACCTAAGTGTATCGCAACTTGGAGACCCAGAACAAGGGCCTCGTATTCCGCTGTATTATTAGTGCAGGGGAAATCAAGCCAGAATGAAAGAGGCATAGGTTCAGCATCAAGAGGGATGAGAACAACGCCGGCTCCTCCGCCGCGCTGGCATTTAGATCCATCGAAGAAGAGGGTCATTTGATATGACTCTTCCCCGAGTGAAAGAGTGGCGATGAGTTCGTCAGGGAAATTAAAATTGGTGAATTGTTCCCCAGGTAAAGGGGCCTCCGCAAGTTGGTCTGCAAGAGTTTGTCCTTTGATTGACTTCTGTTGTATAAACTCAAGGTCGAGGTCGGCGAGGAGCATAAGCCATCGAGCGATGCGTTGGTTTAGATGTGGTTTGGCGTACATATAATGAATGGGGTCCGTGTTGGTGATGACAAAAGTTTTGTGATTCAGGAGGTAATGTCGGAGTTTGGTGGCTACGAATGATAGGGCTAGGCACAATTTTTCTACATGTGTATACCTAGTCTCGTAATCCACGAGGGTACGACTTATATAATAAACGGCCTGTTCTCGACGTGCCGAGTCCCGATGTGCGAGCATAGCTCCTATAGCATGGTCAGTGGCGGAAAGATAAAGGTAGAAAGGGCAGTCGTCCTGGGGTGGGATAAGCACGGGTGGCTGCAAGAGATAGGATTTGAGAGCTTCGAAGGCTTGGTGACACTCCTCACTCCATTGAAAGGCAACGTCTTTTTTAAGAAGGTGATGAAAAGGGTGACATCGATCCGAGAGTTGGGAGATGAAACGCCAGATGGATTGAAGTTTACCCTGCAAACTACGCAATTGTTTGAGGTTTTTGGGTGGGGGCATTTCTAGGATAGCTTTTACTTTAGATGGATCGACCTCAATGCCACGCAAAGAGACGATAAAGCCAAGAAGTTTTCCCGAAAGAACACCAAAGACACATTTCTTTGGTTGAAGACGAACAGAATATTGCAACAGGTGATCGAAAATAATGGTTAAAACATCGAGATGTTCACTGCGATGTTTAGATTTTCCCAGAAGATCATCGACATAATCCTCAAGGATAGTGTGCATAATGTCATGAAAAATGTAAGTCATAGCCCGCTGATAGGTAGCACCAGCATTCTTAAGGCCAAACGGCATGACACGATAACAGAAGGTTCCCCAAGGAGTTATGAAGGCAGTTTTGTGTTGATCGGCAGGGGCAACCAAAATTTGGTTGTATCCTGAAAAGCCATCCATGAGAGAAAGCATTTCATGACCCGCAGTGAGATCAACAAGTTGATCAATACTTGGGAGGGGGAAGTCATCCTTGGGGCAAGCGAGGTTAAGGTCTCGGAAATCCGTGCATATCCGAAGTCCCCCCGTCGCTTTAGTGACAGGTACGATGTTAGAAATCCATTGAGGATAGTCAATAGGCAAGATGAAGGAAACAGAAAGAAGTCGTTGAAGCTCTTCTTTGACCAAGAGGGCAATGCGTGGATGCATTTTTCTCAGTTTTTGTTTGACTGGTTTGGAATCGGGGTTTAGAGTGATGTTATGGACGGCAATGGTAGGATCAATTCCTGGCATGTCAGCGTAGGACCAAGCGAAAGCTTGGTTGCGGGTACGGAGAAAGGTAGTAAAGGCGGCTTGTTCTGATGTGTTAAGGGATTGTCCGATCTTCACAATGTGAGGATCCTCCTCCGTGTGGATGTTGATTTCTATAGTAGATTCATTCAACATGGTTTGGGTTTCAGATGGTAAGGCTCGTTGAAGATAGGAGTCGTCCGCCCCAAGGTAAGTGAGGATGGAGTCGTCATCCTGACACTCAACAACATTAATCAAAGGCGAATCCTCTTCGATCATGTCTGGATACAGAAGGGGAAGAGAAGATGGGTCCTCATTATCGCGTTGATAAGTGAGAGGACCTATGAAGATAGCATTTATGAAAAAAAAAAGTTAGGAGGGATAGATTCAGGGTCTATAGATTCTGTGGGTGATGATGGCAAAGTGGGTGATGATGGTTTGGTAGGGGTGACGTCATCGTCTTCTAGAAGACAACTGACACGAGGTTCCGTCGATGTAAGTGTTTCTGGAAATCTGAGACCACTACGATCATTATGTTTGCGTGTAGTCACGGGAATGAGTGTATGTCGGCCTTGTTCATAAAGACCAAAACCAAAGCCTTTCCAAGCACAGCGAGTCAAGAAGGTGAGGGCGAAACGACGATTTGTCAAGTATTGAAAATCGGATTGGAAGGGAACCACACCAAGAGGAGGTTCAGGGGTAATGGAGGATGCGTCAACACCCCCATACGTTAGGTTGGTGCGGCAATGGGGTGGTCCGTAAGAGATTACTTCCCCCACACGACGGTCATAGGTAGGATGTGCATGTACCTGTCCGTACTCCTGTGGGGTATGGAAAGAACTAACGTTATATAGGCGATACTCCCCCAGCGTAAGGCGTTGAAAAACATCTACTAAGGGGTCAGAGGTTGGGATGTTAGCTGCGGGAAGGGAAGTGGTTTTTGCGACGGTGGTTTCATCAGTTGAAGGCGTAGGTGTGGTTGAGGTGGATGGTTGAGGCACAGTTGAAGAGGATGGTTGGGTTGAATGAATGGGTGTCTTGATTGGTACAAGCACATCGTTTGGGCGGTATAACATATTGCAGGTTTTAAAGGGGGGAGGATCAGCTTTTACGGTGTAGGACTTCCCCTCGTACTCAAATTTTATGCATCTATGTAATGTTGAGGGAACACATCCCATGGCCCGGATCCAAGGACGACCCAGCAATATATTATATTGGAACTCTCCCTCAAGGACATAGAAGAGTTCGGGTAAAGTACGTGGTCCTACCCGAATGTTGAGGATCACGGTGCCTAAGGTAGAGGTAATAGCGTCATTGAATGACCGCAACATGATGGGGTTGGCACACATGTAGCTAGAAGGGATATTCATTTGTTGAAAAGCTTTTGAAGAGATGATGTTTAGGCTAGCACCCCCGTCAATCATAACACGACGTACCCGAATGTCCCGGACGTAAGCTGAGATGAAAAGGGCAGGGTCAGGATCTTCTGTACCAAAGTCGACAATTTCATCTTCAGAGAAACTGACTGCAGCAGCTTGTGGTACAGAGACAGAAGTGGTTGGGGCGATGGGTTGTTTAGTGAGAGAAGCAACATGATTGGGTGTTAGAATGGAGGCAACAGGCAGGGTTTCATTAGGTAAGACCTCTATCCCTTGAAGAATTTCAACGAGAGCTTGTCGATGAGATTCAGAAGTCTGAATGAGATCATATAGTGTCATTTTTACGGGTGATTGGTGAAGCTGTTTGATCATGGCTCGATGGGCAGCTCCATTAGAGACGGGGTAAGCAGGTCCACGAATAACCACTTTGGGTGGTGGTGTAATCGGGATGTTGGACGGAGAAGGAGAGGACGCAGGTGTGCTTTCTTTCGCTTTCTCATTGTTTTTCTGCGCTCGAGTAGCAACACTAATCATATTAATCTCGTAGACCTGAGATGAGGAAGATGGTTGGGATAAATCATGGTCTTCAAGAGGTGGGGTTGTAATAATGATAGATCTTGGTGAGGCGGGGACAGATGGTATAGTAGAGGGAATTGAAGCTAAAGGTCTCTCCCTTCGTAAGTTGTCTTTCTTAACCTTTGTATCTGGGAGAGGTGACTGACGAAGGATGGTTTTTAAAGCTTTGCATCCCTCCACATCATGTCCTGGTGTGCGGTGATAAGCGCAGATCTTAGACTCATCATAACCTATAGGTCGAGGTTTAGACGGGTCATAAGGTCTAAGTGGGGGTAGGGAAATGGTCGCATTCTCTACTAACATAGCAAGGATTTTGGCGTAAGATCCTTTGAGTGGGTCAAAATCAGAAGAGGATGAGGGTATTGATTGTCTGGGTTTCGATAATGTTTGGGTATGGTTGGTTCGTGCGGGTGGTGGTTTAGCCAAGGGGTGTTGACACGCGGTTTTCACTAAATGTGGTTTCTTTGGCGCAGAAGCTACATTCAGCTGGTTAGATGATAAAGCTACAGATGACGTGGTAGTGGGACACAACCACGGAGAAAGGGGAGTAGCAGAGAATAAATCCTTTGATGATGGAGTTTGTTTAGGGTTGATTGGTGGACCGGATGCGTGGGGTGATAATGTTGATATACCCTTTGATCCCTGTATGGGCACAGAAGGCGTAGGTCGTTTTGAAGAAAACGCAGGAGGTATGATATATTGGTGCAAGGTGGAAGGATGAGGTCCCAATATGGAAGGTAGGTATGACGATGATGGTTTTGATTGTGATAGAGGCACGGGTTGAGTGTGTCTCCTAGGTGGCGGGGCGGCTTTATTTTTGGATAAATCTAGTCGCTTAGGCGGGTGTGTTAGACTGGGTATTGGTGAGGTCCCAAGTGTAGGGGAAGGTTTGGTTAGGTGGATAGAGGTGGATGGGATACTTGGTATAGATACGGGGGGTGAGAGTGAGGACATAGGCATTTTGAGTTTCTGTAAACACTTCGGGTATATGGTAGAGGTATCGGGATCGGTCATCTGCATTTGAGTAGAATAGGGAGTACTCAAACGTTCCCATAGGATTCGTCTATCTTCTGGAGAATGACAGTCTTCAGGTTTGAATTGTAAATTTTGTACGGAAGAAAGGTGGGTTGTGATTCCGGTCCACTGTGGGTGTGATACAGGGGGTAAATGAGGCACTGTATCAATAGATGTCAAGAGGTCAACCGGTCGTTGAAAAGATTTAGGCGATGAAGAACTAATAGGTAAGAGGGCATGTTCGAGAGGATCCGTCATGGTTAAAGAATTTGGTGATGTCGGTGCAAGAGATTCCTCGTCTAAGGATGTCAAAAGGAGTGGCGTACCTTCCTCTTGTGCAGCAAGAGGGGTAGAAGGGGAAATCTGGGAAATAGATAGGTTAGATAACATCCGTTCGCAATCTTGTAGGGATGTGGTATAAGAAGACTCATCGATGGGAAGAGAAGTCTGGGCAGTTAACTCCTTTATGGGTAAAGGAATGATTTCGCTTTGGCTCGATGGTGGTAAAGGAGGTTCGGGCTCCTGTGTTAGTGAAGAGGCTTGATTCAAAATTTTCTCGATAGAGGCTTTTGGCTGGGTATCGAAGACTGCATGGATCTCATGAACACTCTCCTCGGCTAAGATATCCTGGTTTGTGTTACTGTTGGGAGAGTGATTCGGGAATGGTTTGTTGAAGATTTTCAAATTTCGGTTGGCAGGGGCATTAGGATTATCGAGGGTTATATCCCCTGCGTCAACCATTTCCTGCACTATGTTTTTCAACATCTTGCAGTTTTCATGACTATGTCCTTTTACGCGGTGAAAGTTACAGAAGTCATTTTCTTTGTACCAGGAAGGTATAGCGCGAGTGGAGTCAAACCCGGAGTGAGGTTTAACAGGAGGCAAAGTGATAGCTCCTGCTTTGAGCAATTTTTCCAAGATGACACCATAGGTTTCTCCTAAGGGAGTGTAATTGATGGGCTCTGCTTTGTACTTATAGGTGGTTTTTGGTGGGGTATTAGACGGTGGTTGAGATTTGACCATCACCGCGTGGACAGCTCCTTTTGATTTAGAAGAAGTGGACGCGTGAGGAGTGGTGGTATTTGGTTTATTGGTAGAATCAGGAGTTCGGAAATTGGGGTTTTTGTTGCGCAACCGCAATTTCTCTTCTTCTAAGGCTCGAATTTCTAGTTTCCGAGCCATGGTAAAGGCTTCATCGAATGTACGGAAAGTTTGAATTTGGAGGGTAGGGGAGATGTGCTTAGCGCAGGCCCGCGTAAACAGTTCGATAAGTTCAGTTTGAGGCAAGGCATACGTAAGTTGGTTGATAAGGCCCCGCCATCGTCCAACGAAATCTGCGATAGATTCGTCTTCAAATTGTCGGATGGCATAAAGGTCGGTGATAGATACTTTCTTGGCAATGTTAATGGAGAAATGATCCAAGAAAGATTGGGCTAGTTGGTTAAAAGAGAAGATTGAGTGCTGGGTTAAAGCACTGTACCACTCCAAGGCAGGTCCTGATAAGGACATGGGAAAGGTGCGGAGTAACAAGGCATCATCATGGGCAATCAAATAACAAGCATGTCTAAATGATCGCAAGTGTTGTTGAGGATCCTCTTTACTATTAAAACGAGTAAATTTCGGCAACTCCCATTGAGGAGGATATGAATGAAGGGGGACAGAAGGGTGAATGGGCTCCCGACAAACTTGCTCGTATGTCAAGGCGCTACGACTTCCTGAAACAGAAGCCTCCAGGTTTTGCATTTTGTCCATCATTTGTTTAATTAGATCAGTAGTTGGATGAGATGATGGTGTGGTTGTGGTAAACGGAGGCAAATTGGGCCAAGGACCACCGCTAGACCCTGGTGGGGTTAAGTGTTGATAAGGTGTGGAGGATGAATATGTTGAGGCAACCGAATAGGGATGTCCCATATAGGATGTTGAGGTCACTGGATACGTGTATGGGAATGAAAAGGTAGGCGGAGCTTGAGAAGGAAAGCTCGTGTGGATAGGTGGCAGAGAGCAAGTCATGAACGGAGCAGTCTGCAAGAGAGATGAGGTAGGGGCAGTCGGTGGTAATGATATGTGGGGTCCAAGATTAGCCAAAGGAAAGCCAATCTGAGTCGTATGAATCTCTGAAGCTGTCGGATTGGGAGATGGGGCTAAAGGTGCAGGAAGCAAGGCGGTGTTATCAGGCGGAGTGGGCGCTAAATGAGCAGCTATACTAATAGGCATGCCAACAAGGAGCTGACCATCAGGCGTACGGTCAGGGGCATGAGACAAATAGTATTGTACAGCACTAGGATTAGCATCTAGAAACTTGGCAAAGTCCTTATCTCCCACAGGAATTTTAGGAACCTCGCTGGTATCCGTAGGATTCCCCACAGAATGTGAAGGGGGTGATTCAGGCAAAGAAACAGAGCAAGCATGTGAAACCATGGCGGCGGCTTGCTTTCGAGTGATAACAACCATGGACAGGAGTTCACAGTAGGGTTTCAATCTGTCAGGAATAGAAACAAACTCAGACTGGTAAAATTGGTAGGTTGCTGGTTTGTCAGGAATTGGAAAAGACAGTAACCGATATCGGTCTAGTAACCGATGTCGGTTATACTATAGCCGACGTCGGTCAGGTAACCGATGTCGGTGTAAGAAGTCTGGGCTAACAAGATATAAAAAGGCTGCTAATTTGATTTTTAACAACGTTTAGTATACTTGTCCAATTATTGATCACAGAAGACAGAGTATGAGAAAGAAAACAGAACTAAAAACAAGCAAGATGCACACGCAAATCCAGAGATTAACCCTAGGGTTAATTTTAATTATCGTGGGCTTATGCCTTTAGACGTAGAATGATGTCAGAATCCTAAACAAGAGACTTAGGGGAAATGTCAAGTTGTTTTGGCTTATAAGGTTACCTCAATCGGGCGGAGGAATACCGCGGAAAAGGGGGGATGTTTGAGCTGTTGTGTTAATTGTGAAGTGATTCGGTATGTGTTGTGCAGTGAATGTAAGATTAATTTCCTGTCAATACCATGGATATCACCCCCACGTGTACGACCTGTTACTTAATCTACGTTCACTAGAATTGAAAAACAACAAGCAGGAATGCAATGCACGTGTTTTAAACCCAAATCAAAAATTATGTTCGATGAAGCAAGAGAGATGACTTTCACTAATGCGAAACTAGGAAAGCAAGACAAATTCTTTACGAAATATATAACAAAAGCAGCAACAGCAAGTATGCTTCCTAAAATGAAAATAAGCAAGAGAAACAGAAACCCAAAATGGGTCCCACCGGGCGTGCCAAAATGTTTCACTCGGAATGTTTCGTTCCTTTTAGAAACAGATAAGGGTTGGGGCTAGGAGGAATACCTGTAGAATGTCGAGATGATGTGCGCGTACCGTAGAGAAAGATCAGGTTGACTGCGAAGAACTCCTTTTTGTCTTGGAAGGACTACCTGCAAATAAGAACACAAGACCACAAGATTTTAATTAGACAATAAATGAGGAAACTGCCTTGGGCCCAGGAAATATAAAACTTCCTTTCGAAGGTGGTCAGTTCCCCTGCTAATATGAATTAACACAAAAGACTATAAGATATCAATTAAATTGCTTTGTTGAACTGGGTAGGGGAAAGGCTGGTTATTGGTTATAGTCAGTATAACCGATGCCGGTTACTGATAACCGATGGCGGTTACTGATGACCGATATCGGTAGAGTCTAGGATCTGAAGGTTAGTTGTTTTGTGGGGTGGTGGTGTTATTTGGTAGTTGTGTTATTTGTAGGGCTGTATATAGGTGATATTAGGAAATAGGGTGATGAGAGGTAGATGAATGACAGTTAGATGCAATGACACGTTGGGTAGTGGATCCAAGAATGGATTTGTGGGGACTTATGATTCAAAAAGTCGAAGAAATGTTATTAAAGAGGACATGCAAGATGTAACTTACTGATTATTCGCGGAGATGCAGGTCCAAGAGCTCTGATGGCAAAGGCAGAACTGAGGTAGGATGGTCTGGCACACAGCAGATCAAATCAGCTGAGTATCACAGGGCTCTGGTATCCAGTTGCAGTCCTGGGCTTGGTTTGCTGCTAACTCTCCTTGTCTCTTCACTTGTCTCTGCTCAGTCAAGTAAAGATCCGGGTTCTCTTGATCGCTCCTGATGCTCTTCTTTTTGATTCAAAATCCTTTTCCTGATCCAAAAATGAAATTCCGGTCCCTTGTTTTTGGTTTGGGGAGGCCATTTACAGGGAACCGATGGCGGTTACGTAACCGACGGCGGTCGAGTAGGAACCGGCATCGGTAAGGAAAAAGTAGGCTATTTTTAGTAAAATAGCCCACCTTCCCTGCTTTTCTCCCGAGAGATCAGTTGCGGGCTTGGTCAAATGACTAGAAGGTCGGTTTTGGGTGCGAGAAAGGGGTCATTAGTTATGGGTGTAGGTGTGGACCAAGTTATGAGTCTTAATTAGGTTAGTTTAGGGTTAGGGCTAGGTCATGATGAAGTGGCAAAATGAGGTGGCAGGTAAGGTGATGTGGATTTATCCATTACAAGGTAATTAATAAATAATTGTATAAGGTTTAGGTGATGAGGTTATATTGCGAGATGAGATTCCGGTCACCCAATACCTCATCCCGACCAACCAAAATCCTTTGTGTAATCACAAAGGAGACCAAAACCCTGTTCTGTGACATCTCCAGATCTCACAGTAACCGGAAGACCAGTTATATCTAACCGCCGTCGATCACCCCTGACCGACACTAGTCTTTGTGATTGCCCACATAGCCTTAAATGGAGACCTACCCACCTAATTTTACCTCATCCTCATTCACCTGTGACCTACCAGAGACCTTTATCAGACCTATAGAGAACCCAAAACTAATCATTTGACCTTTGGATTCTATTCTAGCTTAGCCTGTTAGATTAGATTTATTTTTTTATTTTGTTTTAAATGTGATACCTAAATCATTTTAAAATAATAATAGGATTTATTTTGTTTACAACATTAATTTTTTTAAAACAGTGGACTGATAGCCATCTAGGAAGTATCATACTTCCCAGATCTAGCATACGCTAGGTAGTTCACTGCCCATATTGTTTAATTTATTCTAGTGGTCTTGTTTTCATTACAGGTAGTTCCTCTTAGCCAAAAGGAAGCTCTCACGATTAGCGGTGGATTCGGAAGTCATACGCGCACAACAAACCATCAATCGACATTTGAAAAGGTATTCCTCCTACACCTGTTACCCTATTTATTTTGTCAACACTTCAAAGAAAAAATCTAAGAAAAAGGTGAAACACCTAGGGTTAGGAAAATAAAATTTTCCCCAAGAATTTTTCAAAAATCTTTCTTAGGATATTTCGACGGGAAATTTTTGGGCCTCAGGCCCGCCATGGAAAGTTTTCCCAAATTTTCCCACCAAGGTAGGGGAAAAATTCAGAGGGCCATAAATTTTTCTAGAAAGCTTGGTTTCTGGAAAACAAGGACTTTATGGAAATATCTCAATTCCTTTTTGTACAAGAATCATAAATTTTACATTTTGATAAAGTTTAAAGGGTCAATTTTGTGAAAACAATCTGCAGGATTTTAAATAGAAAACTAGAAAATTTCCAACTTATAAATTTGATTCAATTTGATCACCTCCTTCACTCAACATGCCAAATAGACATGGAGGATTACTCTAGGAAGGATTTAGAATGTATTTAGGAAGGTATATTTGTTTATTTGATTTCCAATTCACATTTTTCCAACAATTGATAGAAAACAACTGTGAAAGGGATTGGGTTCGATTTTGCAATGGTTAAATTGTTTTCTTAAGTGTTCTTTGTCAATTTGAGTTCATTGATAATACAACATGCTAAATTTTAACATTTCCAAGTTGATTATAATGTGTGCAGGCGCGAACTGTACATTTTGATTAAATTTATTGCCAGTTTTATATTTACAACAGAGATCTATTTCTTTTAAATATGTATATCAATTTTATCATTTAAGTGTGACATTTCATTTCTAAACTAATCCAGTACATTCAGTTTTTTATAAACAAACCATTTCCAAGATAAATTGCAAAGGTCAGATTTCCAATTTAATATATTTCCCAAAAGAGACAAAGCAATATAATTCCTTCATATGTATTCCTTCTTTTTTCCATTTTTCTAAACAAAGATTCCAATCACAATTTTATATTCCAATTCAACACAACAATGCAAATGAGAGAAGATCTTGCAATTCTTTATTAATTCAAAAGGAAATACATCTTTACATCTTTCCATGGTTGAATGAAATTAACACATTTCTATTTCTTTCCTTCCAATAAACAGAACAAAATGTAAATGTCTTTCACATTTCGAATATACACTTTCATAACCAATTACAACATCTTTTCTTCACAAATATAAATATTACAATTTCATCCACATCAAGTGGGAAAGGTTACAAATAAATTTGTTTCACAAGGGGACTGGAAAAATTACATGTCTTCTTTTGCTCCAGAACAACAACATGCAAGTTTTCTTTTTCTTCCAAATTGATCACAACAAAAGTGGGGGAAAGGAAACGCTCTCCACCCAACCAAGACATCCAATGAAAGGAGAAGCCATCCTTCATCATTGGCCCCCAAGCCCCAACCAAAATACAATAAGAGGTGTGATTCAACCCATGGCAACAACTAGATTCCACAAACACACATCATTCTTTCAACATACATATATTCAAATTAAAACACAATTCCAACATAAAAACAACAGTTTACAACTACATTTGAAGACATGCCAAAATAGAAACTCAGGCTTGATCATGCAAGCCAAAGGAGCAAGGTCTATGGGGGAAGCTACTTATGCCTCCTAAATGGGAATTGGGCATCCACCAATAATAAAATTTCACCACACATATCCTTATGCCCCCCACAATCCCTCCTTATGCCCCCCATAGATTTCCTTATAACAAAGTAAGAAATGCAAGCTATTTCTTTTCCATGGTGGATCCCAAACACAAAATCCCTCCACAAAAATTTGATGCCAATGGCATTCCCTTATGCCCCCCACATGGATTCCACATAGCCTTCTCCTACACCATTCCTATGGCAGTCTACCCAAACAGCCAACAAAAACATAACAACATTCACCATTCACATAATCAAGAAAAATAACAACATAAAAGAAGAGTTAGACTCCTACCTCTCCATGGTAGTTTTTGTTTCCAAATAGCAAGATTTCAATGCCAAAAACATAGTTCCAAAACAACAATCTCCAAGCATGCAAAGTTTCTCCAAACTCCTTCCAAAAGAAAGAGCTCCCAACACAAGAAAATGCGCCCCCAAAGAAGTTTGCAAAATGATTCAACAACCCAAAACAAGCAAAGAGTTTGAATTTTATAGAAGAGGGAAGAGAAGAGGATGATGTGGATCCATGATAGGATGTGCCACATCACACATCCTCAAATTCAAACACAAAAGATAAAATTTCATTCTCCCAAGCACAATAAAGAGGTGGGTGAAAATATGACAAATTACTTACACACTCCAAAAAGCCCACACCCCAAAGGACTGACAAATTAAATAAAAATGTAAGAGAGTGCAATCAAAACTTGCAACATTATTAATAAAATGCATTATAAAAGTCTAAAATCACCCCTCCAACCATAAGTACTGGTTGGTAAATTAAATTGAGTGGTATGGGACAAGTTTTACTTGTCCCACAAGCCTCCAAAAATAGCCCCCAAGGACAAATTCAAATTTCCAAGGAGGTGGAGTGTTTCATACTCCAAAATCTGACTTACACAACTCTTACACAAACTTACACATCCCTTACATATTTAATACAAAGAGCCAACAACTTCCATTATTATTTTCCCATATCCCAATTTAATTTATTTAAATTTTAACCATATGATTTCTCACATTAATCTATCACAATTTTAATTAAATAAAAGAAAGGAACACATCACTAATAAAATACATACAAACAATAAACCACATTAATAAAATACACAAAAACCATGGTCACATATAAAGGTGATTTCCCCCCCATGGGAATCCCTAACAAAATACAACACACACACACAAAAAACAAGTTGCCTTGGTGACCTTGTCGAATTCACCTAGAATTCCATTGTGGTTGGTCTCCAATCCCCCAATGTTTGTTGTGCTTTTTTTACCTGCAAAACACAAATACCTCCTTTGGCCTCGTGGCCATATCAGAACATCCAAAATGAATATAAATATAATATCAAAATCATCTAAATATGTGAATCACAACAACATCAAGGCAATTTAACATTATCACATACAATTTATATCAACAACTATATCATCATCATATAATATACATTTTCTAGATCTACTCATAATATCCAAAATCACATGTCCTGAACAACATCTATAAAACATCCATGTCAAATAGTATATCATCATCCACATATGAGTGTCTCTAATAATCATCATGTATCATAACCAAATCAAGATCAACTAATAATCCATGATCAAATATCTAACAACATACTAAATCAAAACATAATAATGTCCATAATGAAATTAACCATATCAACATAAGCATCCAAAGGTGTGAAAGGGAAGTGGGCACTACACCTCCACTTGGTTCATCATGACATGCTATGAGGATGTCAAATATTTCATCCTCTCTTACACACCTGCGTAAGAAAACAATCAGGACCACACTTAAATAGCATTCCATTTAACCATTTGAATTGTGCACTAGTTTTAATTAACTTCTTTATTTTTTTCTTAGTGAAATAAGGAGGAAACTTCCCTGTTGCAAGATAATTTGTCATATCAGCAAACCATTGTGTTCTTGCTAAGATTACAAACAATTGTTCATCTGGAAAGTTATCCTTTACTGGATCTTTCTCCCCTATGGTGGTTAGTCTTAAAAACAAATCAGCTACCACATTAGATTTACCTGGATTGTCCACAATGGTAATATCAAATTCTTGCAAAAGTAATAACCATCTAATTATTCTTCCTCCAACCACTAGTTTGTTCATTAAATAATTAATTACTGACTGATGGGTGTGTAAAAATATCTTGTACCCTGTAATATAATGTTTGAATTTATTTATTGCATAAATCACAGCAAGAAATTCCTTTTCAGTGGTGGTTTAATTATTTTCAGTCGGAGTAAGATTCTTGCTAAGATAATAAATGGCATACATCTTTCCTTCCTCATCTTTCTATCCCAATACTGCACTAATGGAATAATTTGAGGCATCTGTTTGGATATGAAATGACTTGTCCCAAATAGGTCCTCTCAATATTGGGGCATTGATTAATTTTTCCTTAATTTCTTCAAAAGCATGCTGACACTTTTTATCCCAAATAAATTCACAGTCCTTGGTTAGCAAATTAAACATGGGGCCAAAATTTTTACTGAAATATTTTATAAAGTGCCTATAGTACTCAGCATGCCCTAGAAATGATTTGATATCTATGGGGGTCTGAGGAATAGGTAAATTTGAAATGATCATAATTTTGTTTTGATCCACCTGAATTCCTTTTTTTGAAATATGGGTGTCCTAATATAATCCCCTCATCCACCATCATAAAAAAAATCATCACTAAGAGACATGTTGTATTGTTCACATCTTGTTAACACTCTGTCCATATTTCTTAAAGCATCTTCAAATGTATCTCCGTGAACAGTGAAGTCATCCATATATACCTCAACACAATCATTTTTTAGATCAGCAAAGATTGGAAGTATAACTCTCTAGAAAGTTACAAGAACATTGCATAAACCAATTAGTAACACCCTATAGGCAAATTTTCCCCATGGACATGTAAATGTAGTTTTTTCCTTGATCCTCAGCAGCAACTCTAATATGATTTTACCCACTAAAGCCATCCAAGAAAGAAAAGTATTGTTTACTTGAAATGTTATCTAGGACTTGATCTATGAAAGGTAAGGGAAAATAATCTCTCATTGTCGCTTTGTTCAATTCTCTATAGTCAACACATATTATCTATTTTCCATTATTTTTTGGAACAATTACAAAAAGAGATACCCACTGGATATCTGAGATAGGGTAGATGAAACCTACTTGTAATAGTTTTTCAATTTCTTGTTTGACTATATCGCTTAAAGTTAGGTTAAACCTTCTTTGAGGCTACCTAACTGGATTAATTTTTCAGTATAGATGTGATGAGTTCAGATACTTGGATGAATCCCCTTCATGTGTTTGTGAACCCAAGAAAAATATTTAGTATGATTTTTTTGAACGCCAAACAATTTAGCTTCTTCATCCTCCTTAAACCAGCTGTTAATGTTTCAAGTTTTACCCGATTGAATTTCAACATGTTTGGTTCCAATATGTGATGAACTGATTTGTGGGAAGGGTTTCATTAAAGTATTTAATGGAAATGCATGTGGTAACAACATATCGTATGTAGCAACATCTCCAAAAGTTCCTTGAGACAAAATACTGGAAAAAGGACAATAATGAGAATTATGATACTTATCTCTTTTTAGGCCAAATTCTTCATCACTGCTACTTTCCAGAAATTATTCACAACTTCCTGATGTACTTGAAACTAAAGATACTGATTCATCCTCTCCCCGCGAGAAATCTCATTCCTCCGGAGTGAAATAATTTTCAATCAAAGAGAACTGCTATTTTCATTGTTCCAGAACTAAATGTGGTTGTTCCAGAAATAAGTTCACAGGTTCCAGAACTATGTTCACAGGTTTTGGAACTATTTTTGATTGCATCGAGGACAACAGGTTCTCATCCAATGGTGGATTAATCATCTCTTATACTTCTCTTACATGATCCTACAATGTGATCATATCCAAAGAAGACAAATTTTTATTATTAGTTTTAGGAGAGTCAACCCATAATTGTTCATGATTGTCAGTAAAAGGTTGTGCAGTAGGATATAAGGAAATTTGTTTAGAGTTCTTACCATTCGAGATTGTCATATCACCTGACTTGTAATCTATGAAAGCAACAAATGTAGCTAACCATGGTCTACCCAAAATAGGTGGATAACCCAATGTTTTACCTTTTGGATGCAGTATAAGGAAGTCAACTGGATATTCCCATGACTCCACCATAACTGCCACATCTTCAATAATTCCTTCTGGTTTTACTACAGATTGGTTTTCCATCTGTAATATGGTATTAGTAGGTTATATACCCATTAATGGTAATGTTTTCAGAGTATCTAGTGTCATTACATTGATAGCAGCTCCCAAATCTATCAAAACATTATGTACGTCCTTATTTACTATAGAGATAGAAATAAAATGACTTCCAGGATCTCCGTATTTGGGAAGTAAAAGTTTTCCTTCTAATAAATTAGCAAGTTTCCTATCTACTTTGATAGTCTTGGGGTACTGTTTCTTCCTTCTACGCTTTTTCATACATAACATTTTGATTAATTTGTTCAATTCTAGAATAGCTTTAATTACTTGTAACAATGGTATTTCAATATTCAATTTCCTTAGTTCTTGTACCAATTTAGACTCCTTGATTTCTATAGCCTCTTTGAATCTCTCTAGAAATGGAGTCTCAATAGTGTTGCTATCTAGATCCTTTTCTTTTCTTTTATTTCTATATCCTCTTTTGGAACAACATTACTAGGGATTTCATTTTCTTTGGTAATTTCGATGATTATAAGGGGTGGATTGTTAATGATTTTCCCAAATCTAGTTTGAATATATTTACAATGCATAACATGTAAATCAACTGATTTTTCTTGTTTTGCTCCATAAATAGGAGTTGTTTGTTTGTTTCTTGGATTTTCTACTAGTTGTGCTGGCATTTGCATTTAGACTACATTCTCAGTTTGTGAATTCTGTGTAGGAGATCCCATGATGGCATGTTGATTTTGATTTGGATATGTTCTTCCTTGAGAATAATTACTAGGGTTCCATCAAGGTTGTGACCAAGCATAAGGATTTCCTTCACCAGCCCATGGTTGTTAATGTCCCTTAGCATACCAAGCTTGATTTGCCCAATCTTGAGGGTTCAAAGTTGGTTGAGGTACCTGTACGTACACAAAATTATAGGGTACTGCACCACTGGAATGATGTTGCACATGCCCCAATGATGATACAGGTCACCTCGCAAGGTGTTTAGGATCCAGAGAAGCTTGCGAAGTATATGTTAGCATCCCAAATGCTTTATCTAAGTTCCTTGTGCTTTGTTTTATCCCTTGCCTCTCTTTTTCTTGGCCTTTTGACCTTCAGTAATAAAACCACCACCCTGCCAGGGTGGCGGTCCTGTAACCACCGACCCTTCTCAAGGCGGCGGTCCTGTAACCACCACCCTACTCAGGGCGGCGGTCCTTCATGCATTTTCCAGTATGTTCCTTTGATCGCAACTTGCATGAAATTTCAACATTTACCAACTTTTCTCAACCGCCTTAGCTTGTATTTATGTTTTTGGTTCCCTGTAATAGTGTTTCTCCATTGTTAATGGTAAAAGAGTTCCATTCCAAGTTACCCTTTTGTGAATGGGAATTCTATAAATAGCTAGTTTGTTTTCAAATAAATGGCCCCCTCATCCTCTCAATTCTCTTGTTTAGTTTTTCAATTCCTTACTTAGGATTTTGTTAGTTTTCAGGTTTTGCTTCCATTGTTGGCATTATTGGAGGTCATATTATCTTCTTGTTTCAAGTCTTGCTTCATTGCTACTGCATGCAGTCAGTTTAAAACATAGAATAGCTTCATTTTAGACTAGAACTCACAAAATTTACAGGTTTTGTTTTGTCACGAGGATAATTTTTGAAACTCTTGGTACACTTGTGTTGTATTCCCGTAATAAATCCTGCTAGGAATTATATAGTCAAGCTCTGTTCACTTGCATTATCCCTCTCCTACTCGCATTATATTTGGTCTATATCCAAAGCTACCATTGTTCGATTGTTATCTTCTGTTAATACTATCATATACACACTTTCTAGATTCATGATGACACAAAGGAACGAGGAGATCACATTGAGGGGATGAAATCACACACAACTGGATTTACCACTGTTCTGTAAATGCCAGGTTTGAGCTATCAAAGTTCTAGTTACAACATATCAAATAGAGTAGTGAATTATTTCATTTCAGTTAAAAGTTCACTCTCGGTATCACCAGGGAAGCTGTGGGGATTGATAGTTTTTGAGAAACTATGATTCATTCCTCACTTCTGAGGTAGGATCGAGAGCCTTTCAAGTTAATATGTTTAGTTGCTTAGATATTTAGTATAATATCACAATTGCATAGGCAAATAGCCATACCAGGCTACTTTGTTTGTTTTCATTTTTGTTTCTAGATTAGTTGTCCATTTTATAGATATACTAGAGTAGCTGCTCTTCAATTTCATTAAAATACGTCATTAAAAAAATACAAAAGTAGCAGGATGTTTGCATAGTGTAAATACCTCTTTTGAAAACAGTTTATTTAATGTTAGTTAGAAGTTGAATCATTTTGTATGAAAATCACAGGACCTAGAGAGCCTAGAGAGTATATATTTGAACCCATAGTGCCTAAGCCAAATCTACCCACAACTTTAGCTGATATAGATCAGGACCTTAGGATGCAGGTCTTTCGAGCCACAAAAAACTTATAAGAAATTATTGAGCAACTAAGAGGATTTAATATCAAAGACGACAAAGCTTACACATTCTGGTCAAACCATCTGAATTATAGATTGCCTTGATAAAAACACTTAAATGACCGTACAAGGGTTCGAATGAGAAAAAACATTTGGTTGCGATCCTTTGGTTCCACAGCCTAATGCAGGAGACCTCCTCGTTGATATAGACACTAGCTTATGCATCCAAGTTGCTATAACACCTGCTAGGTACTCTGAGAAAATCATACAACTTCCTGTTCTAAACGTAGAAGCTGAAAAGGCATATGATTATTGGATAGTTAGAAGAAGGGATTGATTCTTCACATGACCATAACAGGTCCTCAACAACCATGAACTCATGGTTGTGATCCCAAGGTCCCACAACCCAACGGGCCTACAAATCAGTCAAGTATTGACACCAGATTGTGAACGCTGGTATTTAGATCCTCACCACTCCCACTAAATATCATCACGTAATTCTCCGTATTAAACATAGAAGCCAATCAATCTAATATTTTCTAGGTTAAACCTGAAAAACCACCCATAGCTAACCACAAAATCCACTAAAATGACCTACCATTACTTTCATGACCTTGTCTAGAGATATATACGAAGCTCCCACAGGTCACTTCCCACGTATCCAACAACCAAGAAATAGGATCTCAACAGAGCTCAACATCGATTGGAGCCTCCGAGCAGCCATTATATCTGAATGAGCCATTACTCCAATCCAGGCTAGGAGGGCCTTCTTTGCCTTAGATTCACAGATCCCATTATTATGTGTTGAGGTTTTAAGATTACCCGATTAGCTTATACGTATCCATTCACATACAACATTCACCGGTTGTCTCGATACAACCTCGAGAAGTCAGGTATGAGGAAAGGGTACTTGTAGATTCCCATGCTCGCATGTCTCTTTTCCATCGTACAAAATTGGTGAACCTGACGTGAAACAAACTCATATTCCTCTTTCTATTTTCATTTCTTCCATCCGCCTTCGCTCTTTCCCATTATTCTACAGGTATTCATATACCCCCCAAATATGTTGGGATATGATGCATATGGTAGACCTCTCTCAGGTCTTGAAGTAAACTATAGTCAAACAAATAGATAACCATCAACCTCACTTTCTGCATGGATTGATAACTATTCGAGTAATTACTTGTCCTCTCAAACTCCCCCTCACAGAACCAATTCTAGTTCTTTATTCTAAATTGAGGAGTTTGATCAGTTTGCACAAACACAACAGCCAGATCCATTAGGCTCTAACAATATGATGTTTACTAGAGAATCCACTTCATCTCCTTGGGTCTTGTTCAAACCATAGATTGGTAGACAATTAGACCCACTCCCCTTTTTGGATGAGGAGTACTTAGCACACTTTGCTAAAAGTGAACAACACTTCCAAAATATGTATCCACCTTTAGGAAGTTTACAAATACAGTCTGATACCCTATTTCCAAAGAACACCCCCATTGCTTTGCCTATGGGAAATACCCTTGGTGAAGATTGGTAGGGTAACAACCAATTCATAGTAGGGTATCATACCCCCTTACAACAAACACCCTTAAGGCAAAGCATTGCTTCTTCACCGATGGAGGTCATTTAAACCTTAGCTGAGAAGGTTAGAGGGCTAGAACTTGCTCAAGAAAACCAAAATTCATATTTTAGACAAGTGAGAATCCCTAACCCTCTGTATCACCCTATTCAAGTTGACCTCCTTACAGGAACATGCACGTTAGGCATGCCTCCTCAAAATCCTTATAATTATCTGCAATAAACACCAACTAGGACAGCATTTTTGAGTGTCGCTCCAATTGAAAACATAACACCTCCCAGCTTGGCAACCGAACAACCTATACCAGATCAATGCTCCTCCTTATTTAAACATCTATTCAAAATCACCACAAGGAGACATGTTCTCTTCTCCTAGGATGTTCGTTCAACCACAAGGATTCCCTTATACCCTTACAAATGTATATGCTATGCCATATCAACAACCCATTCCACCTCAACCCCCTCAACAAGCCTCATTGATGGTTGAGGCCTACGCAGTAGGCACTTATTCGAAATATTTAAAAGAACCCCTAGACTTCACCATATGAAGTGTTATGCTTCCAAGACCTCTTCCAGATTTACCCAAGTACAAAGGAGAAGGGGACCCAAATGCACACATTAAGGCCTATGCCACAGCCATACGGGAGTTACTCCCTTGGGATTGGGTTGTCACTAAAATATTAACTAAAACCTTAAAAGGTATTTCCCTTGAATTGTTAGGTAATAAGGGGATAAAATATGTGGAATAATCCCTCACAGAATCGCAACAGTAGAAACTAATATGCAGAAATTATTACAGATCTCAAATAAAATTGCAGAATAAAATAACACAACACAAAGAGACAGTATTTAACGTGGTTCACCCAATTTGGGCTACATCCACCAAGAATCACTTGCTCAGATTTTATTACAAGCCACCGCTCTCTCAATACAATACCCAGATCTGTTTGGAGCTATGCTCAAACAAACTCTACAGAATTCACAGCCGAATTCAAAACACATCTGCAATACATTTGCTTGTACATCTATCATATGCATAAGACCATATAAATAGACAACTGCTTAAGTAGTTTTACAAAACCGTGGGTATTAAAACCATGGGAAAAACCCATCCCATAAACCTATAGGTCAAAAAACTCGCCCATATGAGAAAATCACGTTTCCTGATATGTCGGGTGCATTTTTCGAGGCCAAAAAATTTTACACCTAAAAAAAAAAATCGAGGGCTACGCCCTCGAACCCTGGCGAGGATACATGAAAAGTGTACAGTACTCTTAGTGTATAGTCTTCAACACTTTCACACATGAAAAATAGGTTCCACAACCTAACAATCTCCCACTTAAAGACTAGTTTTCCTCTGAGCAAGCTTCTCAACCCTTCACTAGTTTCTGTGAAGACCAGCCAAAGCTGAACACAACTTCAGTTTTTCCCTTGTGACCACCTTGGTCATCATGTCTGCAGGATTCTAACTAGTATGAATCTTATCCAACTTCAACTTCTCTTCCTCCAAAGTTGTCCTGATGAAATGGTACCTTAACTGTATATGCTTTGTCCTAGAGTGGAAAGCAGAGTTCTTAGCTAGGTGTATAGCACTCTAAATATCACTATGTAGCTTACATTCCTCCTGCTTATGCCCAAACTCCTCAAGCAATTGTTGTAACCAAATCATCTCTTTGCTTGCCTCTGTGGCAGCAACATACTCAGCCTTTGTGGTTAACAAAGCCACCAGCTTCTGTAGTTGTGAAATCCAGCTCACTGTTGTCCCACCTACAATGTAAATATAACCTGTCATGCTCCTCCTGCTGTCTACATCTCCAGCCATATCTGAATCTACATAACCACGTAAAGTGGTGTTTGATCCACTGTAGCACAAAACTGTCCCCATGGTCCCTCTCAAATACCGAAGGATCTACTTTACTACTTGCCAATGCTCTTTACCTGGATCACTCATAAATCTACTCACAGCTCCCACTGCATGGGCAATATCAGGCCTAGTGCATACCATGACATACATCAAACTGCTAACTACTGATGAGTACGGTACCTTAGACATTTGGTTTCTCTCCTACTCTGTCTTGGGAAACTGCTCCTTTGATAACTTGAAATGGCCTGCCAAAGGAGTCCCAACCGGTTTAGCATCCTGCATATTAAAACTCTCCAAGACCTTCTTAATGTACTCTTCCTGAGATAAAGTCAGCTTCCGTTCCTTCCTATCCTGAGATATCCTCATACAAGGATTTGTTTGGCTGCACCCAAATCCTTCATAGCAAATGATTTACTTAGCTGCTTCTTGAGTACTTTCATTTCATGCATGTTTTTACCTGCAACCAGCATGTCATCAACATACAAACACAGGATAATATAACTTCCATCCTCAAATTTCTTTGTATACACACAATGGTCAGAATGACATCTGATATAACCTTGCTTCCATCATGAAGCTATCAAATTTCTTATACCATTGACGTGGAGCTTGTTTCAGGCCATACAAGCTCTTCTTCAGTTTGCACACCATCTCCTCTTTACCTTTGACTTCATATCCTTCTGGTTGCTGCATATATAGCTCCTCCTCCAAATCACCATGGAGAAATGTAGTCTTTACATCTAACTGTTCTAAGTGCAAGTCTTCTGCTGCCACTATTCCAAGAATAGTTCTAATAGAAGTCATTTTTACTACAGGAGAAAAAATCTCATCAAAATCTATACCTTTTTTCTGTGCAAACCCCTTGACCACCAACCGAGCCTTGTATCTTTTCTTGCCTCCTTCTTCCTCTTTGACTCTAAACACCCACTTATTCTGTAATGCTTTTTTTCCTTCGGGTAGCTTTACCAAATCCCATGTCTGGTTCTCCATGAGAGCCTGATGCTCCTCATCCATGGCTTGCTCCCACTTCTTCCTGGCATCTACCTGCATTGCTTCATCAAAGCTCTCTTGTTCTCCACTATCAGTGAGTAATAAATAATAAAGAGAAGGAGAAAAACGTTTAGGTTCTCTTCTTACCCTAGAAGACCTCCTCAATATAGGAGTTTGGGCTTCCTGTTGAGGCAGGTTCCTGAACTAATTCATGTGATGCACTTTTCCCATTCTAGGAAGATCCTCTACCGCATCCATATTATTTCTTGGATTCTTCCCTGTTTTCCTGCAACTGCTGACTTATACATGACTTTCTCATTAAAGACCACATCCCTAGATTGAATGATTTTCTTGCTCCTTAATACTCCAACATTTATGTCCAAAGTCATCACCACCATAACCAATGAAAGTACATTTTTCCTTGATTTAGCCTCTAGCTTAGTCCTATCATCCTTGTCTATATGAAAAAACACCTCACATCTAAAGACTCTAAGAAATGAGAATGTTGAACATTCTATCAAAACTACCATGGGACAAAGAGGTAGTGCCTCGATGGGAAGGCACTGGACAGATGCATCTATTTAGGCCCATAGGATAGATATGCTCACCACAGAAAATGTCCCAAAACTCCATGAACACAGCTCCAAACCTGCATATGTAACATTCAAACATGCCTAGCAAATCCCATGCAATGAAGAGAGGCATCTTTTCTGATACAAGCCAAAAACGAACAAGGATGGACAGATGCATCACAAAACCGTGTTTTTCCTATGGATTCCAGAAGTCTTAGCACAGTAATCATCAAATTCAATAGTTGAACAGGCTAAAAACGCCATTATCAGAGCTGAGGGATTTTAGGTTAAGAACTCCATGTTTCAATTCTCTAGAGAAGGCTTTCCATTTAACAGAAGGGAGGGTCAGAGTAGATCAGATTTGAACCCTTTCTAATACAATGAGCCCAAACTCTGGCTTGTTGCATCATCAATGCATGGGTCGAGCCCAGGAGACTTGAAAACCCCCATAGAGGATGATACGTGTAAGCAGGCCCAACACACATCAGAATGCACCAGCTCTAACGCACTCTCTTTCATTAAAGGTCGGTGGTTGAGACATCACTTACTGGCCATTGCTGAAGAAGATATGCGAGTTCGTCATAGCATTCAAAAACCTGGTTGTCTGAATATCGTCGGCAAATTCTGGCTTTATGAATACGCGTTCAGAGCCGTTATGGCTCGATTTGACCGATCCCTCTAGACTGCACCAAAATGTTGTATCTACATTTGAAGCCCAGAATCATGTAGAGAATTTCATAAGTACTTTCAGTGGTTGATATACAGAACGTTCCAACCTCCTTAGCTCTGGCCATCGAAAGTTATGGAGGTCTGAAGTTTTAGGGCACAAAACAGGCGAGAAACGTGTTTTGAAATCTTTTCCCGCTCTCTGCCACCTGGATGACACGTGGCACGTATTGATTGGTCGCGTGATTCTCTCTCCTCTGCCTTTCGGCGGGCTTTCTTTTGAAATTTCCTTGTGGGCCCCTTAAACTTGGACACGTGGCATGCATTGATTGGCCGACAGGGGCGCGGGGCAGACCTTGGCTTTTAGCTTTTCGGCCAAAACTCATGCCAAATTATCTAACTCCTTCCCGAGCTCCGCATTCCCTGTTCCATAGGACACGTGTCCTCTTTTGATTGGCTCGCGCTGACCCCTCAAAATTCGCCCTTTGACAATTGGACTCTTCCCTGCGACACGTGTCGTGATCTGGTTGATTCTCGGCCCTTTCGGCTCCTTCACGCCCTTCGCATCTTTATGTCCCGGATGTCCCAAACTTCATAATGAAGCTATCAAATTTTCTTAACCATTGGTGGAGCTGTGTTTCAGGCCATACAGCTCTTCTTTCAGTTGCACACCATATCCTCTTTACATTTGACTTACTATCCTTCTTGTTGTTGCATATAAGCTCCTCCTCCAAATCGCCTGGAGGAATGTAGAGACTTTACATATAACTGTTCTAAGTGCAAGTCTTATGCTGCCACTACTTCCCAAGAACAGTTCTGATAGAAGTCCATTTTACACAGGAGAAAAAAGATCATCAAAACTATACCTTTGATCTGTGCAAAACCCTTGACCACCAACGAGCCGGGTTATCTTTTCTTGACTCCTTCTCCTCTTGAATCTAAACACCACTATTATGTAATTTTCTTTTCCTTCGGGTAGCGTACCAAATCCAGTCTGGGTCTCCATGAGAGCTGATGCTCCTAATCCATGGCTTTCTCCCAATTCTTCCTGGCATATACTGCATTGCTTCATCAAAAGCTCTTGTTCTCCACTAATCAGTGAGTAATAAATAAGAAAGAGACGGAGAGAAAAACGTTTTAGTTCTCTTCTTACCCATAGAAGACTCCTCAATTAGGGAGTGGGCTTCCTGTGAGGGGTGGTTTCCGAAACTAATTCATGTGTCACTTTCCCATTTGGAAGATCCTCTACCGCGCACAGTATTTCTTGGATCTTCCATGTTTTCCTGCAACTGCTGCTTATACATGATTTCTCATTAAGACCAATCCCTAGATCGAATGATTTTCTGTCTTAATACTCCACCCCCCCCCCCCCCCCCCCCCCAACATTTATATCCAAAGTCATCACCACATAACCAATGAAAGTACATTTTTGTTTGATTTAGCCTCTAGTTAGTCCTATATCCTTGTCTAGTGAACAAACACACTAACATCAAAGCTTAAGACATGAATATTCAACTTTTACAATACCAAGCCTCCTCAGGTATGCCTCATCCAAGGCCACTTGAGGGTCCTATAAATTTATCAAATACATAGCATGCTCACCACTTCGGCCAAAAAGAAATAGGTAGTCATATGGTAACCTCATTCTCCAGCACATTCCATTAGTGTTCTGCTTCATCTGTTTGATACCCATTTACTGTGGCGTTCCGCGAACCGTTCTTTTTCTACTAGGGATTCCATTCTTAGAACAGAATCATCCAAAAGTCATTGTTGAACGCTCCCCATCCATTATCTGGACTGAGAATTTTAGCTTAAGACTTGTTCATTCTATACCAAGGGCTTCATTTAAACAAACGGGTCAAATAAATAGATTTGTTTCTAATACAATAAACCCAACTTTTCTTGTGCATCAATCAATAAAAGTAACAAATAACTTGAACCCCAAGAGATGTACCTTGAGCGGACCCCACACATAAAGAATGCACAGCTCTACTTATCTCTTTCTTTGTAGAGTCCAACCTTGAGGAAACCGTACTCGCTTTGTTTCCATATAGCAGTCTCATAGAAATCAAAACCTATTCTGTTATATCTAGGCAAATTATTCTTATGAGTTCCATGCTTTATGGTCAATGACCGATCCTATAGTGTCATAATGTGTATCTACATTGAAGCACAAGATTACATCATTAGTAATATCAGTGGTTTCAATACAAGGTTACAACCTTCTACCTCTTGCCACCACAAAGATCACCCTTGGTAACCTCTCCAAGAGGCTGCTGTAATATCACAGTACAAACCATCACTTCCAAACTGCCTTGCCGATAGCAAAATTTCGTCTTAATGTAGGCACATGTCTGACATCCCTTCAATAGCCAAGTATTCCCCATTTTGCATCTTGACTGAACAGAACCTTTCCAACTATGCTGCAAGGCTCATCATCACAAGAAAAAACATGCCCAAAATCTCCTTGAACATAATCCACAAAATAATGCCTATGTGGAGAAGCATGGAAAGAAGCTCCTGAATCTAAAACCCAAGATTCAGTAATATTGTGCACAAGAAAGAATCAAAGACATCTTGACATACACATTACCCAGGTGCCCAACATTTGCCTCTGTTTTCTTATTTTGTTCGTATTATCTCGAGATCCAACAGTCCTCTTGCATGCCTAGGCTTTCCACAATTCAAAACATCAATATTGTCTGGATTTTGACCTTGCCGATCTTTTGATTTTACACGGTTTCCTCTATCTTCTGCTCTCCTCTAGTTCCACTATCAAGCATTCCTGAAGTAGAAGATTCCTAGAGCTTGTTTTCACCTTTCGTCACTTAAGAATTCTCCCTAAAAACATCCTCAAACTTAAACTTGAGTTAACTGGAACGAGTTTACTTCCGCCATTTACCAAAGCTATTCCAACTCTAGGGTAAAAGGAACAGAATAATAAGCCCTAACTTCTTCATAAATTCTATTGTAAACGAAGCTAGCCATATTCGTACCATATTAAAATCATAAATGATATGCTACTGAAATATATCAGACAATCTTCTATTAAACAACTTTTCATTAAAAATATCTCTATTAGAGGCAGAGGGTTTTTCATACAAACTCCCCCTAATGCATCCAATTAGATCTTTGTATTTTCCTTTGAAAATTTAATAATACCGAGATGCAAGACTCAGCTAGATGTTCCAAGGGCCTTCCGATCCAAACAAAATCTCATTTGCATCTGTCATACCGAGGGTTTGTTTTTCACTTCTAGACACAGAGCTAAAGATCCTTCTGGTAAAGGTAACTTCCATCTGCATCTTCTAAAGACTGAAAATATCTAACCCGTGAATTTATCAACCCTAGATATTCCTCATCTGCCATAGCTACCACTCAAGCTAAAAACTTTCCATGTGAATTCAACACTTCAGAAACACCAACATGATTTTGATACATTGTTAGGTAAAAGGGATAAAAGATGCGGAAATAATCCCTCATAGAATCACAATAGTAGAAACTAATATGCATAAATTATTAAAGATCTCAAATAAAATTGTAGAATAAAATAAACACAACATAAAGAGACAGTATTTATCGTGGTTCACCCAATGTGGGCTACATCCACCAAGAATCACTTGCTCAGTTTATTACAAGCCATGCTCCTCAATACGATACCAATCTGTTTGGCGCTATGCTCAAACAAAATCTACAGAATTCATAGACGAATTCAAAACACATCGGGAATACATTTGCTTGTACATCTCTCATATGCCATAAGACCAGTATAATAGACAACTGTGTAAGCAAGTTTACAAAACCGGGGGTATCACAACCATGGGCAAAAACCGTCCCATAGCATCATGGAGTCAAAAAACCGCCCATATGAGAAAAGCACGTTCCTGATATGCGGGGCATTTTTCAAGGCCAAAAAAAAATTTTAAACAGTACTCTTAGTGTACAGTCTTCAAAACACTTTCACAATGAAAAATAGGCTCCACACCTAACATGACTAGTATTATAGAATACCTGAAGCTTCGATGAACTAGTTAAACAAATCATGTCAGAATTATCAAAGCTTTGCCTGAACAAATTGTTAGAATGGGAATCAGGGCGTTCTTACATATCAAACACGAAAATAATGAACCGACCTACTCATTTTATCCAAGATGGCATACGGTTCTCTATCATAGCGAGTGCTCTAAATATGATCAAATGAGAACTATGTGATTATTACTTAATTCCTCAATAGAGAGATAAAGGAAGAAGTCCAGACGTTCCCACTAAGAACTTACGATGAAGTACTGAAAGTGCTCTTGATAGAACCAAACAACGATTGATAGTGTCATAAAAATATGTGACAACGGGAAATTAACCACTCGTAATCAAAACCACTGTGGCCTATCCTAATACTAGGAACGATATATTCAAGGACCTAAATTTTTAACAAGAATTGCGAGAGGATTACAACAGAATGGAGTAATGACCAAGCTAAAAAGGGAAAAATTTTGTAAACATTTACCACCTGTTAATAATCAGCGAAATAATAATTTTACCCCAACAATCAATGCGATGGATTTAATAAGTCACCATGGCAACAACAACAACAGCGAAAGCCAGACTATAAAATAAATTCCAAATCAAAACCCAACGGGATATCAGAGTCAAAAACCCAAAGAAAGAAAACAACCTCAAAATTTTAACTCTAAAAACTAGTCAACATATCAAAATTTAGGCAACATAGGTTTTCACTTCTCAGACAACAGAGTATAAAGATCCTTCTGGTAAAGGTAATCTTCCATCTGCATCTTCTAAAGACTGAAATTCTACCCGTTGAATTTATCAACCCTAGATATTCCTTCATCTGCCATAGCTCCCACTCAAGCTAAAAACTTTCCCTGTGATTCAACACTTCAGAAAACCAAACCATGATTTGATACCAATTGTTAGGTAATAAGGGATAAAATATGCGGAATAATCCCTCATAGAATCACAATAGTAGAAACTAATATGCATAAATTATTACAGATCTCAAATAAAATTGTAGAATAAAATAACACAACATAAAGAGACAGTATTTATCGTGGTTCACCCAATTTGGGCTACATCCACCAAGAATCACTTGCTCAGATTTTATTACAAGCCACTGCTCTCTCAATACGATACCCAAATCTGTTTGGAGCTATGCTCAACAAACTCTACAGAATTCATAGCCGAATTCAAAACACATCTGGAATACATTTGCTTGTACATCTATCATATGCATAAGACCATATACATAGACAACTGCTTAAGCAGTTTTACAAAACCGTGGGTATCAAAACCATGGGCAAAACCCGTCCCATAAACCTATGGGTCAAAAAACTCGCCCATATGAGAAAAGCACGTTCCTGATATGTCGGGTGCATTTTTCAAGGCCAAAAAATTTACAGTACTCTTAGTGTACAGTCTTCAACACTTTCACACATGAAAAATAGGCTCCACAACCTAACATGACTAGTATTATAGAATACCTGAAGCTTCGATACACTCATTTAAACAACTCATGTCAGAATTCATCAAAGCTTTCGACATGAACAAATTGTTAAGAATGGGAATCAGGGAGTTCTTACATATCAAACAAGAACATAATGAATCCGCTACTCATTTTATCCAAAGATGGCATACGGTTCTCTACTCATCAGCGAGTGCTCTAAATATGGATCAAATGGAACTATGTGATTTATTACTTAATTCACTCAATAGAGAGATAAAGGAAGAAGTCCAGAAGTTCCCACTAAGAACTTACGATGAAGTACTCGAAAGTGCTCTCTGAATCGAACAAACAACGATTGATAGTGGTCATAAAACATATGGGACAAACGGGAAATTAACCACTCGTAATCAAAACACTGTGGCCTATCCTAATACTAGGAACGATAATCAAGGACCTAATATTTTTAACAAGAATTGCGAGATTACAACAGATGGAGTAACTGACCAAGCTAAAAGGGAAAATTTTGTAAACATTTCACCACCTGTTAATAATCAGCGAAATAATAATTTTACCCCAACAATCAATGCGATGGATTTTAATAATCCACCATGGCAACAACAACAACAGCGACAAGTCCAGACATAAATTCCAAATCAAAACCCAACTGGATATCAGAGTCAAAACCAAAGAAAACAACCTCAAAATTTTAACTCTAAAAACTAGCAACCTTATCAAAATTTCAGGCCACAATAGGTTTTAAATTAACAACATCGAAATTAAAATCCCAATATATATTATGGCTTCCACAAGATTCAAGGCCATGATACTAGGACTTTTCGTGAATACAATAAATTCATGCAGCATTTTCTAGAAGATCAAAAACAACTCTTCATAGATATGTTTTTAGCAAATTTTGTAGGACCCATGCCAAACGCTTATGCAGGGGTAGTTTCCCCTCAAAATGCATCCCTCAAGATCTTTAATGACCCACTCCCAAACCATTCTAATAATAATAGGTTAGATCCTAACAGAAAAAATAAGTGTGTCATGATAGGAAACAATGATCATAAAGCTTCAACTTCATTAAATCCACCAGTCGCACCCCAATTAGGAACTTGAACTCACACTAAGATAGTCGGTTTAGTGGAGTTAGACACCGAGCTACCCGTAGAAACCATAACAGAAACATGGGATTATTCTTCTCAACCAACTCTAAGTTATTTTTTAGAGCCAGACAACACTAAAAAAACATTGCTAAAGCCTATAGGTTCCTATGATCTAATTAATTATTTAACTAAAACTTTCTCACACATCTACTTCTTGGATTTGTTAAAAAACTCTCCCGCCCATAGGGATGCCATTTTAGAAGCATTAGGACTTGGCCATTTAATCAACATCACTCCTCCTCCATAAACACAAGTAAACCATGTGGATTTTGACATTTATCCTCTGGGGTAGCCAGATAGGGATACTGAATTTATATTCGATATAAGCAAAATGCCAACAGACGTTGAAATTACACGAAGAGGTGATCTAGCTTTACATTTACAAGTTTGGGTCTACAATAATTATGTTAAATGTGTAATGGCTAACAATGGGGGCAGCAGTCAACATAGTCCCCTTCACTTTCCTTTAAAAGTTAGGATATGGAGAGACAAACTATTCCACGACGCAAAATATGCTAATATGTTATGATAGCCTCAAAGCCACTTCAATTGGAACCATAGTTTTACTGGTCACTTTAGGACCCACAATGGTCCTCACCAAGTTTTATATTATAGATTAGGAAAATAATTATAATATGATCCTTGGTCAACCATGGATACACCACATGAAGGAAATCCCTTCCACATTATTCCAAGAAATAAGATTTCTGCACTTAGGGAAAATATTCGTGGCACAAGGTGACTCAAAACCCTTTGATATACACGTAGATGATTTGAAGAAAAGACCAGGTGTTCACTCCGAGTTTGAACTCCCAACAAATCAGCTTGTCAAGCTAACTAATTAATAACCAAAAGAAAAGCTGATACCCACCACTGAGTTGGAAATTAGAAATCCAGCTGAGGACGTTCCAGTTCTTGAAAATGAGACCAATGCTATAAAAGTAGTATCACTAGGGACTAGCGTAATTTTTTTTGAGTTTTTGGAGAAAGACTTACCTATTCTCCTACTGTTTGATTCCATGGGTATAGGACACACCTTGGGAATCACTTCTCTTCCATCAGACAAAGTTTTTATGGTAGAGGTAACCGAAGCAGAGGAAACACATATGACAGATATCCCAATGTCCATTTTTCCAAGAAAGTATTGAACTCTCCACTTTGATGGAGCTAGATGTCACTCTAGAGCTAGGGCGGGGATGATCTTTACTTCGCCTGAGGGAAAGATCCTACCTTTCACCTTCAAATTAAACTTTGAATGTACAAACAACGGAGTTGAGTACAAAGCCATCCTCCTTGGCATCATCTTAACTAAAAGAATGGGTGTCAATAACATTAGAGTGCTAGGAGACTCACAACTAGTCACAAACCAAGTCTCTGAGGTATATGAAACTAGGGATGAACAGTTACAACTATACAAAACGACCGTGTTAGATCTAAGCAAGGGATCCAAATTCATATCAATTGAAGCAATCCCACGAGAGTAGAACCTTCTCACAGACTCAATAACAACCTCAACTTCCCCTTTCACCCCAAACAATGAGTTGGAGGATACAAATTTCACGGTATCACTTCATACCAAACCATTAGTGTGCAAAATACCAACAAACTCACTCCTAGCTCATGGAGAAGTTGGGATGATTTTTCTATCATAGGTCACTTTGATGATGATAGAGTCACTCTCAAATATTTGAACACCTATGCAGAGCTACACCTTGCTCACTGTATAGTTGATCTTTCCCTAATACCTCATTCCTCTTCCTACTTTGAAAATCTCACAGTAGAGTCTCCTCCATAGAAAGGTCTCGATATCTACGAGATAGAAAATGAAGAAAGCTTGGAATTACCTCTAGCCCCACCTAAATTTGAAGAAGGTAACACTTCTTTGATAGAAGAAACCATTGACATAAACATTGGAACAGAGGAGGAACCAAGAATTTTGAATTTAGGATCCTCGTTAACTCTAGAAGAGATAGAAATACACACCTAAATCCTTAAAGAACATCAAAAGGATTTTGCATTTAACTACAAAGAAATGACGGGCATTACACCACAAGTCATGGTGCATAATCTTGTCACTAAACCAGATGCGAAGCCAATTAAAAAAAATTCAAGACCAATGAAGCCAAAAGTGGCTCTCATGGTAAAAGTGGAAGTAGTAAAACTTCTCCAAGTAGGATTCATCAAGCCCATTAACTATTCACAATGGGTATCTAACATCGTTCTCATCCTAAAAAAGAATGGGAAAATACACATTTGCATATATTTTCAGGATATTAACAAAGCTTGTCCCAAGAATGATTTCCCATTACCATAAATTGATGTTGTCATTGATGCAATGACTGGGTTTGAATTGCTATCCTTCATGGATGGGTTCTCAGGGTACAATCAGATTAAAATATCATAGTAGGATCAAGCCAAAACCACATTCATAACTCCCTGGGGAACTTATTGTTACGTTGTCATGTCATTTGGTCTTAAGAATGCTGGCATTACGTATCAGTGGGCAATGACATATATATTCCATGATCTTATCCATAAAATTGTGGAATCCTATGTGGATGACTTGTTGGCCAAGGCCAAGAAGCATTGTGATCATCCAGAAGTGCTCTGTATCATCCTCTCATGAATAATTGAGTATGGTGTCACATTAAATCCACAAAAGTGTGTGTTTGGTGTGACATGAGGTAAACTTCTGGGATACATTATATCTTCACAAGGGATTTATGTTGATCTAGCCAAAATACAGGTTGTTCTCAAAATGATCCCACCATCAAACGAGTCTGGAATAAGGTCATTTCTTGGGAAACTCGGTGCAATCTGAAGGTTCATCCCAGATTTAAGCTTTTCCATTCATCCAATCAAAAATCTAGTCAATAAATATTATACCGTCGATTGGATTGAAGAATGCAACAAGGCCTTTAAATCAGTTAAACGCTTCTTGTTGTCACCACCCACGCTAATACCGCCCAAGATAGACTGCCCTTTAATCTTATACTCATGAGCCACTCATGTCTCACTGGCCTGCATGCTAGCTCAAGAAGATGATGAAAAATGAGAACACGTAATCTATTTCATTAGCCAAACATTGCTCGATTATGAACCACGTCACACACATGCGGAGAGAGAATGCCTTACCATAATTTTTGCAACAAAATGTTTGAGACATTACATGTTAAACTAGGAAACAAGGGTTATAGTAAAAAAAAACCATTTGTGAACATTTCTCACACAAAAATATTTATCTAAAAAAGCTAGCCATTTCATAACCTTAATGGGAGAATTTGAATTAACATTCATAAACCAGAAATTCGTTAAAGGAAAAATCATTGCAGACTGGTTAACTGACAATCCACTAGATGGAGGCAAGGTGGTAGATCTAGATTTTCCCGATGAGTGTGTATACTTCGTCGAAACCAGGCCCCTCATTTCTACATGTCCCTGGTATACTGATATCATCAATTTTATCATGGACCATACTTACCTGGAAGGTGCCACATCACAACAAAGAAGGCGGTTATGCATTATTACCACTAAATATGTTTTTTTAGAACAAGTACTCTCTTGTAGAGCCTTCGACGACATGCTTCTAAGATGAGTTGACATAGAAGAATCCAAGAGGATTCTTCATGAATCCCATAGTGGGATATGTGGGGGCCACTTCGGTGGTCATGCCACTGCTCGCTAAATACATTGGATGGGATATTTTTGGCCCACTCTCGAGCATGACATAGTGGAATTTGTACGTAAGTGTCAAAAATGCCAAGAATTCTCTCACAAGATTCACATGCCAACACAATCCCTACAACCAATAGCGACTCCGTGGCCCTTCTCCATGTGGGGTCTAGACTTGATAGGGAAGTTCTCTCCCTCATCAACCAATGGCCATAATTTTATAATCACATCCACGAAATATTTTACCAAATGGGTGGAGGCCATACCTCACACCACCGTATCAGGTTTGATAATTGCCAAATTCATTCTGAACCGAATTATCTGTAGGCATGGTGTCCTGCAAGTCATTATCTCAGATAATGGCATGTCCTTTAAAAAAAATGGGGTCTGTGAGCTATGTAGCAAGTTCAAGATAAACCATCACATGGCCTCTCTTTACTACCCTCAAGCCAATGGGCAAGCCAAAGCGATAAACAAAATGCTAAAAGCTATTCTCCTCAAAATAGTCAAGGAGAACAAGTGAGATTGGCATTTAAAACTATATCTAGCCTTGTGGGCCCATCGAACCTCAATAAGAACACCAATAGGAGCAACTCCTTTCTCACTAGTATTCAGGGTAGAAGCAATTCTCCCACTTGAGGTTGAAATACCCAGTCTTCGTATCTCATTACAAGGGATTCTGGACAAAGAAGCTTATAGGAAGGCATGTCTCTCTCAACTAGAAAGCCTTGATGAGGCTAGATTAAACGCTGAACAACGACACAGAGCCTATGTTGACCGGATGTGCCGACAGTATAACAAAAAGGTCTATGAATGAGAAATATATGAAGGAGATCTAGTTCTAAGACTACACAGTCGGATAGATAAGAAAATCAGCAAAGGAAGAAATTTCTGGCCCAAATGGTTGGGCTCATACCGAGTCATGAAGGACTACGGAAATAGTGCATATCTCTTGTGCACACTGGAAGGTGAGGAATTTGGTGAAACTGTCAATTCCTTGCATCTTAATTGGTTTTACGCATAAAACACCAAATTCATTACTAGTACATTATAGCTACTTACATTGCATTAGTCTCTTAGCTGCTTCATTTTGTCCATTTCATAAAAATGGTAGTCCAGGAGCTCACTCTTAAAAAAAATCTATTACAAATTTCTGAAATATTGGCAAAAACATTCATGTCACATCTCTCCAAACATCACCAACTATTTTCAAATATTCCCATCAAATTCGACAGACAAACATTGACGGAAACCATACCAAGACCTGCATACTTGGTTTTGCTCTTTCTTTCTACTAGGTGAAGCTGTCCTTACCCACAGTTTGTTGTGGAAGCTTCTTGGTGTTACATATATACCTCTTAAATCTCTTGGAATGAAAGGATATCCCAAAGTCATAGATCAAAAATGTCAAAATCAAATGAAATCAAAAGCACCAAGCAAACAAAATATTTTATTTTACACACTTCTCTACCCCATCAACCTTCAGTGATAAGCCCACATCTCTTACTGGTGATGTGAGGTTGGGAAAGGAAAGAAGTGCCCTTACTCGCCTGTATCTTGCCTTTCGTGAAAAACTCATGCTTCTTACTAGTGGTGCGAGGCAGGGTGTGGGGGTTCCAATCACACAAACTAACAAATCTTGGTATGCTAAAAACACAAATCAAATTCAGTTAAGAGAAAGAAAATATCCAAATATCTAAATTCTAAAGAGATCAAATCCTTAAAACCAGATTTTGTCAACCAGATTGCCATTTATGAATCTAATTCTTGATAAACTGAAAAGTAAGTGGCCTTCTAAGCTTGGTAGTAGTTCTGATTAGGGTGGGTGTGTAGGTCCAAATTTGGCTTCTGTTACTGGTTTGTCTGTCTCTCATCATTCCATTCAGGCAAACTCATACAACTTGTGCCCTTCCTAACTCTTGGTGTTGAGCCCTCGCATCTTACTAGTTGCGTGGATTTGGGATTGGGGAAAGTTCATCTCTTTATCATTATACATTCATCATGTTTTGCCAACATAAGAAGAAATTATAAACATTTCCCAAAGAGTTCAAAAGTTCAGTACTACCGTATGTTAGTATCATCTCATATCAGCATTACAAAAACATATAAAGCAAAATATTCTATCTACTATCATTGGTTATTCATTGAATACATTCTGAAAACATGAAAAATAGTATTCTAAAAGCATCCAAATACACATATAGAAATGAGTCACAAAATTCAAGATGCCAAGAGTCTAGATCTAAAGATATATATATATACACACACACACACACACACACACACACACACACACACACACACACACACACACACACACACACACACACACACACACACACACACACAAATCAGGTTTCATATACAATGCCATCACGCACTAGGCATGGTCAAAATGCTCAATGAGCCCAGAAAGTACGAAAACTCTCGTATAAACATCTGAAAAAATTCTACAAAAATAGTCTCTCAATCCCTATGGGATTCCTTAGAGGGTGCACAGCCATGCCTAGGACTCCACCTACATCGGCACTCCAAATGCATTGAGGGCTTGCAGTCACACCCGGTAGCTGTCATCTCGCTACGAGAATGGCTCCTCCTCATCAGGCGCTCGGTTGTCCTATATCCAACCACCTCCCTGCAGAGAGAAGTCATAATCTTCGCCGCGTACCAGACAGAGGAAAAAACATTGGTGTGCCTACTGGCTGATGAGGGCTCTTCCACGTCCACGAAAATCTCAACATGAGTCTTCTCCAAGGGGAGAAGCAGGGTATCAGTACACACTCGGTGAATCAAGTCTCGCCACTCATCAACAGTCACTGCAAAAAAAGGAGAAAACAAGTTATAAAATGATCAATGATAAAACCAGGAGTAAGCAAAACAAAAAGAAATAACAAACTAAGACAAGTCTAACTAAAACAAATGTTAGGAGAAGAGTGACAACTCACTAGGATTGCTAGGCCTCCAAGAAGGATCTCTAGGATCTGCACTCGCTACTAATGCTGCCACTGACTGGTGCCCCTCACCCATGTCTAGGGCAATGTCACAACCTACAACAAACTCACCATCTCCACCTAAGTCCTGAGAGAGCAACTCCTCTGAAACTAGAGTTACTCTCTCTATGCTTCGCTCCACCCTCTCGGCTTATAGGATCTCCTGGGTATCATGCCACTTAGGATCACTCTCATCCCCCCCACCCATCTCACTGATCTCAATGTTCTTTGCCTCCTCCTTAGTCTCTCCCCACTAAACTCCTCAGAATCAGAGTCCACGTCAATGGGTTCATCATTGCTATGAGTGGGACCAACGAAAATCCAAAGTAAGGGTGCTTAAGGAGCACCAGCTCTTTCTCATGCATGTACCACCCTCCTAGCCACAATAGGAGTATCAGGTGTAACAATGGTCCACCCCTGGCCCCTAGGACCTCCTTGAGCCTCACGGATAGATCTATACACTGACACCACTGAAGGAAGCATATCATTATAGGGGAGGCCAAACTGCTATGGAAACTCTGTCAAAGGGGTGTATCTCTAACTTCCCTACCATGTCTATCAAATAGTTGGTGGTTTGGTAGGAAATCAGTGTAATGGTATCCTCTCCCCATACCCCTACCACGGCCTATAAGGAGTGGCCTCCATGTTTGCAGTAGTTAGGGAAACCACTAGCTGGTGGGGTGCTCTGAGAATTTTCATCCCCATCCACCTCGCTACCCTGACGGCCCCGGGATCCTCCACCTCTACACCTCTCCCATATGGAATGATATGCTCATACACACAACTCATGACAAGAGTCAGGTGGTTCAGTGACTACCCCTATAAACAGACTACCCTGTATAAGTCATGGTAGGTAGTCCTGAGGATATCTACTCCCTAAGAAAAGACACATCCATGGCCCTCAATATGTTTAATAATGGGGGCCCAACAATATAAGAGGGTGTCCCCTCCCTTATCCTCAATCAGTTTGGATGCAAGGATGCCCATAATGACCTTGCGGAGCAAGGGAATGTCTGACTCAATAATAGAGCAGATCCTCATGCCCTTCTTCGACCCCATTGATATAACCACATCTCCCATGTAGGTGGCCCACTGAACCACTTGTGATCTAGATACAGTTGTCTTAAGAGACAACCACCACCCAAGGATCGGAACCCCTAGTATACAGTAAACATCCTCCAGGGTGATAGACCACTCACCCCTAACTCCTGGTAGTCAAAAGGTGTTCTGATCTGCATCTCAATAAGAGAACAAGTCACACAATATATGACTGGTATGTGCAACATGAGGAACCTATGCAATCCTCCATATACCAGCCCTCTGGAGAGTATCCTGCTCTACCTGGGAGAGTGCCTCCTACACTACCGAGAGCCAATCACACTCCCTCTCCTGGCTCCATCTAATATACTCCGCCTTCTTCTTCATACACCAAAAAACATGAAAAAAGGAGTAAGTTAGTACCAAAATTAAATTGGAAAAACTATTAAGAACATGCAAGAATATTAAAAATGCAAAAATAAATCAAGTAAAGTGTTGTTTTAACACTCTGTAATGGACCGCCACCCTGTTCAGGGTGGCGGTCGTCTCCCGCAAGTTCAAATGGGTCATGTGCCCTAAAAATGCTCGAACACGCAAAAATTGACCATTTTAACTAAAACAAAAACCTAGCCATTAGGCGCCCCCCCTAACTGACCCTATTAACACTAGAATTTCTAAAAATGACCCCCCAAGACAAAGATTTTGACATTTTAACATTTTGGGTGCAAAAACGGTAAATCGAGAAGAACTAACATGAGATTTCGCGGGTCGACATTCCGCTCTCGGAGGCATGATCGCTATCTCACCATGAATGTTTTGACCATACTCTCGTCGAAAACCGTCACCATGGGTCCTAGAGCTCAAAAACTATCAAATCAACATGCACAAATGAATAGGAAAATGAGCCCGTTTTATATGTATATAGTGTTTTGACTCATTTTTAAATGCCCCTTTCGCAGGTTTGGAGCGCCAATGGAGGTAAGTTCTTATCCCCACTTAAATGGTAAGTCCTCATTCCATATTAATTTAGTATTTGTTTTCTTGACTTATTTTATCTATCTGCACTTGAGTCCTCTTTTCATTTTGCAGGTAGCAGGAATTTGGATTACATCACTTCGACACATGGCCGTGTCAGGTATAATTTCTAGCTTCCCATTTTGGGACTTCCATGCTCAGACCCACTGTTTTACACCTCTTCATGGCTAAAATGCTTCTCCGAGGGGGCAATATGTAAGTACCCAAAATTATAGGGTACTGCAACACCAGAATGATGTTGCACATGCCCCAATGATGATACAAGTCACCTCGCAAGGTGTTCAGGATCTAGAGAAGCTCGTGAAGTATATGTTAGCATCCCAAATGCTTTATCCAAGTTCCTTGTGCTTTGTTTTATCCCTTGCCCCCATTTTTCTTGGCCTTTTGACCTTCAGTAATGAAACTGTCACCCTGTCAGGGCAGCAGTCTCATGATCGCAGCCCTACCAGAGTGGCGGTCCTGTAACTGCCTCCCTGCTCAAGGCGGCGGTCCTTCACGCATTTTCCAGCACATTCCTTTGATCATGAATTACATGAATTTTCAACATTTAGCAGCTTTTCTCAACCACCTTAGCTTTTATTTATGTTTTTGGTTCCCTGTAATAATGTTTCTCCATTGTTTAATGGTGAAAGAGTTCCATTCCAAGTTACCCTTTGGTGAATGGGAATTTTATAAATAGCTAGTTTGTTTTCAAATAAATGGCCCCTCATCCTCTCAATTCTCTTGTTTATTTTTTCAATTCCCTGCTTAGGATTTTTTTAGTTTTAGGTTTTGCTTCCATTGTTGGCATTATTGGAGGTCATATTATCTTCTTGTTTCAAGTCTTGCTTCATTTCTATTGCATGCAGTTAGTTTAAAACATAAAATAGCTTCATTTCTAGACTAGAATCCATTAAATTTGTAGGTTTTGTTTTGTCACGAGGATAATTTCTGAAATTCTTGGTACACTTGTGTTGTATTCTCGTAATAAATCCTGTTAGGAATTGCATAGTCAAGCTCTGTTCACTTGCGCTATCCCTCCCCTACTCGCATTATATCCAGTCTATATCCAAAGTTGCCATTGGTTGATTGCTATCTTTTGTTGATACTATCATATAAAAACTTTCTAGATTCACAAGGACATGAAGGAATGAGGAGATCACATTGAGGGGATGAAATCACACACAACTAGATTTACCACTATTTTGTAAACACCAGGTTTGAGCTATCAAAGTTCTAGTTACAACATATCAAATAGAGTATTGAATTATTTCATTTCAGTTAAAAGCTCACTCTCAATATCACCAGGGAAGCTGTGGGGATTGATAGTTTCTGAGAAACTATGATTCATTCCTCACTTCTGAGGTAGGATCGAGAGCCTTTCAAGTTAATATGTTTAGTTGCTTAGATATTTAGTATAATATCACAATTACATAGGCAAATATCCATACTAGGCTGCTTTTTTTTGTTTTCATTTTTGTTTTTAGATTAGTTGTCCATTTTATAGATATACTAGAGTAGCTGCTCTTCAATTTCATTAAAATATGTCATTAAAAAAATACCAAAGTAGCAGGATGCTTGCATAGTGTAAATATGTCTTTTCTAAATATTTTATTTAATGTTAGTTAGAAGTTGAATCATTTTGTATGAAAATCACAGGACCTAGAGAGTATATATTTGAACCCATAGTGCCTCAGTCAAATCTACCCATGACTTTAGCTGATATAGATCAGGACCTTAGGATGCAGTTCTTCAAGCCACAACAAACTTACAAGTAATTAGTGAGCAACTAAGAGGATTTAATATCAAAGATGACAAAGGTTACACCTTCTGGTCAAACCATCCAAATTATAGATTGCCTTGATAAAACACCTGAATGACCGTACAAAGGTTCGAACGAGAACAAACATTTGGTTACAATCCTTTGGTTTCGTAGCCTAATGCAGGATACCTACTCATTGATATAGACACTAGCTTATGCATCCAAGTTGCCATAACACTTGTTAGGTACTTCAAGAAAATCATACAACTTCTAGTTCTAAACGTAGAAGATGAAAAGGCATACGATTATTGGATAGTCGGAAGAAGGGATTGATTTTTCACATGACCATAATAGGTCCTCAACAACCACGAACTCACGGTTGTGATCCCAAGGTCCCACAACCCAATGGGCCTAAAAATCAGTCAAGTATTGACACCAACTTGTGAACGCTGGTATTTAGATCCTCACCACTTCCGCCAGATATCATCACACAATTATTTGTATTAAACATAGAAGCCAATCAATCCAATATTTTTTGGGCTAAACTAGAAAACCACCCATAGCTAACCATAAAATCTACTAAAATGACCTACCATCACTTTCATGACCTTGTCTGGAGATATATACGAAGCTCCCACATGTCACTTCCCACATATCCAACAACCAAGAAATTGGATCTCGGCAGAGCTCGACATCGATTGGAGCCTCTGAGCAGCCATTATATCCAAATGAGCCATTACACCAATCCAAGTAAGGAGGTCCTTCTTCGCCTTAGATTCACAAATCCCATTATTTCGTGTTAAGGATTTAAGATTACTCTATTAGTTTATACATATCCATTCACATTCAACATTCATTGACTTTCTCGACACGACCTTGGGAATTTGGGTACGAGGAAAGGATACTTGTAGATTCCCATGCTCGCATGTCACTTTTCCATCATACAGTAACCAAGGTGGTTGTCCCCAATTTTTTGGTACTAACTGAGCATCCCATGGCATTATCTAGGGGTTAGGAACTGATCTTGGCATAAACTGCCCTTAGTTAGGTTGTCGCTGAACAAAATTCAATTCTTCTATTGTAGATGAGGCACTTGTTTGTTTAAGATGATTCTTAATAATGGGAAGTAAAGAACAAACATCAGTATCATGTTCTTTAGATTCACATATACGACACGTTTATGTTTTATCCAAAGGATAGTCTCTTAATGCATGCTTCTTCCTACATCTAGGACAATACATAGCCAATGGTTCAGTTTTGGAATTTTATTTAGCTTGTAATCCATCCATAGTAGAGGTTAATTGCACTAAAATGTTTGTTTTAAAGCTTGCTAACTCATGCATTAGTTTGTTCATATCTGGATTCAGACTTTTCACTAATTTTCCTTTGCTAGGTCCACCTCTCGTTCTAGAATAGCTTCTACAAATCACTTTAATTCCATTCATTCTTATCTGATTAATGCCTCCACCTCCTATTAAGTTAAGGGATTCTCTAAATTCGTCATCCAAACCTTTAAGAAAAATGGTTTTACTTAACTCCTTAGAAATCACAAATCCACATCTTTTGCTAATAAAGAGAAATCTATCTAAATAGTCTTCTATGTTTTCATCATCCTCTTGCTTGATTTTGAAGAATTCTTCTTTCCTATTTCTCCCTCTACAATAATCCTAGTATTTATCTATGCAGACAATCTCCATTTGTGTCCAAGTACTAATAGATTTGGATGGTAATCCCATGACCCACCTCATTGTTGCGTCCTTCAAAGTGGATGGAAACAACTTGAGTTTTTGATTATCTATTTTATAATCATAGGTCTAACATGGTACCTTGAACTAAAACAGAAATTGGTTAGAATCTTTAGATGACATCCCTCTAAATGTGGGTAAATGTGTAGGTGAGATATTTTTCATTGATGTATCATCATCTCCCAATTGGATTGGATAGGTAAAGGTCCTATCAGGTTCTATCTCAGTTTCTCATGCCATTTTAAAAATATTTTTTGAATTCTCCTCCTAATCAATGTGGTAAGTGGTATGCCTTGGGGAAGGTGAAAAATTAGGAGTAGGAGGTTGAATACTCAATTGAGAATAAAAACTCACCCTAAATGGATCTTGAGTAATAATCATTCTCCTAAAAGTTCCACTTCCTTCAGGTGACTAATCTAAGAATTCCAAAAATGGCAATTTTGTTTCTTGTCTGACAGGGGATGATGGTGCCTCCAATTCTTGATCAATTTCCTTACTTTGACTAGAGGATGTTATGAATTCTTGTGAAGATGTTTTTGAGAGGAATATACCCTGTGAGTCTTGGTCTACTCATATATTTTGTGATATAGCAGGGAAGATCCTTCAACTACTACATATATGTTTTGTTGCTCTTGCTAACACTTAATTAGAAAGTTCCAACTAGTTTCCCCGGAAACAGTGCCAAAAATGATGGGTGTTGTTATTCCCTTCATTTAATCAACTTCTTGTTGATGTCATATCAAACTAGGGGTGTGTCTAAAGCTATATGCAACAAGAGTAATCTAATCAATCTAGTAGTTGACTGTAGTTATTTTTGTATTTTCTGGGGGATCTTTTCAATGTCTTAAGGACTTTTTGGTAAAACCTTATTTAAATCAAACTATGAAAACTTGTTAAAAATAAACACACTAAAATCTTTGATGAAATGAAACACACTTGCTATTGGAAAATAAACACACTTGCTTCTAAAAGTAAACACACTTGCTTTTGGAAATAAACACACTCAATTTAGAATGCTTGAAAACAATTACAAGAAATATAAGAATCTAACTAAAAACCTATAGGAAAAAGTATACAACAGAGTTGAACTTAAAGAATTAAAATAATACAGAATTAACAAATCTAAGCTATTTGTTGAAGAAATATAAATACCAAATACATGAATATCCTGGTCCTTGGGGGAGTGGGCCCTTGCTCCTCTTCGAATTAGGATTTAACAACTCAAAATTCTCTCAAATAGGAATGGATATTTTATTGATAAAACATTTAGTATTACAAAACGTACTAGATCTGAGTACTTAGTCTATATTTCTCCTCTCTATTCTATATCTATCTCATATCATATTCTATATCTCTATTATCTATCTACTAAACGTCTACTTTTATATACATTTTACAATCACAGTTGTCTCAATGATTCTGATGAAATCGAATCATGCCCAGAATAGATGATAAATCAGATTGCAGTTGATTAGATAGTCGTAAGATAACTCTCCTTGGATCTGCATTCATAAATCTTCTCATCCTTTCCTGATTGAAAGGGTTGTAGATGCAAAATATCTAGATGTGGTTATAATAGATAACTCCCATCGGTTCCGGAACTTCAGAGAAGTTCCAGAACCATAGGAAATTGTTAAGGATCAAAACCGTGAGAGTTCCGGAGCTATCCCCAGGAGTTCCAAAACTAAGTCTAAAAATTTTGGACCTAAATACTAGAGTTCTAGAACTAAGTCCAAAAGTTTCGGAACTATATGATGATTATGTGATGGATTTCTGAAACTAGCTTAGAAGTTCTGTAACTAAGCTGTGTAGGAACAACTGTTGATGAAAACATACTAAACTCTTCCCGCTTCATTTCCTTGACTAATCAAACCTAATTTACTACAAAACTGAATTCAAACACATACTTCATTAGGAATTCTAGAGATTTTAACATTATAATCACAATCAATCAAAATAAAGACAATTACATCCTAACTCATATCAGATCAACTAAAAGTCACACAATGCCATCAAACTTAATAAAAAGGAGAGTAATATGAGATCATATATTATACATTAATCAGACATATTCTTGCCTCATCATTTCCCCCAAACTTGCTTGTTTATAAGTCCCTTTACAAACTTCATTCTTCAAAAGTTGGGTTATAAGTTCTGCATTCCATTTGATTTCTCAGATCAAATGGCTGAAAATATATTTTCCAATGTTTAAACTTAGATGTATTGTACCCTGCTCCTACTTCTATTTTCCTCTCCCACTGTTCAAATTCACTAGGTTCTTGAGGTTCTTTGTTTTGCCAAGGAGACATGGGGGTGAGAAGTAGAGGGGGCCTTGTTCGCATTCCCATCCATATTTTTCTGTAGTTTTCATTGACTTGGGGAATTATTGTGCATAATGCTTTTGCCCTTTCTAGACTCCAAATCAAATTTGTAGGGGAAATTACTTCCCTTCTTCTCAAGGAAATAGTAAGGAGTTCCCACCTCTTTGAGCATCCTTCATAAATATCTTCAAAATTTTCCTCCTCATAGGAAGGGAAGGCATCAATACTCTTTTGCAGAATTGCAAGATAGTGTCTCTTGAATCTCTCATCAAAGGCATGTGTTCTAAAATGTGTAAGGAATGTAGAGGGTTTACCATAATGATCTCTCATACAGAGACCGGTTGAGCTAGCTTTCAATAGAAATTCATATTGCCTTTCCTTTCATGCAATATAGTTTTGTAGAACAGAGACAAATGCATTGAGATGGATGTCCCCTACATACAAATTGATCATAAATCCTGTGTTTTTCTCTAGCATAAAATTGCAAAGATAAAATTCACACAGAAGATTTTTCTGCTAAGGGCTGGATATAGAGTAAGCTGCCATGAATTCATATTCATCTTTTAGTTCATGTGGAATTCCACATGCAATTCTTGATAGCTGTCAGTGAATGAAGTGCTCTTCCAAAAACACACTATATGCAGGAGAGGGCCTCTTACATACAAGAAATTTATCACTCATAATACAGACCATATGAATTTTTGTAAGGCATTTATATTTAGTTCCTTCCTCCTTGTAAAAATTTTCTTCCCATTCTTTTCTTGCCTTCATCTCTTCTTCCATCTTGGTCTTCAATTATTCATTTGATGTCTTGCCTTCTCTGAGTTCCCTGCAAGTGTCATTCCGTAGTTGTTTAAGTGGTAAATAGGTTAACTCATTCTGTGCAGAGATTGTGGACACAGCACTCTATTTTCTGGAAGTATGAAATTCTTCTTCTTTTTCTATCAGCTGTTTCTTGGTTGATAATTCCTTAGTCCTGAATGCAAGCTGAGTTGTTAGCTCTCCAATGATCATTTCCCTAAGTTCCAATTTGAGTTTGAGGAAATCCAATTCCTCATCTTTTTCTCTGATAATGAGCTTTGCTCTAGACAAGAACAAAGCCTTTTTAAGTTTTTTGTCTTTCTTCTTCTTCTGAAATTACTTTAGGAGTTGGGAATTCTTCCTCTATCAAAGGAAATTTTCCTTTTCTTCTCTAGGATTCCAACTCTTCTTCTTCATGTGGCACTACTGATGGTTTAGCCAATTCCTGAAAATAATGCTCTTCAATTCTTTCTTCTTACCTGTCCATTTCATCTTGACTTGGCTCAGGAGGAGTCATGGCCATGCTGCCCAAAATATCAACAGCTTCCTTTTCCATCCTTTCTTGCTCACTCCTTCCCTCTGGGGTTTCCCTAGACCTCTTATGAATTTTTCTTCTCTGGGGAATTTCAACATGCCTAATGGTGTATTTCCTTCTAGAGATTCTTCTTATTATTTTTTCTTTCTCTTAAATGGGTGAGCTATCACCGTCAAAGACAGAGATTGGCTCCCCTGAAGCTGTTGTAGAAGAAGGAATTTCCTTCACAGGTATAGAAGGCTCTGTTGATTTTTATCTTTCTCACTGACCTTACTCTTTTTGGTATATTTTCTCTTTCCATTTCCCTCTATCTTTTTGCAAGGGCATCAATTTCCAAATTAGCTGAAGAAGAGAATGGGGATGGAATTGTCCTTTTGATAATATTAGGGTTTTTCTTGAACTTGCCAAGAAACTTGTCCCAAATTTCTTCTCCATTCTTCTTTGATAGAAAATGGTGTTGGCATATTAAATGAATTAGGCCATGATGCCTGATTGTCCCAAAACCCTAGGAATACCTTTGAGCCATGGTTTGGATAGAATCAAAAGGAAACCCTGGAAGGTTTATTATGTACTTAGGTTTTGTGGCTCCATACTTCAGATATATGAGCATTTTAAGACTTCTTTTCCCATAGACCAAAATTGACCATCACATGTTAAATATTTCACTATCCAAAATGCTACCTTGTGAAAGGGTTTGGGAAAACTGGCCTTTCTGACCCCTTTTATGATTTTCTTTGTATTATAGATGTACTTGGGGTTCCGTTTCTCCTTCTTATAGTAAGACTTCAACCAGTTCTTTCATTGTCCCCTTGGCAGGTTGTGGGACATGTAAAATTGGCAATCTAGACACGTTACTTACAATATTTAAAGAAAAAGGAATAAATATATTTATCACCTTTGTTCTAGATTGTTCTAGGTTTATGATGATATCTCTTACCAATTATTCACTATGCCTTGAGAATTTCTTCAGGAACTCTAGCCATTGTGCATGCTCAAAGATGGATGCCACTTCTTCATCTGTGAGCAACTGGGAATCATCGTCTGGATATGATTTCTTCTTAATCCCCATATTATCTTGAGTTCTGTCTCTTTTGATTTTATGCGAATTAGTTGCAGGCCCTTTTTCTTAGCTACAGAAATGACAACTTTGGTTGTGGAACCTCTGTTCTTAGCTGCGGAACCTTAATTCTTAGCTGTAAAACTTCTGAATTCTATGTTCTTTGCTGTAGAAAACAAACTTAATTCAATGCTCCTTCCTCAAAATATCTCTGCAACTTATTTCTCTTGATTTTTTTAATAACAATTACTAATGATAACCATTCTGCCACTTATTCCATCCAAATCAACTTCATGATTACACACTTGTAATCATAATGTATAAATAGATTACTCATCATACCTACTTTTTAAATTAATTCAAATCACACATGCAAACATTTAATTTGACCCTAAATGAGTTAAAATACATAATTACCATCCTTGATGCTGTAATCATTTTTCTATGATGACTCATCATTCCTACAAGTGGAACAAAACATGATTAGATAAGACAGCTGGAATTCAAAAGAATTTCCTTTTATTTGAACTAGCCAAAAGAGAGGTCAACCGCAATTTGCATGTTTTCAATTGACCTTTGAGAGAATTATTTATTTATTTATTTTTATTTTTATTTTTATTTTTTTGTGTGGAAGAAAATGTCATTTGCTTGTTTTCATCTTCTTCCCTTTATTCTAGATCTATCATCTGGTCATTTGATCATTTTGGAAGAATTGGGTTCTTTCATATGATCAAACTCTTTGTCTGCTTCAATCTTCCTCAAGAATTCATCCTTAGTGGGAGGATTCCTATAGAGTTTCAGCCTATGTCCATTGACCAAGAGTATTCTGCTACTGCCATCAACAGGAAGTAACTAAATAGTACCATTGTCAAATATCTGCTCAATCTGATAGGGTCCCAACCATCTAGTTCTCAATTTTTCCTTGAATTGTTGGTACTGAATTAAACGGCAATGCCCAGACTCCTACTTTGAATTTTCTTTTCTTGATACGTGTGTCATGTCATTGCTTCTTTTTTTCTTGAATTATCTCTATCTATTGAAGTGCTTCCAACCTTAATTCATCCAACTCATTGACTTGAAGGATTCTTTCTTTTTGAGTTACATTCAACTCAATTCCCACCTTTACTATTGTCCTCAATGTCTGAAGTTTAAAATCTATAAGCAATAAGGGATTCTTCCCATAGACTAATTCATATAGTGAAAACCCTGTTTTAGTTTTCCAAGTTTAATTATAAGCCCACACATCTTCAGGTAGTCTCTTTACCCAATCTTTTTTCCTAGCTTCAACTATTTTGGTAAGGATTTTCTCCAATTCTTTGTTTGTTACTTCAACTTGTCCATTTGACTGTGGGTGGTAAGGAGATGACTTCCTATGATTGATTTGGTAATACCTTGTGAAAGCTTGGATCATATTAGACATGAATTGTGGTCATTGATATGAAACTATGCTCCTTGGTTCTCCAAACTTTATCATAATTTTGTTCCAAAGGAAATCAACAACTGCTTCCTCAGTGGCATTTGTCAATGCCTGCACTTCTTCCCATTTTGTCACATAGTTAGTACACACAAGAATATATTCCTTCCCTTGTGAATGAGGATTAAAGGGACCAACAAAATCCAATCACCATCTCTCAAATGGTTCAACCAAAACTTGAGGCTGAAGAGGAATTTCATTGGTGAAAGTTGGTTGTCCCATCCTTTGACAAGGATCACACCTCTTGATACATCTCTTCACATCCTTGTACAGAGTTCCCAATAATAACTAGTGTCAAGTATCATATGTGCTATTCTTTTCACTGAATAGTGTCCTCCACTTGGTTCATCATGACATGCTCTGAGGATGTCAAAGATTTTATCCTCTCTTACACACCTATGCAAGACAAAATGAGGACCACACTTAACTAGCATTCTATTTAACCATTTGAATTGTGCACTAGTTTTAATTAACTTCTTTATTTATTTCTTAGTGAAAGAAGGAGGAAACTTCCCTATTGCAATATAATTTTCCATATCAGAAAACCATGGTATTCTTGCTAGGATTGCAAACAATTTTTCATCTTGAAAGTTATCCTTGACTGGATCTTGCTCCCCTGTGGTGGTTAGTCTTGACAAAAAATTAGTTACCACATTAGATTTACCTAGATTTTCCACAATGGTAATATCAAATTCTTGCAAAAGTAATAACATTCTAATTATTCTTCCTCCTAACCACTGGTTTGTTCATTAAATACTTAATTGCTGAATGATCTCTGTGTACAAGTATCTTGTACCCTATAATGTAATGTCTTAATTTATTGATTGCATAAATCACAACAAGAAATTACTTTTCAATGGTGGTGTAATTCTTTTCAAGTGGGAGTAAGATTCTTGCTAAGATAATAAATGGCATACATCTTTCCTTCCTCATATTTCTGTCCCAATACTACACCAATGGAATAATTTGAGGCATCTATTTGGATATGAAATGGATTTTCCCAATTAGGTCCTCTCAATATTAGGTCACCAATTAATTTTTCTTGAATTTCTTCAAAAGCATGCTGACACTTTTCATCCCAAAGAAATTCATAGTCCTTGGTTAGCAAAATTAAACATGGGGGCAACAATTTTATTGAAATCTTTTATAAAGCACCTATAGTACCAACATGCCCTAGAAATGATTTGATATCTGTGGGGGTCTGAGGAATAGGTAAATCTAAAATGATCCTAATTTTGTTTTGATCCACCTGAATTCCTTTTTTTGAAATATGGTGTCCTAATACAATCCCCTCATCCACCATCATCAAACACTTTTCATCACTAAGAGACAGGTTGTGTTGTTCACATCTTGTTAACACTCTGTCCAGATTTCTTAAAGCATCTTCAAATGTATCTCCATGTATAGTGAATTCATCCATATATACCTCAACACAATCATTTGTTAGATCAACAAAGATTACAAGTACATCTCTCTTGAAAGTTGCAGGAGCATTGCATAAACCAAATGGTAACACCCTATAGGAAAAGGTTCCCCATGGACATGTAAATGTAGTTTTGTCCTGATCCTCAGCAGCAACTCTGATCTGATTGTACCCACTAAAGCCATCCAAGAAAGAAAAGTATTGTTTACCTGAAAGGTTATCTAGGACTTGATCTATGAATGGTAAGGGAAAATAATCTCTCATTGTCACTTTGTTTAGTTCCCTATAGTCAACACATATTCTCCATTTTCTATTATTTTTGGGAAAAATTATAAGAGGAGATACCCACTGGCTATCTGAGATAGGGTAGATGAAACCTACTTGTAATAGTTTTTCAATTTCTTGTTTGACTATATCACCTTAAAGTTGGGTTAATCCTTCTTTTTGTAGGCTGCCTAACTGGTTTAATGTTTTTAGTATAGATGTGATGAGTGTATATACTTATATGAATCCCCTTCATGTCTTTGTAATCCCAAGCAAAAGCTTTACTATGATTTTTTAGAACATCAAACAATTTAGCTTCTTCATCATCCTTCAACCAGTTGTTAATGTTTAAAGTTTTACCTGGTTGAATTTCAACATGCTTGGTTCCAATATGTGATGAACTAATTTGTGGGAAGGGTTTCATTAAATTATTTAATGGACATGCATGTGGAAACAACATATGGTATGTAGCAACATCTCCAAAAGTTCCTTGAGACAAAATACTGAAAAAGGACATTAATGAGAATTATGATACTTATCTCTTTGCAGGCCAAATTCTTCGTCACTACTACTTTCTAGAAATTCTTCACCACTTCCTGATGTACTTGAAACTGAAGATACTAATTCATCCTCTCCCCATGAGAAATATCATTCCTCTGGAGTGAAATCATTTTCAATCAAAGAGAACTGTTGTTGTCGTGGTTCCGGAACTAAATGTGGTGGTTCCAGAACTATAGCCACAGGTTCCGGTACTAAGGTTGCGGGTTTCGGAACTAAGTTTCATAGGTTCTGAAACTATTTATGATTGCATCGAGGACATCAGGTTCTCATCCAATGGTGGATTAATCATCTCTTCTACTTCTCTTACATGATCCTACAATGTGATCATAGCCAAAGAAGACAAATTTTTTTATTAGTTTTCAGGAGAATTCAACCCACAATTGTTCATGATTGTCAGTAAAAGGTTGTGCAATAGGATATAAGGAAATTTGTTTAGATTTCTTACCATTTGAGATTGTCATATCACCTGACCTGCAATCTATCAAAGTAACAACTGTATCTAACCATGGTCTACCCAAAATAATGGGATAACCCAATGTTTTACCTTTTGGCTGCAGTATAAAGAAGTCAACTGGATATTCCCATGACTCCACCATAACCACCACATCTTCAATAATTCCTTCTTGGTTTTGCTACAAACTGGTCTGCCATCTACAATATGGTATTAGTAGGTTGTATACCTGTTAATGGTAATGTTTTCAGAGTATCCACTGTCATTACATTGATAGAAGCTCCCAAATCTATCAAAACATTATGTACATCCTTATTTCCTATAGAAACAGAAATAACAAGGACTTCCAGGATCTCCGTATTTGGAAAGTAAAAGTTTTCCTGCTAATAAATCAGCAAGTTTCCCATCTACTTTGATAGTCATTGGGGTACTGTTTCTTCCTTCCAGGATTTTTCATACATAACATTTTGATTAATTTGTTCAATTCTAGAATATATTTAATTTCTTGTAACAGTGGTATTTCAATATTCAATTTCCTTAGTTCTTATACCAATTCAGACTCCTTGATTTCTATAGCCTCTTTGAATCTCTCTGGAAATGGAGTCTCAGTAGTGTTGCTATCTGGCTCCTTTTATTTTCTTTCTATATCCTCTTTTGGAACAACAGTTACTAGGGATTTCATTTTCTTCTGTCATTTCAGTGATTATAAGGGGTGGAATAGTTAATGATTTTCCTAGATCTAGTTTGAATATCCTTACAATCCATAGCATGTAAATCAACTGATTTTTCTAGTTCTTTTCCATAAATAGGAGTTTTTTGTTTGTTTCTTGGATTTGCTACTGGTTGTGCTAGCATTTGTGTTTGGACTACATTCTCAGTTTGTGAATTCTATGTAGGAGATCCCATGATGTCCTGTTGATTCTGATTTGGATATGTTCTTCCTTGAGAATAATTACTAGGGTTCCATCTAGGTTGTGACCAAGCATAAGGATTTCCTTGACCAGCCATGGTTGTTGATGTCCCTAAGCATACCAAGCTTGATTTTCCCAATCTTGAGGGTTCGAAGTTGGTTGAGGTACCCAAGGTGGTTGTCCCCAATTTTTTGGTACTACTGAGTAGCCCATGGCATTGTCCAGGGATTAGGAACTAATCTTGGCATAAACTGCCCTTGGTTAGGTTGTCTCTGAACAAAATTCAATTATTCTGTTGTAGATGAGGCACTAGTTTGTTTAAGTTGATTCTTAATAATGGGAAGTAAAGAACAAACATCAGTATCATGTTCTTTAGATTCACAGATAAGACACATTTCTATTTTTATCCAAAGGACAATCTCTTAATGCATGCTTCTTCCTGCATCTAGGACAATACATAGCCAATGGTTCAGTTTTGGAATTTGCTTTAGCTTGTAATCCATCCATAGTAGAGGTTAATTGCACTAAAATGTCTGTTTTAAATTTTTCTAACTCATCCATTAGTTTTTTCATATCTGGATTCAAACTTTTCACTAATTTTCCTTTTCTAGGTCCACCTCTCATTCTGGAATAGCTTCTACAAATCTCTTTAATTCCATTCATTCTTATCTGATCAATGTCTCCACCTCCTATCAAGTTAAGGGATTCTCTAGATTCGTCATCCAAACCTTTAAGAAAAATGGTTTTACTTAACTCCTCAGAAAGCACAAATCCACATCTTTTGCTAACAAAGAGGAATCTATCTAAATAGTCTTCTATGTTTTCATCATCCTCCTGCTTGATTTTGAAGAATTCTTCCTTCCTATTTCTCCCTCTATAATAATCTTGGTATTTATCTAGGAAGGCAGTATCCATTTGTGCCCAAGTGCTAATAGAGTTGGATGGTAATCCCATGAACCACCTCATTGCTGCATCCTTCAAAGTGGATGGAAACAACTTGAGTTTTTGATTATCTATTTTATAATCATAGGTCTGACATGGTACCTTGAACTCAAATAGAAATTGGTCAGGATCTTCAGATGACATCCCTCTAAATGTGGGTAAATGTGTAGGTGAGATATTTTTCATTGATGTATCATCATCTCCCAATTGGATTGGATAGGTAAAGGTCCTATTGGGTTACTCTCTCAGCTTCTCGTGCCATTTTAAAAATATTTTCTGAATTTTCCTCCCAATCAATGTGGTAAGCGGTATGCCTTGGGGAAGGTGAAAAATCAGGAGTAGGAGGTTGACTACTCAATTGAGAATCAAAACTCACCCTAAATGGATCTTGAGTAATAAGCCTTCTCCTAAAAGTTCCACTTCCTTCAGGTGACTGATCTAAGAATTCCAAAAATGGCAATTTATTTCTTATCTGACAGGGGATGGTGGTGCCTCCAATTCTTGATCAATTTCCTTACTTTGACTAGAGGATGTTATGAATTCTTGTGAAGATGTTTTTGGGAGGAATCTACCCTGTGAGTCTCTTGGTCTACTCATATATTTTGTGATATAGCAGGGAAGATCCTTCAACTACTAGATGTATGTTTTGTTGCTCTTGCTAACACTTAATTAGAAAGTTCCAACTAGTGGTCCCTGATAATGGTGCCAAAAATGATGGGTGTCATTATTCCCTTCATTTAATCAACTTCTTGTTGATGTCATATCAAACCAGGGGTGTGTCTAAAGCTATATGCAACAAGATTAATTTCATCAATCTAGTAGTTGACTATAGTTATTTTTGTATTTTCTGGGGGATCTTTTCAATGTCTTAAGGACTTCTTGGTAAAACCTTATTTAAATCAAAATATGAAAACTTGCTGAAAGTAAACACACTGAAAGCTTTGCTGAAAGGAAACACACTATGCAGAATGGAAACACACTTGCTTCTGAAAGTAAACAAACTTGCTTTTGGAAATAAACACACCAATTTAGAATGCTTGAAAACAATTGCAAGAAATATAAGAATCTATCTAAACACCTGCAGGAACAAGTATACAACAAAGTTGAACTGAAAGAATTAAAACAATACAGAATTAATAGATCTAAGCTATTTGCTGAAGAAATATAAATACCAAATAAATGAATATCCTGGTCCTTGGGGGAGTGGGCTCTTGCTCCTCCTCGAATTAAGATTTAACAACTCATAATTCTCTCAAATAGGAATGGCTATTTTATTGATAAAACATTTAGTATTACAAACGTACTGGATCTGAGTACTTAGTCTATATTCTCTTCTCTGTTCTATATCTATCTCATATCATATTCTATATATCTATATATATATGTCTATCTACTGCAGGTCTACTTTTATATACATTTTACAATCACAGCTATCTCAATGATTATGATGAAATCGAATCATGCCCAGAATAGATGCTGAGTTGGATTGCAGTTGATCAGATAGTTGTAGGATAACTCTACCTAGATCTGTGTTCAGAAATCTTCTCATCCTTTCCTGATTGAAAGGGTCGTAGGTGTAAAATCTCCAAATGTGGTTAAAATAGATAACTCCCATCGGTTCTGGAACTTCAAAGAAGTTCCAGAACCATAGGAATTTGTTAAGGATCAAAACTATGAGAGTTCTGGAACTATCCCCAGGAGTTCTAGAACTAAGTCCGAAAATTCCAAAACTAAATACTAGAGTTCTTGAAACTAAGTTTGAAATTTTTGGAACTAGATGATGACTGTGTGATGGAGTTCTGGAACTAGCTTGGAAGTTCCAGAACTAAGCTGTGTAGGAACAGATGCTATCTGAAAAACATACTGAACACCACCTGTGCTTCATTTCCTCGACTGATTAGACCTGCTTTATTACAAAACTGAATTCAAACACACACTACGTCAGGAATTTCAGAGGTTTTAACATTAGAATCACAATCAATAAAAAGACAGACAATTACATCCTAACTCATATCAAATTAACTAAAAGTCACACAATGCCATCAAACTTAATAAAAAGGAGAGTAAGATGAGATCATATATTATACATTAATCAGACATATTCTAGCCTCATCATTTCCCCCAAACTTACTTGTTTGTAAGTCCCTTTACAAACTTCATTCTTCAAAAGTGGGGTCATATGTTCTGTATTCCATTTGATTGCTCAGATCAAATGGCTGAAACTAGATTTCCCAATGTTTAAGCTCAGATGTACTGTACCCTGCTCCTGCTTCTATTTTCCTCTCCCACTGTTCAAATTCAGTAGGGTCTTGAGGTTCTCTGTTTTGCCAAGGAGACATGGGGGTGAGAAGTAGAGGGGGCCTTGTTCACATTCCCATCCATATTTTCCCGTAGGTTTCATTGACTTGGGGAATTATTGTGCATAATGCTTTTGTCCTTTCTAAACTCCAAATCAGATTTGTAGGGGAAATTATTTCCCTTCTTTTCAAAGAAATAGTGAGGAGTTCCCACCTCTTTGAGCATCCTTCATAAATATCTTCAAATTTTTCCTCCTCATAGGAGGTGAAGGCATCAATACTCTTTTGCAGAATGGTAAGGTAATGTGTCTTGAATCTCATATCAAAGGCATGAGTTCTAAAATGTGTGAGGAAGGCAGAGGGTTTACCATAATGAGCTCTCATATAGAGACCTGTTGAGCTAGCTTTCAATAAAAATTCAGATTCCCTTTCCTTCCATGCAATTTGATTTTGTAGAACAGAGACAAATGCATTGAGTTGGCTCTCCCCTACATACAAATTGATCATAAATCCTGTGTTTTTCTCTAGCATAAAATTGTAAAGATAAAATTCACACAGAAGATTTTTCTGCTCAGGGATGGATAGAGAGTAAGCTGTCATGAATTCAGATTCATCTTTTAGTTCATGTGGAAGCCCACATGCAATTCTTGATAGCTTGCTAGTGAATGAACTACTCTTCTAAAAACAAACTATATGCAGGAGAGGGCCTCCTGCAAGCAAGCAATTTCTCACTCATAATACAGACCATATGAATTTTTGCAAGACATTTATATTTATTTCCTTCCTCCTTATAAAACTTTTCTTCCCATTCTTTTCTTGCCTTCATCTCTTCTTCCATCTTGGTCTTCAATTCTTCATTTGATGTTTTGGCTTCTCTGAGTTCCTTACAAGTGTCATTCCATAGTTTTTTAGTGGAAAATAGGTTAACTCAGTCTGTGTAGAGACTATGGACACAACACTTTGTTTTCTGGAAGTCTGAAATTCTTCTTCTTTTTCTATCATTTACTTCTTGGTTGCTGATAATTTCTCAGTCCTGGCTATAAGCTAAGTTGTTAGCTCTCTAATGAGCATTTCCCTTTGTTCCAATTTGAGTTTGAGGAAATCCAATTCCTCATCCTTTTCTCTGATAATGAGCTCTTGCTCTAGACAAGAACAGAGCCTGTTTAACTTGTTGTCTTTCTTCTTCCTCTGAAATTACTTGAGGAGTTGGGCATTCTTCCTCTATCAAAGGAAATTTTCCTTTTCTTCTCTAGGATGCCAACTCTTCTTCTTCATGTGGCACTACTGATGGTTCAACCAATTCTTAAAAATCCTGCTCTTCAAATCTTTCTTCTCCTCTGTCCATTTTAGCTTGACTTGGCTCAGGAGGAGTCATGGCCATGCTGCCCAAAATATCAGTAGCTTCCTTTTCCATCCTTTCTTGCTCACTCCTTCCCTCTGGGGTTTCCCTTGACCTCTTATGAATTTTTCTTCTCTGGGGAAGTTCATCATGCCCAACAGTGGATTTCCTTCTAGTGAGCTTCTTCTTACTATTCTTTCTTGCTCCTGTATGGGTGAGCTATCACCATCAGAGACAGATATTGGCTCCCCTGAAGCTACTGCAGAAGAAGGAATTTCCTTCACAGGTACAGAAGGCTCTGCTATTTTTATCTTTCTCACTAGACTTCTTATTTTTGGTATATTTTCTCTTTCCATTTCCCTCTATCCTTCTGCAAGGGCATCAATTTTCTAGATTAGTTGAAGGAGAGAATGGGGCTGGAATTTTCCTTATGATAATATTAGGGTTTTTCTTGAACTTGCCAAGAAACTTATCCCAAATTTCTTCTCCATTCTTCTTTGACAGAAAATGGTGCTGGCATATTAAATGAATTAGACCGTGATGCCTAATTGTCCCAACACCCCAAGAATACCTCTGAGCCATGGTATGGATAGAATAAAAAAGAAACCCTGGAAGGTTTATTATGTACTCAGGTTTTGTGGCTCCATACTTCAGATATATGAGCATTTTTAGGACTTCTTTTCCCACAAACCCAAACTGACCATCACAGGTTAAATATTTCACTACCCAAAATGCTACCCTGTCAAAGGGTTTGGGAAAACTGGCCCTTTTGACCCCTTTTATGATTTTCTTTGTATTATAGATGTACTGGGGTTCAGTTTCTCCTTCTTACAGTAAGAATTCAACCAGTTCTTTCAAAGTCCCCTTGGCAGGTTGTGGGACATGCAAAATTGGCACTCTAGAACACATTACTTACAGTATTTACAGAAAAAGGAATAAAGATATTTCTCACCTTTGTTCTAGATTTTTCTAGGTTTATGACGAATTCTCTTACCAATTCGTCATTATGCCTTGAAAATTTCTTCAAGAACTCTAGCCATCTTGCATGCTCAAATATGGATGCAACTTCTTCGTCTACGAGAAATAAGGAATTATCCTCTGGTTCTTATTTCTTCTTATTCCCCATATCAGCTTAAGTTCTATCTCTTTTGATTTTGTGTGAATTAGTTGAAGGCCCTTTTTCTTAGCTACAAAACTGACAACTTTGGCTGCAAAACCTCAGTTCTTAGCTGCAGAACTTCTGAATTCTTTGTTCTTTGCTGCAGAACACAAACTTAATTCGATTCTCCTTCCTCAAAATATCTCTACAACTTATTTCTCTTGATTTTTTCAATAATAATTACTAATGATAACCATGCCGCCACTTATTCCATCCAAATCAACTTCATGATTACACACTTGTAATCATAATGTATAAATAGATGACTCATCATACCTACTTTTTAAATTAAGTCAAATCACACATTCAAACATTTAAGTCAACCCTAAATGAGTTAAAAGACATAATTACCATCCTTGATGATGTAATACTTTTTCTCTAATGACTCGTCATTCCTACAAGTGGAACAAAACATGATTAGATAAGAGAGCTAGAATTCAAAAGAATTCCCTTTTATTTGAACTAGCCAAAAAGAGAGGTCAACCACCATTTGTTGGTTTTCAATTTATCATTGAGAGATTTATTTATTTATTTTTATTTTTGTTTTTTTTGTTTTTTATTTTTTTGGGGAAGAAAACACCATTTGCTAGTTTTCATCTTCTTCCCTTTATTCTGGATCTATCATCTGGTTATTTGATCATTTTGGAAGAACTGGGTTCTTCCATATGATCAAAATATTTGTTTGCTTCAATCTTCCTCAAGAATTCATCCTTTGTGGGAGGCTTCCTATAGAGTTTCAACCTATGTCCATTGACCAAGAGTGTTCTGTTGTCATCATCAATGAAAAGTAACTAAATAGAACCATTGTCAAATATCTGCTCAATCTAATAGGGTCTTAACCATCTGGTTCTCAATTTTCCCTTGAATTGATGGTACTTAGAATCAAACAACAATTCCTAGTCTCCTACTTTGAAATGAATTTTCTTGATATGTGTGTCATGTCATTGCTTCCTTTGATCTTGAATTATCTCTATCTGTTGAAGTGCTTCCAACCTTGATTCATCCAACTCATTGAGTTGAAGGATTCTTTCTTTTTGAGATGCATTCAACTTAATTCCCATCTTTACTATTGTCTTCAATAGCTGAAGTTCAAACTCTATAGGAAACAAGGGATTCTTCCCATAGACTAATTCATATGGTGAAAACCTTGTTGTAGTTTTCTAAGTTGTATTATAAGCCCAAATAGCTTCAGGTAGTCTCTTTACCCAATATTTTCTCCCATCTTCAACTGTTTTGGTAAGGATTTTCTCTAATTATTTGTTTGTTACTTCAGCTTGTCCATTTGACTATGGGTGGTAAGGAGATGACTTCCTATGATTGATTTGGTAATACCTTATGAAAGATTGGATCATATTAGACATGAATTATGGTCCTTGATCTGACACTATGCTCCTTGGTGCTATAAAATTCATCATAATTTTGTTCCAAAGGAAATCAACAACTGCTTCCTCAGTGGCATTTTTCCATGCCTGCACTTCTTCCCATTTTGTCACATAGTCAGTACACACAAGAATATATACCTTCCCTTGTGAAGGAGGATTAAAGGGACCAAAAAAATCCAATCCCCATCTCTCAAATGGTTCAACCAAAATTTGAGGTTGAAGAGGCATTTCATTGGTGAAAGTTGGTTGTTCCATCCTTTGACAAGGATCACACCTATTGATATATATCTTCACATCCTTGTACAGGGATTTCCAATAATAATCAGTGCCAAGTATCTTATGATCTATTCTATTCACTGAATAGTGTCCTCCACTTGGTTCATCATGACATGCTCTGAGGATGTCAAAGATTTCATCCTCTCTTACACACCTACGCAAGACAAATTAGGACCACGCTTATCTAGCATTCCATTTAACCATTTGAATTGTGCACTGGTTTTAATTAACTTCTTTATTTGTTTCTTAGTGAAAGGAGGAGGAAACTTCCCTACTGCAAGATAATTTACCATATCAGCAAACCAGGGTGTTCTTGTTGAGAGTGCAAACAATTGTTCATCTGGAAATTTATCCTTGACTAGATCTTACTCCCTTGTGGTGGTTAGTCTTGAAAAAAAATCAGCTACCACATTAGATTTACCTGGATTGTCCATAATGGTAATATAAAATTCTTGCAAAAGTAATAACCATCTAATTATTCTTCCTCTAACCACTGGTTTGTTCATTAAATACTTAATTGTTGAATGATCTATGTGTACAAGTATCTTGTACCTTGTAATATAATGTCTGAATTTATTGATTGCATAAATCACAATAAGAAATTCCTTCTCAGTGGTGGTGTAATTATTTTCAGTGGGAGTAAGATTCTTGCTAAGATAATAAATGACATATATCTTTCCTTCCTCATCTTTTTGTCCCAATACTACACTAATGGAATAATTTGAGGCATCTATTTGGATATGAAATGGATTTTCCCAATTAGGTCCTCTCAATATTGGGGCACTGATTAATTTTTCCTTAATTTATTTAAAAGCATGCTGACACTTTTCATCCCAAAGAAATTCATAGTCCTTGGTTAAAAAATTAAACACGGGGGCAACAATTTTACTGAAATCTTTTATAAAGCACCTATAGTACCTAGCATGCCCTAGAAATGATTTGATATCTATGGGGGTATGAGGAATAGGTAAATCTGAAATGATCCTAATTTTATTTTGATCCACCTAAATTCCTTTTTTTGAAATATGGTGTCCTAATACAATCCCCTCATCCACCATCATCAAACACTTTTCATCACTAAGAGATAGGATGTGTTGTTCCCATCTTGTTAACACTTTGTCTAGATTTATTAAAGCATCTTCAAATGTATCTCCGTGTATAGTGAAGTCATCCATATATACCTTAACACAATCATTTTTTAGATCAGCAAAGATTGCAAGTACATCTCTTTGGAAAGTTGCAGGAGCATTGCATAAACCAAATGGTAACACCCTATAGGCAAAGGCTCCCCATGGACATGTAAATGTAGTTTTTTCTTGATCCTCAGCAACAACTCTAATCTGATTGTACCCACTAAAGCCATCCAAGAAATAAAAGTATTGTTTACCTGAAAGGTTATCTAGGACTTGATCTATGAATGGTAAGGGAAAATAGTCTCTAATTGTCACTTTGTTTAGTTTCTTATAGTCAACACATATTCTCCATTTTCCATTCTCTTTGGGAAAAATTATAAGAGGAGATACCCACTGGCTATCTGAGATAGGGTAGATGAAACCTACTTGTAATAGTTTTTCAATTTCTTGTTTGACTATATCGCTTAAAGTTAGGTTAATCCTTCTTTGAGTTTGCCTAATTGGTTTAATATTTTCAGTATAGATGTGATGATTGCAGGTACTTGGATGAATCCACTTCATGTATTTTTAATCCCAAGCAAAAGATTTAGTATGATTTTTTAGAACATCAAACAATTTAGCTTCTTCATCCTCCTTCAACCGACTGTTAATGTTTAAAGTTTTACCTGGTTGAATTTCAACATGCTTGGTTCCAATATGTGATGAAATGATTTATGGGAAGGGTATTATTAAAGTATTTAATGGACATGCATGTGGTAATAACATTGTTATGGTATTTAACAACATCTTCAAAAGTTCCTTGAGACAAAATACTGGAAAAAGGACAGTAATGAGAATTATGATACTTATCTCTTTGCATGACAAATTCTTCGTCACTGCTACTTTCCAGAAATTCTTCACCACTTCCTGATGTACTTGAAATTGAAGATACTGATTCATCCTCTTCCCATGAGAAATCTCCTTCCTCTGGAGTGAAATCATTTTCAATCAAATAGAACTATTTTTGTCTTGGTTCCAGAACTAAATTTGGTGGTTTCGAAACTATAACCGCAAGTTCTAGAACTAAGTTCATGGGTTCCAGAACTAAGTTCGCAGGTTCCAGAACTATTTTTGATTGCATCAAGGATAACAGGTTCTCATCCAATGGTGGATTAATCATCTCTTCTACTTCTCTTACATGATCCTACAATGTGATCATAGCCAGAGAAGACAAATTTTTCTTATTAGTTTCAGGAGAGTTAACCCAAAATTGTTCATGATTGTCAGTAAAAGGTTATGCAGTAGGATATAAGAAAATTTGTTTAGAGTTCTTACCATTTGAGATTGTCATATCACCTGACCTGCAATCTATAAAAGTTGCAACTATAGCTAACCATGGTCTACCCAAAATATTGGGATAACCCAATTTTTTAACTTTTGGCTGTAGTATAAGGAAGTCAATTGGATATTCCCATGACTCCACCATAACCACCACGTCTTCAATAATTCCTTCTTGTTTTGCTACAGACTAGTCTGCCATCTGCAATATGGTATTAGTAGGTTGTATACCCATTAATGGTAATGTTTTTAGAGTATCCACTGTCATTACATTGATAGCATCTCCCAAATCTATCAAAACATTATGTACATCCTTATTTCCTATAGAGACAGAAATAACAGGACTTCCAAGATCTCCGTATTTGGGAAGTAAAAGTTTTCCTACTAATAAATCAGCAAGTTACTGTTTCTTCCTTCTAGGCTTTTTCATAGATAACATTTTGATTAGTTTGTTCAATTCTGGAATATTTTTAATTGCTTGTAACAATGGTATTTCAATATTCAATTTCCTTAGTTCCTATACCAATTCAGATTTCTTGATTTCTATAGCCTCTTTGAATCTCTCTGGAAATGGAGTCTCAGTAGTGTTGTTATCCGAATCTTTTTCTTTTCTTTTCTTTCTATATCCTCTTTTGGAACAATAGTACTAGGGATTTCATTTTCTTCTGTCATTTCGGTGATTATAAGGGGAAAACTATTAATGATTTTCCCTAATCTAGTTTGAATATATTTACAATCCATAGTATGTAAATCAACTGATTTTTCTAATTCTGCTCCATAAACAGGAGTTGTTTGTTTGTTTCTTGGATTTTCTACTGGTTGTGCTAGAATTTAAGTTTGGAATACATTCTCAATTTGTGAATTATATATAGGAGATCCCATTATGGCATGTTAATTCTGATTTGGATATGTTCTTCCTTGAGAATAATTACTAGGGTTCCATCTAGGTTGTGACCAAGCATAAGGATTTCCTTGACCAGCCCATAGTTGTTGATGTCCCTGAGCATACCAAGCTTGATTTTACCAATCTTGAGGGTTCAAAGTTGATTGAGGTACCCAAGATGGTTGTCCCAAATTTTATGGTATTGACTGAACAATCCATGGCATCATCCAGGGATTAGGAACTGATCTTGGCATAAACCACCCTTGGTTAGGTTGTTTCTGAACAAAATTTAATTCTTCTGTTATACATGAGGCACTGGTTTGTTTAAGATAATTCTTAATAATGAGAAGTAAAGAACAAACATTAGTATCATGTTATTTAGATTCACATATAAGACACCATTCTATTTTATCCAAAGGATAGTCTCTTAATGCATGCTTCTTCCTGAATCTAGGACAATACATAGCCATTGGTTTAGTTTTGGAATTTTCTTTAGCTTGTAATCCATCCATAGTAGAGGTTAATGCACTATAATGTCTGTTTTAAAGTTTGCTAACTCATCCATTAGTTTTTTCACATATGGATTCAGAGTTTTCATTGATTTTCCTTTACTAGGACCACCTCTCATTCGGGAATAGCTTCTACAAATCTCTTTAATTCCATTCATTCTTATCTGATCAATGTCTCCACCTCCTATCAAGTTAAGGGCTTCTCTAGATTCATCATCCAAACCTTTAAGAAAAATGGTTTTATTAACTCCTTAGAAAGCACAAATCCACATCTTTTGCTAACAAAGAGAAATCTATCTAAGTAGTCTTCTATGTTTTCATCATCCTCCTACTTGATTTTGAAGAATTCTTCCTTCTTATTTCTCCCTCTACAATAGTCTTGGTATTTATCTAGGAAGGAAGTCTCCATTTGTGCCCAAGTGCTAATAGAGTTGGATGGTAATCCCCTAAACCACCTCATTGTCATATCCTTCAAAGTGGATGGAAACAACTTGAGTTTTTGACTATCTATTTTATAATCATAGGTCTGACATGGTACCTTGAACTCAAACAGAAATTGGTCAGGATCTTCAGATGACATCCCTCTAAATGTGGGTAAATGTGTAGGTGAGATATTTTTCATTGATGTATCATCATCTCCCAATTGGATTGGATAGGTAAAGGTCCTATCAGGTTCTCTCTCAGCTTCTCATGTCATTTTAGAAATATTTTCTGAATTTTCCTCCCAATCAATGTGGTAAGTGGTATGCCTTGGGAAAGGTGAAAAATTAGGAGTAGGAGGTTGACTACTCAATTGATAATTAAAACTCACCCTAAATGGATCTTGAGTAATAATCCTTCTCCTAAAAGTTCCACTTTCAAGTGACTGATCTAAGAATTCCAAAAATGGTAATTTTGTTTCTTGTCTGACAGGGGATGATGGTGCCTCCAATTCTTGGTCAATTTCCTTACTTTGACTAGAGGATGTTATGAATTTTTGTGAAGATGTTTTTGGGAGGAATCTACCCTATGAGTCTCTTGGTCTACTCATATATTTTGTGATATAGCAAGGAAGATCCTTCAACTACTAGATGTATGTTTTGTTGCTCTTGTTAACACTTAATTAGAAAGTTCCAACTAGTTTCCCTAGCAACGGTGCCAAAAATGATGGGTGTCATTATTCCCTTCATTTAATCAACTTCTTGTTGATGTCATATCAAACCAGGGGTGTGTCTAAAGCTATATGCAACAAGAGTAATCTAATCAATCTAGTAGTTGACTGTAGTTATTTTTGTATTTTTTGGGGGATCTTTTCAATGTCTTAAGGACTTTTTGGTAAAACCTTATTTAAATCAAACTATGAAAACTTTCTGAAAGTAAACACACTGAAATCTTTGATGAAAGGAAACACACTGTGCAGAATGGAAACACGTTTCTAAAAGTAAACACACTTGCTTTTGGAAATAAACACACTCAATTTAAAATGCTTGTAAACAATTGCAAGAAATATAAGAATCTATCTAAACACCTGCAGGAACAAGTATACAACAGAGTTGAACTGAAATAATTAAAACAATACAGAATTTATAGATCTAAGCTATTTGTTGAATAAATATAAATACCAAATAAATGAATATCCTGGTCCTTGGGGGAGTAGGCCCTTACTCCTCGGATCAGGATTTAACAACTCAGAATTCTCTCAAATAGGAATGGCTATTTTATTGATAAAACATTCAGTATTACGAAATGTACTAGATTTGAGTACTTAGTCTATATTTCTCTTCTTTGTTCTATATCTATCTCATATCATATTCTATATCTCTATTATCTAGCTACTGTAGGTCTGCTTTTATTTACATTTTACAATCACAATTGTCTCAACGATTCTGATGAAATCAAATCATACCCATAATAGATGCTGAGTCAGATTTTGGTTGATCAGATAGTTGTAAGATAACTCTCCCTAGATCTGCGTTCAGAAATCTTCTCATCCTTTCCTGATTGAAAGGGTCGTAGATGTAAAATCTCTATTGGTGTGACCTCCCGCACGATGGAGCCGGATATATACCCAATCAGGCCAACAACATTAGGAGGCAGTGACACTGAGAATTTTTCAGGAGGTCACCCATCCCAGAACTACTCTGGGGGTGGTGCTCTTAACTTCCTGGTATCAGAGCTGAGTTCGGGTAAACGTGCACTCATTTTTTTTGAGTTGTGATTAATCTTGTTTCCATTTTTTTAACTCCTCGTACAAGTTTTCGATCATTATTTTCTGGTTTTTCCTTGCTAATGTATTTAACAAGTTGCTCTTGGAAAGTTGTTATTTTGTTTTGTTCTTCGTGCATGTGAATATCTCCTTGAGTCTTTCAAGATTTTTGTAACTAAAATTAGTTAGCTGCAGCTACATTTGGAGATCCATTCAAATAGAGGTTTTTTTATTTTTTTTTATCAAGCTGAATTTTTTTAGATCTTTGTTTTTGGTTTCTCTATGTTCCTTTTTGTATGTCTTTCTGCAGAATTCAAGTTTTTGATTTGTGGTTCGGAGGTTCAAATCTCAGTTTGGTGTTTTGGTGTTCTCCAATGAGTTCCTCCTCCACAACCAAATCATTCCATTTGCTCGTTCTGCTCTAAACCGAGTTCTTCTAGGTTGTTTTGGCGAGAATAACTGTTCGAAGCTCCTGTACACTGCTAAAATAGATACCACAAATTTAGCACAAACTTGTGGGTTGAATCTACACGTAGCTTCCCCCTCTGCACTACATTTTTGAGGACGTGTTTGCTATTTTTTTGAGGAGTTCACTGTGTTTACAGCCGTGGCCTCTGCGTGCTCCTCACTACCCTCCCAACCACTCATGGATGCATTCCCTCCATCCATCCCTTCCTTGCCGCATGCTTCTCCTCTTCAAAAACCTGCGTAGATTTTTTTTAAAAGTTCTTACTTTAAAACTCCACATCTTTTTGGTAAGTTTCTCACGGTTTGGTAAAGTATTTCAATACTTTCTTTTTTTAATACATGAGCTTTTAAACTTTTTTAAAATGTGGGAGTTTTTGGTAAGTTTTCTTTTTTAAAATACTTTCTACTTTCTAAAACACAAAAATCTTTTAGTCTTTTTGCTAAGTTTTTAAAAACAAGAATATTTTTCCTTTTCTTTTAATAAGATTTTTTTTATTTTTTTCAACCAATTTGTTTTAAATTAGTTGGAATAATTTAATTTTTTTTCATTTCTTTAAAAAGGGAAAGTATTTTTTAATATTTAATTAGGATTTTTTAAAACTTAATTAATTAATTATATTTAATTAAGTTTTTTTAAATTAGATATTAAATAATCGTAATTAATTAAATTAATTTTTTTTGCTATTATAATTTATGATTAGGTAAATTTTTTTAAAAAATCATTTTTTAAATTAACATTTTTTTATTGTTTAAAAAAAAAAAACTCCAATAGCTCTAAAATTAGTCAGATTGGACGTTTCTAAACGATAACTTTTCTAGGCGTTAGTGTCAATTTTTTTTACTAATCGTGCACTCAAGTGTGCAGTGACACTCTGAGCACTCTTTTGTCTTCCCGAAGCATTTTCAACCTTTTAAAGATCATCGAGATTCTTTTTTAATCCTTTTTCAAAACATTGTATTTTACCCTTATTATTGCTTGTGACTAGTGAGCTCATCCACCACAGTCTGCAGCAAGGGGGTAATCTTTGAGATGCGAGACATTTTTTCTCACACCCAGGATTTGCTTTCACCTCCTTTCTTGTATCTTGCCTTGTGCTTGTTTATAGTTTCCTTTTGTTTGCTACTCTCCACGAAACACTATTGTGGTCTCCTCTCTTGTGCGTTATTACGTTGATTGCAAGATGAGTTACCAAATGTTTCCAACCGCATGCACGGACCTGATTGTAATCAACACACTAAACTAAAGTGCCGAAAGCAGGGGGTTGTTATATTGTCCTGGGTGGTTGTGTTTCTTTTCTGCATTTCTCTCTTCACTATGGATGCACTTTCAATTCCTTTGCTTACGTTGTTCAACTTTTTTGAATGGAGATCAAAAATAATAATGAAACTAAGGCGTAAAGGATTACTCTACATCACCATCGGAACTAAACCAGATAACGAACCTGAAAAATCTAAGTGGTTAAACTGTAGTGATGAAGTTTTAGGCCTTCTTTATATGTCTGTTTCTCCTAACTTTCTCTTCCACATTGAGGCGTCTGAAACACCTAAATCTGCATGGAAAATGATGGATGTGATGTTTGGACAACTAGATGACATGAGAGTGCATGAGTTGGAAAATAAACTACTAGGGTTAAATCCTAGTGACTTTGAAAACCTACAAGCTTTCTTCTTGAAATTTGTCCACATTAGATTGTTGTTAAAAGGATGTCAAGTAGAGAAGAAAGATTCTCAACTGATCTTGTCGATTCTCTCTAAGCTAGGTCCTGAATATTCTGTCTTCGTGTCAATTTTCTATGCTACAAAAGATGCTTTGGGCGATACTTAGACTATGCCCTCCTTTGACTATTTTTCTTCCCAACTCATTTGAGAAAAGGAAAAACTCATTCAAATGGGGTCTCTCAAGTCCAAGTCACATGCCCTTGTAGCAAGTACTAGCAAGGTAAAGAAGACTAAAAATAAGAAATAAACAAAGGATTAACGTAAGAAAGAAACCAAGACCAAACCTAAAAAATGACACAAACACTTCGAATTCTAAGCCTAAGGCACAAAAAAGCAAGTTTTTGTGTTCCTATTGCAAGAAGTCTGGTCACAACAAGCAACACTATTTTTGGAAATAGATTGATCACTTATCTCATTTACTTGAGAAAAATAAAATAAGTGTTCCTAAATCCATAAAACAAAGTGCTCCGAAGGTCGAGTATTCTACTACAAAAGGTTCTAAAAATGATAAGAAAAAAGGAAAGGCCCTTGTAGCTAGAGTTGCTCCTTCATCGATGTGGATTATAGATTCTGGTGCCTCGCACCACATGGGTTCTTCATATGTTGATTTTTCCAACATCAAACCTTGTGGAATGTCCCAAATCACAATGGGTAATGACATGACAGTGTCAATTTCTGATAGTGGATCGGTAGAGATGGATGGGGGAACATTTAACCAAGTGTTGAGTGTTCTTGATCTCTCTACCAATCTCCTATCAATTTACCAAATTAATCACCTTGGTGAAGGAATGCAAGTGGAATTTGGTCCTAACTCAGTGATTATTCGTGAGCTTAATGATGACACTACAGTGGCTGAGGGAAAGGAAGATCACCATTCATAGTGGTACACCTTAGCCCACTTTACTTCTAATTCTATGCCCACTGCCTTTCTCACTCATGCAAATGAGGTTAGTAAGTTATGGCATGAGAATTTCAGACATCTAAATTATCACTACCTTGAACAATTGAGTCAAAATGAAATGGTCAATGGGTTGCCCCGAATCGAGTTTTCTAAGGGTCTTTGTGAGGGTTGTACCCTTAGAAAGCATCCTGAAAATAACATTGACAAAGGAAAATCTTGGAGAGCCACTCATCCTTTGGATCTTGTTCATAGTGATGTTTCTGGTCCATATCCTTCTCCTTCATTTACTAGAGCTCTTTATGTGCTAACCTTCATTAATGACTTTTTGTGATATACTTGGGTATATTTTCTTAAGCTTAAGTCTGAAGTCTTTGACCAATTTCAGGACTTTATGGCTCTTGCTGAGAAACAGGCGGAACGGTCTATCAAGGTTCTTCAAACCAATAATTGAGGTGAATATGTAAACAATAGGTTCATGGATTTTTGTACTTCTAAAGGGATCTCTTTGCGACATATAGTTGCTTATAGCCCTTCATAGAATGGATTTGCAGAAAGAAAGAACTATACTCTAAAGGAGATGGCCACTTGTATGATTCACTCGAAGTCTCTTCCTTTGCAGTATTGGGCCGAAGCAGTGAATTGTGCAAATTACACTCAAAACCATGTTCCACACAAGGAAGTAAGAGGGATGACACCCTTTGAAGCCTGGTTTGGATGCAATCCTAATGTCGAGCACTTTTGAGTCTTCAGATCTAAGTTTATGGCTTGAATTCCCAAAAAGAAATGCAAGGCCTTGGAACCACAATCCAAACCTTGTATCTTTGTAGGGTATCCTGATGGTGTGAAGGGATATCGATTCATGAATCCTACTTCTCATGAGCTATATATCGAGAGAAGTGTTAAGTTCAATGAGTCTTCTTCAACTTCTACTTCTCCACCTATTGAGGTTATTCAGTTCGCTGATTCAGATTCTGACTCATCAGATGATGATGTTGTTGAACGTGCTCCTCTTCCTGATCCTCCTAACCATCAGACCTTTGAGTCTTCTGATTCTGATATTAGTGATGATGAGGACTATGTCTCTTCTCACTCAAGTGAAGAATCTTCCGAATTTGAGCCTGATCCTCCTGGTCCCCTTTGGGCTAGGAAAACTTTGCAAAGTGCTGGAGATTTAGTTGGAGATACTTTGGATATGAGACGTACTTGATCAGATTTCATTGGACCCCACTTTTTCTTCACCTCTGCTTCTGATCCACAATATTTTCAGGAGGCTTCTGGTATTCCTAAGTGGGATTCTACCATGGATGAGTAGTATTCCTCTCTCATGAAGAACGATGCTTAGAATCTCACCCCTCTTCCAAAAGGAAGAAAAATCGTTCGGTGTAAGTGGGTGTTATAAACAAAGTACGGAGTAGATGGAGACATCCAAAAGTTTAAAGTGTGATTATTAGCTAAGGGTTTCTCCCAGATAGCTGGGGATGATTATACTGAAACCTTTACTCTGGTTGCGAAGATGACTTCTATTCGACTGACCCTAGCCATTTCCGCAGTGAACAGATGGAAAGTCCATCAAAAGGATGTTAATATTTCCTTCCTTCATGGTGACCTAGAGGAAAAGATCTATATGGAACAACCTTCAGGTTGTGTCCAAGATCCCTCCCTCGTTTTTAATTTAAAGAAGTCTCTTTATGGCCTCAACCTAGAAAACATGAGGCGAAGATGACTTTGAGGCCATACATCAAGGTTTTCTAGGTGTCACTCAGATCCAAATGTTTATATTCTACGGAAAGATGACTCCATACTCGTTCTTGTTCTATATGTTGAGGACTTGTTGATCACAGGAAGCTCTTCCTCTATTATTGATTCTGTGAAGATCACCTTGGCCAACAGGTTTTCCATGATTGACTTAGGTCTGCTTCATTACTTCCTTGGGATCTAGATTTCACAATCTAACTTGGGAATTTTTATTTCACAACCTAAGTATGCTCTTGATTTGCTAGCTCATTTTCAGATGTCCAATTGCAATTCTTCTCCTACTCCTTTTCTTTCTGGGGTTAAGTTGGTTTTAGATTTCTCTACTCCCTTGGTTGATGGTACTCCTTATTGGCAGTTGGTGGGGAGCTTGATTTACTTGACTCAAACTCGACTAGATTTATCATATTTTGTTGGGATCGTGTCCAGATTCATGTAGCAGCTAAACGGATCCTTCATTATGTTCATGGCACTTATACTAATGGCATTCACTATCATGGAGGGGTAGATATTGACTTGATTGGGTTCATAGATTCTAATTGGGCCGGTGACTTAGATCAACAAAAATCTACTTCTGGCTACAGTTTCTCTCTTGGTTCAGGTCCTATTAGTTGGTCTAGAAAGAAGAAAAATGCAATTGCGATATCATCTATAGAGGTAGAATACAGAGGAGCAGTCAATGCTACCAAAGAAGCTATTTGGGTACAGGGTATTCTGACAGAGTTTGGCATCCACTTTTAGTGGCCTACCATTATCTATTTTGATAACACGAGCATTATCTCTATTTGTAGAAATTCAGTTTAGCATCAGTAGAATAAGCACATCAATATCCATATGCACTTCATATGGGAGCTTATTCATGATGGTATCATCAACATTCAGTACATTCATACAGCTGATCAAATTACAGATTTATTTACGAAGCCCTTCACTGAGATAAAGTTTCTTCACTTACGGTCTCTTCTTGGGGTGAGGTCTTATGCAGCTGCTCATCTTCTTCAGGCTATGTAGTCCTTCTTTTCTGCTTCTTATTCTAGGAATATTGTGTTTTATATGGGCACCTTATCAAGCCTTTAGTTGTTGGGCCCCATTGACACATCTTTCTTAGTTGTTTAGGAGTGTCTTCTCTTTCAGTCTGACTCATCCTAGCTGTTACCCCAGAATCGATGAAGAGGGGGTGTTGGTGTGAGTTATCCTATGTGTCCTCCTCTCATATTGGAGGGTCATCTCACATGGGTTAGGTTTAGGGTTTGCTATTGAGTCATGCACTAGGGTTACTCAACACCCTATATGTATTCTCCTTCTATTCATTTATGAGCATACTGAGACACTCTGTTATCTTTCTCTATTTGTAAGCTTTGTTTTGTTATGCAAGATTGTTCAGTTATTGATCAATTCTTCTTGTGATTACATTGGATCTATTACGATTCAACCTAAGTTAAACTTCATCGTGGTGCACAGTTTCTGATATGATTCGTTAACTCTTTCAATCTCCTGATGTGGTTAGAGTAGATAACTCCCATCGGTTCCAGAACTTCAGAGAAGTTCCAAAACCATAGGAAATTGTTAAGGATCAAAACTGTGAGAGTTCTGGAGCTATCCCTAGGAGTTCCAGAACTAAGTCTAAAAATTCTAGAACTAAATACTAGAGTTCCGGAACCAAGTTTGAAAGCTCCGGAACTAGATGATGACTGTGTGATGGAGTTCCAGAACTAGCTTGGAAGTTCTGAAACTAAGCTTTGTAGGAACAGATGTTGCTAAAAACATATTGAATGCTTCTTATTTCATTTCCTCAACTAATTAGACCTGCTTTATTACAAAATTAAATTAAAACACACACTTCGTCAGGAATTCTAGAGATTTTAACATTAGAATTACAATCAATCAAAAGACGGAAAATTGCATCCTAACTCATATCAAATCAACTAAAAGTCACATAATGCCATCGAACTTAATAAAAAGGAGAGTAAGATGAGATCATATATTATACATTAATCAAACATATTCTGGCCTCATCATTTACCACAAACCACAAATGAATGTTTTCAAGTGGTTTACCTATAACCACATCATGATATTCCAAGTACTATTCTCATCCCTTATCACATCTCACTGTAGGGAATAACATAATAAATTCTGTTGAAATTTGTTGCTCGTGCATACATAGAGAAAGCTAACATAATGGAAATGGAACTTTTGGATCATGATCCCCCCTCAATTTGAAATGTCCACTTATTAAACACGACAAACAAGATCACACCACACCACTCGTAAATGGAAGAACTAAAATCAAACTGCACACATGCACACACATGCCACCGAATCATCTGTGTGGCCCTGTCGTTGGCAACTGACGAGAGGTCATTGAATGACCTCCAACCTGTATTTTTCTATCCACCAGTCTCATACTACTAGCTCATAAAATTTGTCTTCGAGGCTCAATGGTTTCTAGGACATCGGGTAACACCAAAAATGCATCCATAGCGAAAAAAATTATTTTTTATTTTTACGAAAGTTTTGACAATATAAAAAAGACAAGAATACTACTTATGAGACATAAGACAACTCAACTCTTCTGAAAAAATTATACTAATAATGACTATTGACTATAGTCATATCTTATTGAAGGACTTTTATTTTTGACGCAAGGACTCTTTTACAATATAATTTTTTGACGATAATGACAAACGATGACTTTATTATTTCTTTGACATACAAATAAATGACCAAAGATAATATTTGAATATTTAAAAAGTAATCAAAGATTAATTTTTACTACAACACTTGATTTTAATTGTCCACTATCTAACGAACATAATGAAGAACTATGATTTCAAAATAAACTTATTAATACAGCAAAAAAATGATCATGTAAGTGAATATACTAATGATCATTATAAAAAAATTTAACCTGGACAAAGCATAAATGACAAATATACTTCAATTTGTGACAAGAGATACAAAACTAATTACAAATCTATGGAATCAAGACAAGGAAAAGCTAAAACATTTAATACTTTACTTAGCTATGAATTACAAGGTAAGACTAATCGACTGCAATACCTATATACAAATAAGAATCAACAAGAATAAGGACCTGCACATGTGGATATCCCAACAAGGTAGGAAAAATTGTTATCGCAAAAACAATGTATAACATACAATATGGACCTGTAATTTTCCGATGAAATGGTAAGGAAACTAAAGGGTGAGCACATGGTGATAACTTTGTTCTTCTCCCATAGACATGGCATGTCATTCATCTTATATTATTTCATACTTGTAACTCTCTCCACCATGTAATTCTAAAAAGTAAACCATTCGAGCTTTTCAGCTTACATAATGTGAATAATAAGGCATTTTTGAAGATAATCCGTAGGTTGGGGTCCAAGTATTTGAGTGGATTTATGAATTGCAATCAACATACCTTCAAACTATTTGATGCATCTAAACAATGAATCTGAATAAGGCCGATGCTAAGTAAAAAAGTTGATTCCTTTGTCTCCTTTAATGCACAAGCATTAAGTGAATGTTGACCTTCTCGAAACTAGAGATAGACCAAATCCAATGCATGTAATGACAAATGTGGACATGTAAGAATCATCCTTAGGTTAAATAAATGTGCTCAAACTAATTTCTTTGGATATTGACTACACTCTACAAGCATATGTAAATGCAGATCAAGAATTAATACAATGTGATGTGTATGCAGATCCTTGGTCTGAAGATCGTGTAATATGAAGATCAAAGTAAAGAAAGCCAATGAAAATACCACTTGAGGCAATTAGATATATAGATGGAATTGCATGAAATAATCTATAGAATCAATTTCATAGCATACCAGGTCAGATGAATAGAATATACATCAGATGTCATAACTTTCCCACTTGTGGAAGGGATTATTAGATGTAGCCACAACTGATTATATTTTGAGAAATAAACTCATGAATCATCTTAAACAACAATATTACAACACAAGACTCTCATTTGGACATCCCGCTCTGATACCAAATGTAAGCACAACACAAATTTATATAATGAATACACAAGAATAATACTTCATTATATTCATTCGAGAGTGCTTACAAATATATAGGATTAGGACATCCTATTCTTAAGCTCAAGCTTCCTATAAAATCTCAACTACATAACCACCCTAGAATCTCTCACACTTATTCTATAGGTGTTCACACAACCACCAAAACTATTTACATATTAAATATCTATGAGTTGTTAATCAACCAACTCTATTATGTATAATACCACACTGTAAATTAACAAACCATGTGGAGCACTAAATAATGTTTCCCTAAAAAATTATTGCTTCATTCTAGGCCAAAAATAATTCTTTTTAACTGATAAGTATGTCTTTGAAACCTAGGATGTCCAACTGTAGGAATATCATGAGAATTTCTTAAAATTTTCTATCTTAAATTAGGAATATTAGGAATACACAATCTACCTTTATAATACAACAATCCATTCACACCAAGAAACTAAGAAGTAAGCACATCCTTTAAATGGACATTTGATGTTCCATTTCTCAAAACAACAATAACTATCATTAGGCAATGTATCTTTTATTTCTTTATAAAATTGACTTCTTTCTAAGGACAAAGAATTTTCACACATTATTTTTCTACTTAAATCATCAACAACCAAATTTTCTTTCACGGGGACATATTTTATTTCAAAATCATATTTACTTAATAAATCTACCCATATTCTTTGTCTCATATTTAATAAGGGTTGAGTAAAAACATACTGCAAACCTCTATGATCAGTTTTCAAAACAAATTTGTAACCTAACATATAATGTATCCAAAATTTCAAAGCATGAATAATCCCTAACAACTCAAAATCATGAGTAGGATAGTTCTTTTTAGCAAGCAACAATTTCCTAGATCCAAAACATACAACTCTATTATCTTGCATCAATATACAATGAATACCAAAACCAAAAGCATTAGTAGCAATAATGAAAGGCTTAAAAAAATTAGGAATACATAACATAGGTGAACTTATTAATGTTTCTTTTAATTTACTAAAAGAAACTTTACATTCCTCAGACCAATTATATGTGTTACTTTTCTTTGTTAAATCTGTGAGAGGAGTAGCTTATTTAGAATAGTTCTTAATAAATCTTCAATAGAATCCAAATAAACCAAGAAAACTTCTAATTTATTGTACATCTTTGGGCATATCCAATCTTTAACTACTTTTACTTTGGAAGGATCTAGTGCAATTCCCTTTTCAGAGATAACATGTCCTAGATAAGAGACTTTAGTTTTTAAAAAATTCACATTTACTTAACTTACCATATAACTGATGCTTTCTTAAAGTTTCTAGTACTAACCTAACACACTTATCATGTTCTTCTTCATTTTTGGAATAGATCAAAATATCATCTAAAAATATAATTAGAAACACATCTAAGAAAGGTCTAAAAACATCATGCATCAATGTTATAAATGTAGCTGGTGCATTGGTTAATCCAAAAGGCATAACAAAAAATTCATAATGACCATATCTAGTTCCAAAGGAATTTTTTGTAATATCAACATCTTTTATTCTAATTTGATGATATCTAGAACGTAAATCAATCTTAGATAAACATTTAGAGCCATTCAATTGATCCAAAAAATCATCAATTCTAGGAAAAGGGTATTTATTCTTAATATTTAGTTAATTCAACTGTCTATAATCAATACACAATATCATAGTACCATCTTTCTTCTTAACAAACAATACTAGTGCACCCCAGAGAGAAACACTAGGTCTAATTTTTTATTGTTTTAATAATTTAGTCAATTATATTTTTAGCTCAGCTAATTCAGGTATAGATTTCCTATAAGGTTCTTTTGATACTAGTTTAAATCCAAGAATGAGGTCAATAACATGTTCTATAGATCTCCTAGGTGGTAACTCTTCAATATCAAAGGGAAGAACATCCATAAAGTCTTGGACTACTAGGTGAACATCTATATCTACTTGTAGCTTATCATTTTGATTAATCAAAGCACAAAAAAATATTACATTTTTCTTTAAGACTTATTTTAAGTTGAACACTGAAATATTTTTTAAATTCAGTTGTCTTTTAGTTCCTATGTAAAATGTGAGTAACTTCATATTGATCTTCAATACACGCTTTTTTATTTTCAGAGTTAATAAGAGCATGACTCTTTTCTAAACAACTCATCCCTAAATTGGCATCATATTGACCTAATTTAATCACATGAAAATATTCATGAGATATAATGTTGTCAATTTGAAAATCTAGATCTTCTACCAAATCTCCTATTTGTCTTATTATTCTTCCATCGGTCATTTCTACAGGTACTGGTTCAATTTTTCTGGGATAAAAATTCAAATTTTCAACTAAGTTAGGAGATATAAAACTATGAATACTACTAGAATAAATCAATAAAACAAGGGTTACATTGTTAATAGACCCTTTTACTTCAATCAGAGACACTTGCTTATGTACAATACATGTATCAACAACATAAAATTTCCTAATTTGGTTATCTTCCTTTGGTTTATCATCATTTTTTTTGATTTTTTATTATTATCCCAACTCTTCTTTTTCTAAGGAAAGCCCCTAACATAGTGGTTATCTCCACAATTCCAACATTTAACTTCTTCTGGTTTAGTTTTGACAAAATCTTGTTTCCTTTGTTGATTTTTAATCTAAGTGTTTTTATATTTCACAGTTTCACTGAATGGCCTTTTTCTATCTTTAAAAAGGAAATTATAATTATTTTTCTTGTAATATTATTTCTTTTGATGAACCACCGTATTGTATTTTTCAAATTATTCTAGCAATTTTGGCATCCTCATCTACTGAAGTAGGTTTTCCACACCAAACACTAGCCTTATATTCTTCTCTTAAACCATTTATAAATTTGACCACTCTTTCAGTTCTAGAAATGAAAGGCATGAATCTATTTAGATTCTCAAAATCTTATTTGTACTCATTAACATTTTTTAAACATTTCTTTAAGTCAAAGAACTCATTTTTCCTTTATTGTTAGAAATGTTAAAACAGATAATTATTCTTAAACAAATTTTGAATTTATTCCATGAGACTTTATGAGCTTTAAGTTTTTCAGATCTTAAGGTATCTTCCCACTAGTTAATGGCAGAATTTTTCAATTGATAGGAATTTATTTGTGTCTTGCCTAACTTACTAGTTTTCTATAATTCAAAATATCTCTCTAAACTAGATATCCAAGTTTCATCATGTTCTCCCGTTCCTACTTCCCCTACATATTCAGGAAATTTAATTTTTCAAGAAATGTTTTGTATTTCTCTAGAATTATTACTTAAACTTTCAAGAATTAGAAGAACTAGAAGAATCAGAGGAATCATTTTCTTTAATAGAATCATCATCTCAAGAAGAATTTGTTCTCTTTCTTATTTTATTTTCAGACTTATTTATTTTATATTTATTTATTTTATTTATCATTCATAGCTTCTACAAATTAACTTTTCAATGTTTCTAATTGCTCAAATAAATAGTTTACTTCCCTACCCAATTTCTGGTTTTGGAGTTCCAATTCATTGTAATCCATGTCATTCTACAAATCCATTCGTTCAAATTTAATTTTTTCTACCATTTTGTGTATATGCACAATTTTATCTTTGTGAGACAAATCACAACAATCTAGTACTAATATTACTTCATAGAATAATTTACTTTCCTTTCATCAATTCAACAATAGAATGTATCTTAAATAGGATAATTAGCTTTGATACCAAATGAAAAGAAATTTTTTTCCTAGACAAAATAGATAATCCTTGACAAAAATATCTAACTACGGAAGACTGATACATTTTTAAAATTCTTATACCATTAAACTAAGAAAGATAAGTCGAATTATAAAAGATCTATACGCTTTAATATGATAATCTATTTAATTTAACAAGCTAAATCAGGTTACATCTATTTCTGTTTAATAAACATGTGAGAATTGATAAATCTACGGGCTACAACTAAATATAATTAAATAAAAACTTTACACATGATTAAAAACTGCCTCACAAACTCCAGGCTTACAGAATAAACGAAAGAACAAACAATTTCAGGTCGAGATGGTTTGCGAAGAAAAAAGACAAAGATAGATGTTGATATTTCAATGGAAAATATAGATAAAGCATGACACTATGAAAAATAGTACATACACATTTATTTACAATCAGTTCACACTTCGTAGTGTAAAATGCAAGACAAAAGATATTTAATAGAAAAATAGTTGATTAAACCGTACATACGTGGAGCCTTTTCAATTGTTTTCTTTACACAATCTAACATGGTTATGAAAAATAAAATAGTATGCGAAAGAACATGGACACATTCTATTAGCTCACATTCTGACCAATTGACAAAGTCTAAAAAAAGTAGCATGATCGATGGATTAATCTGATTGGTTAACATCTATCAGGGTTAACAAAATACTGACATCGTGAAATGCAAAGAGACTTAGATATTTTCTATTGGATTGGGTTTCGCATTGGACAGAAAAAAAGTTAACATAAGTTTGAATTTGTGAAGAACATGGAGTGATCTCATTAGCTCATGCTTCGCAATGCTTAGAAGGATCTAATAAAGTTCTCACATTTTGAAGTTACATGGAGCATTATGATTGGATAATCTTCACAATCTTATACATCACATTTGGTGTTGGGCAGACTTAGAAAGAGAGAGTTTATTGTATCTAAGGGAAAGATTTTGGGTCCATAACATAAAAGACTTGACATGACCATGAAAAATAGAAAATAACTAGTATAACCCGAAGACACCATTGAACTACAATATTATACTTTAAAACTATATAATATGATAAATTACATATATCCATTCTTATTCTACATTAAATTGTACAAGATCTTTTAAAATAACAAACATAAATATCCAAAATTATGTATTTCATTAATTTATTCGCGTAATTCACTATTCTCGACAAAACAATTATGTATTTTAATAGTATACATAACAAAATTGAAAAAATACATCCATTTGCAGGTTTATAAGATTAAACAAAAGATTTAAATTCCTTTCATTAACTTTTAACAAGGATTACATAGTTTTATAGAGAGAGAACTTATCTAAGACAATGATAAGGAATTCTAATACAAAATTCCAATGCACACACATAGGTAACATACACCATACTATGGCTACACTATTAAGAGGACATACTATACACCTAATGTATTTTCACCTTTCCCTGTCTAGGAACCATCTGAGCTTATACATTGTTGAAAGAGGGATTCACGAGAACCGATGTCAAAAATCGATGCACCATAATGAATTTGCACTCTGATGGTAACGTCAAGCCAACGTAATATGCAAGATTCGAAACAATGGAAATAATATTGTAAGTAAGAAGAATGGGTCTGCTCATGCTCATAGATCGAAAAATATAGAAGTACAAATAGGGGTGCTGTGTAACCCCCATGCCTAAACATGGAAAGAAACTCAATGATGCCACTGACGCATATGATGCCACTAGAAGAGGATTTAAAATTCCAAATAAGGAATGTAACTCCTATGACGCATTGACGCAAATGACAATGTCAGATTCTATGATAGAATCAGACACTTGTCATTTGACTTCCTAAGACCTATGACTCTCGCAAGGCGAGATGACTCACCTAGGTGATGTGGATGATGACTGGACAGCCACACACACCAACACCCCCCCTTCATCGAAGCCGAGGAAGAGGTCAAGGTAAGCCAGAACAGAAAAAGAAGACTCCCCTAGACAGCTAAGAAAGATGTGTCAATGGGCCCTGACAACTAAAGGCCTGATAAGGTGCCCATGTACAAAAAAACCTCTTTCTAGAAAGAAGAAGAGGAGAAGAAGGTGGACTATATAGCCCGAAGAAGATGGGTGGTTGCAACAGATCTCACCACAAGAAGATACCGCAAGTGAAGAAACTTCACCTCATTGAAGGGCTTAGTGAAAATGTCTGTAACCTGATCAGCTGTCTGAACATACTATATGTTGATGATGTTTTCATGTATCAGCTCCCTCATGAAGTGCATATGAATATCAATGTGCTTCATCTGCTGATGCTGAACTAGATTTCTACAAATTGAGATAGTGCTCATGTTGTCATAGTAGATAATGGTAGGCCGCCAAAAGTGGATGCCAAACTCTGTCATGATACCCTGTAACCAAACAGCTTATGTGGCAACGTTAACTGCTCCTTTGTATTCTTCTTCTATCGATGATATGGAAATGGCATTATATTTCTTGCTGGACCAACTGACATGACCTGAACCAAGAGTGAAACTGTAGCCTAAGGTAGAATTCTGATGATCTAGATCACTGGCCCAATTTGAGTTTGTAAATCCAACCAAGTCAATCGCAGTCCCTCCTAAGTAATGAATACCATCTATGTGAGTGCCACGAACATAGTGAAGGATCCACTTTGCTACTTTTAAGTGCAGTTCATGAGGCTCCTGCATAAATCTAGACAAGATCCCAATGGCATACGATAGATCTGGCTGAGTGTGAGTAAGGTAGATCAAACTTCCCACCAACTTTCGATAAAGGGTATCATCAACCAAGGGGGAAGAGCAATCAGAAACCAACTTAATTCCAGAAAGAAAAGGAGTAGGTGAGGACTTGCAGTCAGACATTTGAAACTGAGAAATCAAATCAAGAGAGTACTTAGGCTCTGAGATCATAATTCCCAAGTCAGATTGTGAAATATGGATCCCAAGAAATTAATGAAGCAATCCTAAGTCAAACATGGAGAACTTATTGGCCAAGGAGATCTTCACAGAATCAATGATAGAGGAAGAGCTACCTGTGATCAAAAAGTCATCAACATAGAGAACAAGAATAAGCATGGAGTCATCCTATCACAGAATATACACATTTAGGTCAGATCGACATCAAGTGAACCTTGATGCAAGTAAAAAGGAGTCCATCTTGGCATACCAAGCCCGAGGGGATTGTTTAAGGCCATAGAGAGACTTCTTTAATTTACAAACGAGGGATGGATCATGGACATAACCCAAAGATTGTTCCATATAGATCTCCTCCTCTAGGTCCCCATGAATGAAGGCACTCTTAATGTCCATCTGGTGGACTTCCCATATGTTAGTGGCAACGATGGCAAGGTTCAGTCAAATGGAAGTCATCTTTACAACCAGAGCAAAGGTTTCTGAGTAATCAAACCTAGCTACCTGGGAGAAACCCTTAGCTACAAGTCACACTTTATACTTCTTGACTTATCCATTAGCTCCATACTTTGTTCGATATACCCACCTACACCGAACGATTTTTCTTCCTTTCACAAGAAGGGTAAGATCCCAAGTGTCATTCTTTACGAGTGAGGAATACTCTTCATCCATGGCAGAATCCCACTCAGGAATCCTAGAAGCTTCTTGGAAAGATGGTGGATCAGAAGCAGAGGTGAAGGAGTGAGGTCTAGTGAAGTATGAGAAAGTACATCTCTCATCTAAAGGATCTCTAACTAAATCTCCAGCACTCTATAAAGTTTTCCTGGCCCAAAGAGGTCCCGAAGGCTCAGGCTCAGAATCGGAAGATTCTTCACTTGAGTGAGAAGCAACATAGTCCTCATCATCACTATTTTCCAAATCATAAGACTCAGAAGTTTGAGGATCGAGAGGAGCAAGGAGAGGTGGAACTCACTCAACAACATCATCATTTGAAGAGTGAGAATCTGAATCAATGGGTAAAAGGACCTCAGTGGAAGTTGAAGTCAATGATGACTCATCAAACTTCACACTCCTCTCAATATAAAGCTCACGGGTGGTAGGGTTCAACAATCAATATCCCTTCACGCCATTAGGATACCCGATAAAGATACAAGGTTTGGATTGTGGGTCTAATGCCTTACATTTCTTTTTGGGAATTTGAGCCATAGCCTTGGATCTGAAGACTCGAAAGTGCTCGACATCAGGCTTGTGTCCAAACCAGGATTCAAAGGGTGTCATCCCTCTTACTACCTTGTGTGGAACATGGTTTTGAATATAACAAGCATAATTCACTGCTTCAGGCCAATACTGTGGAGGAAGAGATTTCGAGTGAACCATACAAGTAGCCATCTCCTTTAAGGTTCAGTTCTTTCTTTCTGCAACTCCATTTTGGGAAGGGCTGTAAGCAACTGTACGATGCAAGGCAATCCCCTCAGAAGTGCAAAAATCCCTCACATACTTGCCTCCATTGTCAGCTCGAAGAACCTTGATAGACTGTTCCACTTGTTTCTTAGCAAGAGCCTTAAAGTTTTGAAAATGCTCAAAAACTTCAGACTTAAGCTTAAGAAAATATACCCAAGTATAACGTGAAAATTCATCAATGAAGGTTAGTATATATAGAGCTCTAGTAAAAGAAGAAGATGGAAAAGGGCCAGAAATTTCACTATGAACAAGATCTAAGGGACAAGTAGCTCTCCAATATTTTCCCTTGTCAAAGCTTTTTTCAGGGTGCTTTCTAAGGGTACAACCCTCACAAAGACCCTTAGAAAACTTAACTCGGGGTAGCCCATTGACCATTTTGTTTTGGCTCAATTGTTTAAGGTAACGATAATTTATATGCCCAAAATGCTCATGCCATAACTTGCTAACCTCATTTGTATGAGTTAGCAAGGCATTTGACGTCAAATCAGAAGAGAAGTGGAAAAAGGTATACAACCGTGAATGGTGATCTACCTTTCCCTCAGCCATAATGCAATCAAAGTTAAGCTCACGAATAATCACCGAGTTAGGACCAAATTCCACTCGCATTCCTTCACCAAGGTGGGTGATTTGGTAAACTGATAGGAGACTGGTAGAGAGATTGGAAACACTCAACACTTGGTTAAATGTTCCACCTTCAATCTCTACCGATCCACTACCAGAAATTGACACATGAGTGTCATCACCTAACATGATTTGGGACATGCCACATGGTTCAATAGTAGAGAATTCAACCTTTGAAGAATCCATGTGGTGCAAGGCACTAGAATCAATAATCCAAGTTGATGATGTAGCTGATCTAGCTATGAGGGCCTTACCTTTCTTCTTTTCATTTTTAGTCTCCTTTGTATTAGAAGACTCACCCTTCTGAGCATTTTGTTTAATGGGTTCAGGAACACTTATTTTATTCTTCTCAAGTAAATGAGTTAAGTGATCAATTTTTTTCCAAAAACAATGTTGCTCGTCATGGCCAAAATTCTTACAATAGGAGCATTTATACTTTTCCTTCTTCACTTTAGGCTCAGAAGTCGAAGTGAGTGATGGGCTTAATTGGGGGTTAGTTGGTCTTGGTTTCTTTCTTAGGTTGGTCCTTAGTTTCTTTCTTATTTTCATTTTTCTTGCCCTTATTTGCCACAAGGGCATGTGACTTGGATTTTAGAGTCCCCATTTGAATGAGTTTGTCATGTTCTTGAATGAGTTGGGACGAAAAACTATCAAAGGAGGGCATAGTCCAAGTACTATCCAAGGCGGCTTTCGTGGCATGAAAAGTTGAAACAAAAACAGAGTATTCAGGACCAAACTTAGAAATAATCAACAAGATCAATTGAGAGTCTTTCTTATCCACTTTACATTCCTTTAGAAGCATTCTAGTATGGAAAAACTTTGAGAAGAAGGCCTATAGGTTTTCAAAGTCACTAGGATTTAACCCTAGTAGTTTGTTCTCCAACTCATGCACTTTCATGTCATCTTGCTTCCCAAACATATCATCGAGCATTTTCCACGCTTGATCAGATGTTGAGGAAGTTTCAATGTGGAAGAGAAAGTCGGGAGAGATAGACATATAGATAAGACCTAAGGATTCATCACAACGGTTGAACCATTTAGATTTTTTGGGTTCATTAGTAGGTTCGGTATCTAACTCCATGGTAACTCGGTATAACCCTTTACATCACAAAACCAATATAATTTTAGATTTCCATTCAAATAAATTAAAAGGTGTGAGCACTGGTACTTTAGAGATATCCATAATGAAGAGATAGAACCAAGGAATGCAGAAGGAAGGAGAGAGAAAAGAAACAACCACCCCAGAACAAAATTACACCCCCCAAGTTTGGCACTTTATAATTCAATGTGTTGATTACAACCAGATGTGACTATGTTCTGAGAACCAATTTGTCACTCACCTTTCAATTAGCGTAATAATGCGCAATGGTGGAGACAACAATCAAGGTTCGTAGGGCGCAACAGATCGACACTGCAAGCAAGCACAGAAAGAGAGAAGCAAGAGGGGGAAGAAAGAGCTTTGTGAGAAACAACGTCTCATGTCACACGAAAGAATCTGTTTATCGTAAGACTGTGGCGGATGCACCCACAAGTCCACAAGAAAAAGGAATAGAACAAAGCTCAAGAAAAAATGATATGAATTAAGCAATACAAAGACCCCCCCAAAATGTGGCACTTTATAAAATTAGTGTTTTTATAAAACTAATGATCCCATCATCTAGAGTGTGAAAAAACATTCAAATTTGACTAAAGAATTGCTCAAAACAGAGCAACGAGTCAAAAGTTATAGCAAAAACCAATTCCTGCAACTGATGAGAAAAAGCCAATAAGCCTGCAAACAAATTAAAAAAGTGCCCTAAACACATGCAAAAGGTTTCTTATGTATGCCTGTTGGAAATGACACATAATTTGAGGTAGGGTTTGTTTGTATTGTGAGGGGGGATTAGCCACCTGCCAATCCTAGACCTCACCCTTCGTTTTCGGCACTTGACAGAAGGTTAATAATACAACAAACCAAGAAACCAAATTTTACAATACCAATAAAATGAAATGTTTTTACCTTATACCTTTTAAAAGTAATGAAACAAAATGTTTTTAAGAAAAGTGATAAGGTAAAATGAATGCAAACACGTTTTTTTTAAAGGTGAATAAAAAAACATATTTTTAGAAAGATATTGCCTGGCAAAAAAACTGTAATGGTCCACTGCAAAAAAATGCTAGCATGAAAGAGAAAATGCTTAGAATAGGAACAACATGCAAAAAATGTTAGGGTTGTAGAGAAAACCCCTGAGTAGAGGGGAAAATGTAGTTTGGCCTGAAATGCCAGAGCAGAAGAGAAAACGGCCAGGCAAAGGAGAGAACGCAGGTCTAAGTCGTAGAAGGTTAAACGTTGATTAGGAAAGGTGATATTTGTTACAAAGCAAGGTAGGTTCAGAGGAGGAAATAAAGACTTGAGTCACATAAGTTTAAGGCTGAGCCAATAAGGATCCAGAGAGCCAAAGAACAAAAACCAACGATGCAAACAACCAAAAAAGGGCCACGTTCAGATTTCCATGCCAAAAAAACAAGGATGAAGAGCTTTTCAAACCACGAACAGTCCAAGTGCAAGGTGAAACGATGCAGAGAACCAAAGCCACGGTTGAACTCAAGGCAATGTAAGCAAGCCACGCCAAAAAACAAGCATGCTCTCCATGTAAATATAACCAGCGAATGAAAACAAGATCACGCGTAGAAGCCCAAACCATGCACGGGAAGCAAGCAGACAATAAGAGCTAGTAATCACAGGTCCATGCCAAAAAATGAGGTCTTATTTTACCCTGCAAGTGCTGAATCTAAACACAACCAGCAAGAAACACATAAACAACCCAAAAACAACAACCACAAAGATCTAGAAATATCCAAAAATGAACTCAGCTGATAAGCAAACCAACCAAATACCTTAACTTACAACTACTGAAACCTCAATACAAGGTGAGCAATAATTCCAAAATGATAATAAAAAAAAAACTTGCACACGAGGAAATGAGAAGAAACCAGAAGTAATAAAAAACTAAGAACCAAAGAGTTCACGTTTACCAAAACTAGCTATAATACCATGAAGGAGGGATTCGCAAGAACTGATGTCAAAAAGGGATGCACCACAATGAAGTTTCACTCCGATGGTAACGTCAAGACAATACAATACGCAATATTCAAAACAATGGAAAGAATATTTCAAGTAAGAAGAATGGGTTTGCTCATGCTCATAGATTGAAAAATAGGAAGTACAAATAGGGGTGCTATGTAGCCCCCATGCCTAAACATGGAAAGAAACTCAATGATGCCACTGATGCATATGATGTTGACTGACGCATATTATGTTGACTGACGCATATGATGCCACTAGAGGAGGAGTTACAATTCCAAATAAGGAATGTAACTCCTATGACGCATTGACGAAAATGACAATGTTAGATTCTATGACAGAATCTGACACTTGTCATTTGACTTCCTAAGACCTATGACTCTCGCAAGGCGAGATGACTCAGCTAGGTGATGTGGACGATGACTAGATAGTCACACACACCAACAGTTGTACCCCTGGTTAGGACACCTTAGATGTCCCTCTCTCTTTCCCACCACCTGTCTGTACCTAGTCATCCTTGGAATTTACTTCCACATACTCAATTCACAAAGTCCTTAAGACTCTCTTATAGATATTCTCTTTCTCAGAATCACCATCCTAATTTAATGTTCGTTCTTTCTCAGAATAATTCATATACATTTTATAAGACTTCATTGGTAGTTATGAATCATCACAATAGTTTCCTAAATCAATTAAGCATATTTAATCAAATGCTCGGGATATTCATTCCCACTTTAATAAAAAATATCTTATTACATCATCTTTGGCTATAAAAAATCTCAAATCAAACTTGTCTTTAACAATCCAACAAGTCTCTAATGATTTTTAAAGCTTCAAGGATTTAGTCACATAACAATGGAATTTCTATTGCGTGGACTATTTTATTTGTTCCGCAAAATTTTTACCTCTCACGGATCGTTTTCTTTTCTTGAAAGGGTTTTTGTGATCAATGGAATTTTTTTATCTTGCAGGCATCCAAGTGGTCCACAGATTTTACCTTCAATTTCTACAAAACACTAAAAGTTCAAAAATCTTGTATAACTTTGTTCCTTTGTACTACAACTTATGAACTTGAAAGTTGTATAGCTTCCTTCTTCTTGCCTCGTGGCTTGTGTTTTTTTGTTTTATAGCCTCTCTGTTGAGTTATCCTACCTTATTTAATGGATTTAGTTGTTGGAAGCATAACCATTGAGGGGTGAATTATTGTGCCCTAAATTTTATTTTTCACATACACTTTAGCATTCATTAATTATCATTTCAACTTAAACATTAAACATGCATTCACCAATAATCATAACCATACATTAACAATGAGAACACAAAAACACATGTACACCAGATATAAATAGGAAACCCTTGAAGGGAAGAAAACCCACTGAAATAAATCTTGGACAACTTGTCCTATACAACAATGAATCATATTTAGTTGAGCACCAACCCCTAATAGTTTAGTAGAGCACTAACCCTAAAATGAGCACCAACCCCTATATTTAGCAAGCACCAACTTGCATGGAAGAACTAAACCCATAGATGACTCAGTACCCACTCAACCACCTAAATGTTTATCACCTTGAGAAATTTTTTTTTTTTAACTGATGATAACACCTATTCAACTTTCCTTTCTTCTATCTTCTTCAAATCTACCTTCTAAGCTTCTTTACACACTCTCTTCTCAACTAACACCAAATAGGTCAAGCTACCTAGCTATCCAATAACAAAATACTCTCTAGAACATCATGAACTATCCTCTTCTCTTCCTTGATAGTCACTAACACATTATGCTCTCTTTCTTACTACCCTTTTTCTTCTTCCTCCTATTGCACCCTATTGCATTGGTGGTTGTTATCATTGATTTCAAAGGCATTGATGGAAAAGGGAGAGTGCAAGAAAATTCTTATCAGGTGTTTATCAGAGATTCAAGATAAGTTCATTTTGTTTTAAGAAGGTAGTGCCTTGAAGGTTGAATGGTAGGGCCAATTCAAGGTGGTTTCAAGTGCCTAATGAAATGAAATAGAATGGTATAGGTTAGGAAAATCATGGTAAAGGTGTTAAGAGAGAATATACAACATGTATGAGAAAAGGTTGGACTCAGCTCAACTCCAAGAGTCATTTTTGTATGTTGGTCAGAAATAGTGTTGATAACAAGAAGTGTTCTAACATGCAAATGAGATTTTATAGAAAAAATTAGACCTATAATTTTCTTTAAATTTTGGGAGATGATAGAGGAAGGTGTCTTTATGCTTCATGCCAAATTTCATTAGATTCGGTAATGGGAATTTTGAGATATTCAAGTTTGTCTAAAACAATTGTTTTGGAAAATACATTTTAAGGCTCCTGGATTCTTAGCCTTAAAAAAATTATAATGGCTCATTCAGAAAAATAATAGAAGGAAGTTTTGGAGAAAATTAGTATAAAATTCATGTACAAAAATATTTTTTTCAAAAGGAGATGTAGTTAAAAATTTATGAGCATTTTGGTGGAGCAGTTTTTTCTTTCTCCTGGGTGTGTACTAAATCAATAAGAGAAAAAAAAAACTATTTAACCTCCAAATAACACGGGCCTATCATGGAAAATTATCAGAGGTATAGAATAATTTTTTTAAATTTATAATGGAGGCATATTGATTCTTCAGGTCTACTAATCTTTGCAATAATAGATGCATTTTGTTATGTCAAGAAGATCTCAAAATGTATTCAATATGGTAAGAAGTTGTTGGAGGTGGTCTCTATTGTCTATGATAAAGTAAAAGTGAAATCCAAGACAATCTCAAGTACCCTGGACACTCTTGAACATTCACATATGCTCAACTTGACAAAACATGGTCTGTTTGGAATAGGAGCTTCCATTGTTGCTTGAATAGAGAGACCTATGAATGAATATGATGGTTATAGTAAGACAGTGACATGAGCACTCGGTATAGGAAAAGTTTGACTTGAAGGAACCCTGTCCTAATTCATGTAAAGAAAGTTTGATCTCTGAAGTTTCATTGAGCTTCAATATGATAGGCGTAGTCTAGAAATCTTGAAATTTGAATTGGAAACTGAGTGACCTTTCTTCATAATCCATGTTATCAAGAAGTTGAAGACAGAATGTAGTGACATCATTAGTAGCCTCACGTGGTCATATATATGGCGCTGAGTGACTCATAGCAGAGATCTCCATAGTTCACAATTTTTATTAGTACTTCTAGAGGACAATGATGTTATACATGGTACAGTCATGCATAGATTTGGTATAATCTCCCTGGTGAACTCTTCAAATGATGATGGACTGTGACCACAATCAGTGTGATATGTTGTCTACACAAAGGATATCTTGAAGAAGCTTCTCCAAGTGCAATAAACAGAGGTTAGTGTCACGAAGCTCCAAGCTATAGGGTTGAATCCATGGTGATATTCATTGTCCAATACAAAAGAAGCCTAAACATGGTGATGGTAGCTCTATTGGCCTTCGCTGTGGATGTGCATGAGCTCAAGAAATGAATGGTAAATGATTTGAATACTTCAAATGAATGGTTAGGGTTTGGATCTAGAAACCCTCACTGTGCACTATGGTTAATAGTTTGAGCAAGTCTTGGCATAAATTGCAAGTTTTCAAGGAATACTATGATTATGAACATTGTAAATGCATACGCCCACAAGCTATTAAGGTGACTATGAAAGGTGAAGTTATCTGAGACTGCATATAGTAAACAATGAAATTTGTAATATTGCATGATTGTGACAAAACTGTGTTATAATCTTATTAACATGCTTCCTTCTGAAGAAAAGATTAGATCAACCTCTCTACCCTGCACAAGTTGTTCAAAGATCTCTTGTTTTCGAGGTGTTTTAAGTTTGGATATAGCTATGATCATTCTGATATGATCATTTTCTTTGAAAAGAGCAATCATCCTCACTCCTCTGAGTTCAAGGCTCGTGAAGGTGAACTTGAACTATGTAATGTAACATTGACTCATAGGCTTTGTACAGTTGATCCCCATGCTATTAATCGTTGGTAAGGACCATGTTCAACATTCCTTATGCTCTGACCACAAGCATGACTTGACAGTGTATACATTAGTATGCTTCATGAATATCATAGTGAAAAGTCATGATACTTGCACTTAAGGTTTATGAGTTCAAAATGACAACAAACTTTGAAATGGTGAAGTATAGTCCCTCGGATGACTAAAAGGAGGTTGAAGAAGTGACCTAAAAAACATGGCAAGGTTGTCTTAATCATCTTCTGCTCTTTCTCAATCTATAAAGAGTTATCCATGCATACAAGCACTTGTTGATATGACAAGTGAAGCTTCGAATGCCTTGTTCGAAGTTAAGGAAAGTATGAAAAGCATTTTGGATAATCTCAAGGGTCACTATAACGTTCAACTTAGACAATTATGCCACTTGTGTCAGAATTGAATACTCCTCTGCAGAGTGTCAGGACAAGGACAATTACTAAAATTTGCTTTGGTCTTCCTTCGAACGTACGTAAATGAAGGCATTTGAAAAAACTATAGGTAAAATGAAAGGTCATGTAAGTACGTGAGTATATAGGAGCTATTTCTAAAGGTCCATAGATAGTTATTTTTTTATTTTATTTTTAAGAAAGTGGATAAAATGATTAAATCAAGAACATTTTGCATAAGATTATGAATGAAAACAAAAATATTGCTTGATATGTTGATGAGCCAATGGAAATATAGATGAAGGTATGTAAATTGTCATAGAATAGTATGAAACATTCAAAACCAGAGATTTTAAGTAATTTTATTTGAATTCATGAGGTTACAGATACTTTCTCATAAGGAGTACAAAGATACATGTTGAGATGATGAAAATCAATTGAACATTATAGATGAAGTAATGATAAATGAGAATATATGACAATATGTCATCAATAAAGTTAGTGCAGATGTTTGTATGAGGATGCCTTAAGTATAGTTGAAGGATGTGCATAAACAATATATGTGATATAAACCAGAGCCTATAATGTTATGAGAAATTGATGAGGTGAAGAGTCTTTGAGTGAACCAAAATAATTAACAGAAAACATAGAAGGTATTGTCTAATACTGATACAAAGTTTAGAGTAATAAGAAGGTTGTCAAAGTGAGACAAAGATTTAGTGAAAATAATAAGAGAAATAAGGGAAGTATTTTTGATTCGTTATGACTGAGCTGGAAGTGGATATAAGAATGAATTTGGACTGTTATTGTGAAAATGTGAAGGAGTTGAAAGAAATAAAGCACTAAACTTATCAAGATAAATGATAGTGAAGACTAAGCTAATTGAGGTCAGTTTTTGCAGGTTTGTAGAGGTGGATTCTTACATAGAATATTACAAATTTAGGGTCATTATAAGTTGTTGAAGATAGTAACACAAGTGTGACTTGATTGGAAGAACAATTCTAAGTGGTAGCTTAGCACTTGGGGAGTTGAAGCTTCCATGTGAGTATAAGCTCACTAAAGATTAGTAGAAGCTGATTGAATTATAGGGGGTTGAAGCTTCCAGAATAAGTGGAAACTTGGTCAAACTATGGAATGGAAGCTCTAGGTTGAGTTAAAGCTCACCCTGTAAACTAATGTAACTGAAGTAGGAAAAATTATTCCTAAGTATAGTTCATAGTTTCAGTGGGTTTTCTTCCCATTTTGGATTTTCCCACATTAAACCTTGTATCATGGTGTAATCTTTTGCAAATTTATTGTGTGTTGTTTTATGTGTTTATCATATCAATTTTAAGTAAGGTAAATTTGATAATACACCTGATTCACACCCCCTCTCAGTGTCCTTATTTCCAACACCTCCTTTTTTTCTAACAAGTACAAACTAAGTCTTCTTCACTTCCATATATACATGACTCATGTATAACACACACCTCAGTCAACCTTTATAGAGAATGGAGCACTTTATAATAATGAATACATCATAAGAACATCATTAATAAATCACCTTAGGTCAGAAATAACATACTATGACTATACATCTTCATTAGGACTCAATTAGGCCTAAATGCCAAAAACAACACTTTCACTAAGTCTGGGTCTTCTTGGCCCACATGGAATTTACCAAACATCATGAACCACTTATAAATGTTGTATAATTCTTCTACCAGCCTCAAACACGTGTTTTTAACTATTTACCACTATATCATGCTATGAAGAAGCCATTAGGATCAACTGTCCTCATTAGGTCGGTGACCTACAAAACCAGTCTTCATAGATGAAGCTCAAACAATACTCAAACAAATCAAACATGCAAGAAAAACACATAAATATAAAAATCATGACATCAAGGTCATAAATAGATCAAAAAACATTCTCGCTTGGATTGTAAGCACCCAAGAGCCACTTGCCAACTTGCACTCCCCAGAATTGTACTTACACCATGAAAACCAATCGAGAAAGCTGGACCATCCAACACTTGTAATGACCCATTAAAAGTATTAAAATGATTTTAAATGATCAATATAACATCCATGATCATCCTAATAAGGATAAAAAACATGGTCCAATGGCCAATATTGTCCTTGTAGACCAATCTCCTCATCCTAACTACCTAGTCCAGAACTAGGCAAAACCAATCAACTTGTGATCAACATCTCACCATAAAAATTGACCTTTAGATACCATTCAATACTAAATTCATGTCATATTAGACTTTTTAAAAATAATTATGTTCATAAAACACCACAACTCAAGGTTTAGAGGCCCAAGAACATCTTTGTAACTACGTCACAAAATTCTACCATTACACCCAAAAACCTAGTCTTGCAAAAATGACTTCCACAGACCTCCTAAGGGCTAGACCATGTCCAGAAATCACCATATAAATGTAGTATGACTTCCATAATTCATCTACCATCCATTTTCACACCATGTCTAGTGAAAAAATTGAGATCAAACACAACTTCTTTAGAAACCTTCCTTTTTCTGTGGGGTCCACTCACTATCATGACACCTCAATGCCACCTGGAGATACATCAGAGCATTATTTACAATCTATAATCATCAAATAAGGTAAAAAAATCCATTTTGGGCCATTTTGAGCAAGATATTATCCATCACTACCTTAGTAGGGTTTTGAGACCACGTTACCTTCTTAACGATTATTCAGAAAGTTGTGCCCCTTAAACCACAAAATAATACCATAAATTTTGAGCTAGAACCATTCCCCATCTACCATGAACATATTATCCTCCCATGATAATGAGCACAAAAAATTGCTTCTTGGGCTCGGGTCGTCAATTTTGTTAGCTTGGTAGAAACAAAAACAAATTTTCTTACTAATTCTTGCAAATCATGACCTGATACTTTTCTCGAACACTTGAAACAACATGACTTACCTCTTTCCATGCCCAAATTTTCATCTCCATGCTGAAATATGTCCAACCTACCTCATTAGGCCACCTAGGGCTAAAGTCAAGGTATAAATATAGACCTAGAATGGAGTCTTATCCCTATACATGCATTCTAAGACACTTGTGAGTGTATTAACACCTCATCCTCATGTTCTGTGTGATATCACAGTGCTTAACCAACTTCTACATACCTGTGATATACCATCCTACTTCATGTATGCTTACTAGGCCTCATAACTAGGCTTCTTAATCATGCTTGTACCTTCCATGCTGACCACCTCATAAATTTGTAACTCTTGCCCACCTAAAAGAGTATTCAAAAATATTCATGTCATAACTACAACATCCATCTACCATTGCAATAATTTTACCAGCCACTACACCTACTCAAGACATTATACCACCTCATTAATAGTAGACCAAACAACTCAACTTGTCATGACATCAATGAATGACACTACCAATCAACCTTCACACATGTTATTCCTTTCTCATTTTTACATAAATGAAACTTATTGAAATCAATGAAAATACCACTTGAAAACATTCTTGGTTTTTCCATAAATATTCATGTTTATAAATGCACAGATCACTGTTGTCTTGTTCCACAACTTTTAAATTTTTAAAAAATCTATATCTTTTTTTTTATTTCCTTGTGGCCTCTAGCGACCTGGTCTTTGTGTTTTTCGGCCTTCCTCCTTGGTTCTCATACGTTATTTGCATGTTTTTAATTAATTTTAAAGCATTAAAATGTTCTCCCTTTGTTTAAAATACACATAAGTTTAATTTCTTCTAACTGTAGATATCTGCAACTGTTAAAACCCAAATAACAATATTTTTTCAAATCTTCTAATTTTTTTTAAAATATGGCTAGTTATTCTATTTTTCTATGGATAAATATAAGCCGTTAAATGGTACTAACTATAGTATTTAGAGAGTTAGGCTTAAATCCATCTTTATTGTAAGAAATATTTGGGAATTAGTAAGTGGTGTTGAAAAATGACCCACTGGGAGACAAACTAACCTTGAAAGTTTCAGTATCTTCTCCAAAAATTCCCAAGAAGCCATGTCCATCATATTGCAAAGGATCAAAGATGAATTATTGCTACATAGAGGACATAAGGACTCTCCAGCTGATGCATGGAATCAATTTCAAATTATGCATAAAGGAAGTCACTTTTTAAATATAATTAAAATAACCATGGAATTGTTTACAAATCCAATGAAAGGAGATGAAAAGATAATTAGTAATCTAGCTAATATTAAGAACATTAAGGCACAATTAGATGGTTGTAACTGTGAAGTTTTTCAAAATAATTTGTTATATTTTATCATTCAGATTAATAATCATGAAAAATTTAGAAATTGAATTTTTATTTTAAATTTTAAATATTAAAATGAATCTAATTTACCTAATTTAGATACCTTGTCTTCTTTACTCATTCCAGAAAAAAGAGTAATGGAGAAATTTGACTCAAAAGAGAATGCCTCTTAGGCACTATTCTCCCAATATTATAGATCATTTTAAAATAAAATAAAAAAAATTATAATCGGCAATCAAACTTTAAATTTCAATTCAAACCTAAGAATAATAATAAATTTAAGGTCAAGTTTGATAGCACTTATACCAAATGTGGTAAATTTGGTCATAAAGTAGCTGATTGTTATTAGAATGTTAATAAGGTTCATAATAATGCTAAAAATAAGAACTTCAACAATAATAAGAAGAAGAATAGAAATCAAAATCAATCTAAAACTCAAGCTAATAATGCAGACCAAACTATTTCTCTTTGTACTGCTATTTTAGCCTCTAATAACAATGAATGGATTCAAGATAGTGGCGCATCTAGGCATATGACATATATTCATGAAATTCTTTATGATGTTTTATAATTTCATGAGAATACATATCTAGGTGATAATTTTGTCACTAGGTCTGAATGTTATGACAATGTTAATTTAGCAAATGGAACTATACGCACCCAAAATTGCATGATGATATATTGTTGGAACAATAATAATCCTCAATGATGAATCCAGGTCCCATTTCCTTTCTTTCTTCTTGGCTATGTGACTTTGTATTCTTTTCTTCTTTGTTTCTTATCCTCGCATGCTTTCACAAATGTTTTCCCCCCCCTTTTCCTTAGATTTACCTCTAAGTTATGTAACCTCCGCGGTGGTTACACAACTTCCATGGTGGTTACGTAACTGCCAGTCTTCTTTGAGCGACAGTTACACAACCACCATGGTGATTGTGTAGCTTCTGGTCTAGGTAGACTTTCGGTTCTATGCACATAAATCTGAGAATTAAACAATGTGTTCTGTACGCGTGTTGCTTGCTTCCAAGTTATTTTATTACACATGTCTTGAAAAAATAATTTGTTTTTGAGCTTGATAGACATGTATGAAAATTTTATGCTTTACTTGTTATACTTAGTAAGTTGAGTGCCCCTCCTTTCAATGATTTGACACTTCTTGATTGCCAAGTGTGTTAGACCTCTTCCTTGCCAACTTTCTATAAAAAAAAATATTTTTCCTAAAGCATTAGTTGGAGTCTCTCAAATTTGAATTGAACCATTACTCTACTGAAATCTTTCCAAGAAGCACACAAGAAAACTCAGAGCCTTTACCTTATTAATTCCTTTCCTGCATTGCTACTAGACTACCTACAACTAGTTTTCTCTAGCACTTCTACAATTTCTTCTGCATACCAACCAACACAGCTCCCTAGACTACATTGGATTAATTATTAGAAAAGAATTTGATGGGATAAAGAAAATAACATCCAATACTTGATATTATCACATTTCTACATTTCCAGGTTGGGGGTGTAATTCAATTCTTTAAAGCTTTATTTTAATTTATATTACAATTCATAATCAACTCAAAATATTTTATTAAGAAAGGTAGAATTTACAAGTTAGTTTTATTTCCTGTAAGTAGCTTCTGTTGAAGACTCCTTCTCAGCTTATCCTTGTGGATTTGGATGGGAAGGATTTAGAGGAAGTTCTTATACATATAACTTTTCATTTCTTCACTATCAAATTACTCGTATCTTTCTTTTTATTCATTAGTTATATTTAAACGTGCGTAGAAAAGATTATCTTGAAATATTCCTCCCTTCTTATCTCTATGGATATGCAAGGGAAGTAAGCTTGAAGAATCTTCTATGTCTGTGCATCTTGTCGAATGCCTTCACACTTAAAAATATTATGTAGAATTTTAGTGTTTTTTTGGGGGAATTTTCAGGAGAAGAAGTTGCTTCTAAGAAAATTTCACTTCTTCCCATGATTCTGAGGTAAATCCAACAAAGGAAATAGAATTTGAATTTACAAATTAGAAGAAATCCTTTTTTTAAACTATATTAGAATTAATTAATCTACAATAGAGGAATAGCCACATCCAAATATTTCACTGTTCATTTTGTTTTATTTTAGCATAGAAGTAGTTTTCATTTAATTAGAAGCAGTTTCCATTTTTCTATAGATTTTTATTTATTTATTTTGAGTAAACCAGAAAAAACCCAAAAACATAAATTAAAATAATTAGATTATTTTATTTGTTTTTCATTAACTAAAAATGGGGATATATTATATAGTTAATATAATCTAAAATGACATGTAAATGTAGTAAATAAAAATATAAATGACACAAGCAACTATACAAAATGAAATGGAGGATTTTGCTGATTTTATTGCTGAACAAAACCTCATAGATGTGGATCTGCATGGTAATAAGTATACTTGGAATAATAGAAGGTTGGGAAAGGAGTTCATTCAGGTGAGACTGGATAGGGCACTAATCTCAGCAAACTGTATCCTAAGCCAAGACTTTTACCTCTCTTCCCTTCCCAGAATTGGAGATCATAATCTGATTGCTCTAAGCTTTCTCAATTGGACTAAACCTGCAAGAAGCTCATTCAAATTTGAAAAAATGTGGATGGAGCATGACGATATCTATGATAAGATAAAAGAATGGTGGGAATGGAATGGTGAAGGCACTGCTCAGTTCAGATTGGTTCAAAAACTCAAAAATGTCAAAAAGCAAGTCAAAATCTGGAACAAAAGTGTTTTTGGAAATATTTTCGAAAAAAAGAAAGAGTTAAAACAGAAGCTTCAGGATCTGGAGTTAAAAATGGATACTTTGGGGAGATTGGTTGATGATGAAGCAAATGAGAAGAATATTCTATCTGAGTTGCATATGATCTGCAGTAGAGAAGAGTCTTTTTGGCGCCTTAAATCTAGAGCTATCTGGCTTAAAGAGGGAGACAGGAACACAGAGTTCTTTCACATGACTACTTTGAAACACAGAGCCAGTAACAGGATCTTAGAGGTTTCTAAAAAACAACGGGAGTATCACTAAAGATCCCAACAACATCAAGAAACAAGCGCTTGACTTCTACAAAAATCTTCTTAAAGAGAAAAATGTCAGCAACCCTGAAGCTATTTCCTTCATGCTGGAGGCCATCCCTCAGAATAATATTAAGGACCAGAAATTCAGAGATATCACTAAAGCTGTCACGCTTGAAGAACTGCAAAAGGCTGTTTTTTCTCTTGAGGGGGATAAGGCTCCTGGGCCGGATGGGTTCTCTATTAATTTTTTTCAGAAGTTCTGGGAAATATGCTCAGAGGATCTTCTCAAAGCGGTGAATGAATTCTATAGAACGGGAAATCTTCTAAAAGAGCTCAATAACACGCACATTGTGCTAGCACCTAAAAAAATGGATGCAAAAGATTTCAAGGAATTCAGACCTATCAGTCTTGTTAATGTTATCTTTAGAATCTTCACCAAAATCATTACTACTAGACTACAGCTCATAATGAATGATCTCATCTCAAGGCAGCAGAGTGGCTTTATTAAAGGCAGGATAATACAAGACGGAGTGATTATGGTGCACGAGACTATACATTCCATGGAAAATAATAAAAAGGAAAATATGATCCTCAAGCTTGATATGAATAAAGCTTTTGACAAGGTATCTTGGGTCTTCCTTGACAAGATTTTAACTAAATTTGGGTTCACAGAAAAATTTAGAAAAATTGTTAAATCTTGTTTATCTACAGCCAGGTTCTCTATGGTTGTTAATGGGGAGCCTGTGGGTTTTTTCACCAGCAGCAGAGGTCTAAGACAAGGAGACCCCATCTCCCCCTTACTCTTCATTCTTTTAGCTGACAGCCTTAGTAGAACAATTGGCAAAGCGGTTGAAGACGGCCTTTTAAATGGATCTAAACCCACTTCATTCAGCCAAGCTGTCTCTCATCAACAGTTTGCGGACGACACTATCCTTCTTCTTCTGGCTTCAGTTGTGGAAGCTAAGGCTATTAAGGCTCTATTACAACTCTATGAATCTACTTCTGGGCAAGAGATTAATTATGACAAAAGCACCATTTTCTTCTTCAACACCCCTGGGGAAAGACAGCTCAAGATTGCTAAAATTCTGGGCTATCAAATAGGTGCTCTTCCAGCAACGTACTTAGGCCTCCCTCTTGGCACTAAGAAAGTCTCTCACATGGTGTGGGATGAATTATTGGTGAGATTTCAGAAAAAAATGGCTGGTTGGAAAGGTGTCACTCTCTCTAGTGCTGGTAAGTGCCTACTCATTAAAAGTACACTCCAAAGTCTGCCCATCTATATCATGTCACTTTTCAAAATTCCTTCTTCCTTCAGAGAGAAAATAGAAAGGATTCAAAAAAAAAATTATGGCAAGGCATGGAAGAGAAGTTCAAATTTCACCTAGTGGCCTGGGATAAGGTCTGCACCCCGAAATCTATGGGAGGGCTGGGCATAAAAAATATTGAGAAAATGAATGAGGCACTCATTGCTAAGATGGGTTGGAGATTGCTATCTGAGAAACAAACCTAGATTGATGTTATTAAAGCAAAATACTTGAATCAACAAGCTGTTTACTCCTATCTGCATGATGAACACCTCCCCAATGGCTCCATTTTTTGGAATAATCTGGTCAAGAGTAGAAACTTCATCAAGCAGGGCAGCAAATGGAAAGTGGGGGATGGCAGTGAGATAAACTTCTGGGAGGATAACTGGTTCAGTGATAATCTCTTGGATAGATTTGGGATAGCTAAGGACAGCCTTATAAGCAAGTATGGAACTAAAATCAAGGACTACATTGAAGGAAATGGCACCAACAAGATTTGGAAAAAACTTACTGTGGAGCGAATTGAGCTAAAACAAATTACTTCCTCCCTTAAGGATCTTTTAGATCTCTTTCCTTTAAGTCAGCTGGATTCCAAGGATGAGTTGGTTTGGAACAATTCACATGATGGGAAATACTCAGTCAAATCTGGTTATATCAATCTTTTTCACAGTAATCAATCTGATTTTAACTGGAAAAAGATCTGGATGCCTGAGTTAACCCCCAAAATAAATTTCTTTCTTTAGCTGGCCATCAGAGGTAGAATTCTCACCACTGACAATTTGATGAGAAGAGGATTTATAATTCCTAATTGGTGCCACCTTTGTAGGAATGACTATGAAGACATTAGTCATTTGTTCATACATTGTGATTATGCCAATAGAATTTGGAACTTTTTCCTTTCTAAATTCGAAGCTCTTTGGGTGTTGCCGAAGGATCTTAATCAGCTATGGAATCAATGGAACCCACCATTTAGACATTGTGTTATCAAAAGAATCTGGAAATTAGCCATCCCACATTTAATCTGGAGGATTTGGAAGGATAGAAATAATATCATTTTCAGAAATAAGAAGAAAAATTATAAACTCAGTATTGGCAAAATTTCTCAAGGTCTCGAAGAGGACATGGCCAGATTTAAACCTCCTAAGAACAAGTGTTATCCTGAGAATGAAGAACACATCTTATCTAATTGGCAGATTGGAAATTGGAGCAACCCTGGGAATAGTGTAGATAGGTCTTCGATTAAATGGCATCCTCCTGACTCTAATTGGTACAAGCTGAACTTTGATGGCGCCTCTAAGGGAAACCCTAGGACAGCAGCAGGAGGAGGATCAATACGGGACCACAAAGGTAATTTGATTGCTGCATATGCTGGAAAAATGGGAATTCAAACCAATCATTTTGCCGAAGCATTATCTACTCTCTGGGGCTTGAGAGTTGCACGGGCTCAAAATATTCAGAACCTTGTTGTTGAAGGGGACTCCCTTAATATCATTAAACTTCTTAATCAGTCCTCATCTCCCAGTTGGAGTATTAAAGATTTTATCTCTGAATCCATAAGCATTAGTCACACCTTCAATAGCATCAGAATCATACATACTTACAGGGAGGGCAATAAATTGGCGGATGCACTGGCCAATTATGGCATTAATATAAATTTCACCGTCTGGGATAATGATAGTATCCCTAATCAGCTTCACAACAGCATCCATGTGGACCTTCATAAGCAAGCAATCCCTAGAGATGAGCCTTAATCTTTGGAGGAAGATCAAAATCATTAATACTTTCACACGTGCTGCTTTAATGAATATGGCGAGGCAAATAATATCAATTTCAAATGATAGCAAGAATTATTTAGGGAACTTCAAGTGGAGTTATCTAGATTTGAAAATCGCGCACGCGGGAGGTACAACAGCTGTTGATATTTGGATGCTAAGCTCCACGAAAACTGATGATAAATGCAATGTGATTGTTAACAGGGAAAGGGTTATCACACGCGACTTCCCGCAGGCTCAGTTCAGCAGTTACGCAGCCGTTCGTGAGAAGACCAACGGCTATAGTTCCCAATCTTATGCGACCTTCAACAGCAAGAAATGGACTATTCTTCACGCTCAGAGGCATTCGAGAAATTGTTGTAACCAGTATACCACAGAGAAGATGGGAGGACCTCCCTGTCAAATTAAGCCATGCGCAGACCCCGACTGGAAGGAAAACACTGAGCTTTGGAACATTCTCAGCATAAGCGGCTTCACCAACTTCGTTGATAGGGTGCAGGGACATGATCAAAGCATTTCTGTATGCTTTGCTAAGGAGTGGAAAGAGAGGACTGTCGACTATGGGGGACAGAAGATACTTGTCAATGAAGATCTCATTGCTGAAGCGAAAGGCCTCAGCTTGGAAGGGTGCCGCTTCTTCAACAAAAGGGTTATCAAAGAAGATGAAGAAAGAAGATTTGTGGAGGAAGATGAGAAGCTCATATTTAGCACAGCGGGTCTACTTGTCATCTCAATTCCATCACCCTATGATGAAGTCACTCGCATGATGATTCGATTCATCTCCTTGGAAGGTAGGTTTGTCACTGTCCCTGCTAAGCATCTCATCTTTTTAAACCACTTCCGTAGGAATAGATTGGTTTGCTTCCCTCATTATCTGTTAAACTCCCTTGAGCGCTCCATTTTGGAGTTCCAGAAGCACACCCGGGCGGTTCCCTTGCATCAAGGGCTTATATTGTTAATTCACAAATGCTGCCTTCTTAAGTACCCTGGTCTTCCTTCCTCTCCTAGCCCGGCTCCCCCTTTGATGGGCTCTGCTGCTACCAGTCTTGTTTCCCCTGCTGCCCTTGCTGCTGCCCCCGCCACCGGTGCTGCTACCCCCATGCCGGCTACACAAGCTTCTCCTTCAATTCCTCCTGTTGCTGCTCCTGTCACCCACCTCACCTCTACCTCTAAAAGACCAATCACCAGGGCTTCCAGGAGACTCAACCTTGAGACTCTTGCTGTGGGGAAGGAGCCTATTGAACTTGACATTGCATGTGACCTGCTGAACATTAGTAGTGCCAGTCCCCAGGAAGTACAGATGGATAGCTCTTCTAAGAGGCTGGAGGCCTTAGAGGCTGAGATAAATTTGCTGAAGGATGAGGTCAAAAACCTAGCTAAGAAAAAAGGTAAGAAAAGCATGGAGGGGGAAGGGAGCATTGATAACAGTCAGATTGAAGACATATACAAGAAGCTGACCTCTTTAGACTCCCGCCTAGGGAAGGCTAAGACTAGACATGATTACAACATTGCCGCCTTTAGGGCCATCGAGGAGTTCATCGAGGGTCATGCCAAAAGTGTTTCCAACCTCAGCGGTGTCCCGACTGCACTTTGGGGCAATGAAAAAGAGAGCAAAATAACCATCGAGGAGCTCGATAAGACGGATGCTGCCCACATGACTGCATTGGGTATGTTTCATGCCTGGAAAAGAGTCAAGATCAGTATCGATAAAGCTGCCAAGAAGTAGTCCTGGATGCTTCTGCTGCTTTTAGTTGTTATTTTTGTTGTTTCTTGGCAGTCGGCTTACTGTTTTTTTGCTGTTGTTTTACTGTTATGTCTCATTTGTGTAGCTGTTTCTGGGCTACGTAGAACTTCATTGTAATACTTGGACTTTGTTCCATCAGCTCTGTTTCTCACTCTTATTCCGGCTTTCAAGCCTTATTTTGTATTCAAGGGTATAGTCCCTTTCAAAAAACTATACAAAATGAAATGCTAACCCTAATGTGTAAGAGAGAAGAGGAAAGAACTTAGCTGATTTGATGATCTTGTGGGACTATGTCGTAAAATTGACTGGAGGAATAAAAAATAGGAACGACTATGCATGGGTCCCGAAAAGGATGAATCTGGGCTGATTAGCTAGACTGGAGCACCTGGAGAGGAAATGGGGCGCTTACGAGCACTTTGGTCTATAGAATGGGTGCCCTAGTCTATGCAAAAGGTCTATAACTAAATTTCATAGGTTCGATAAGTGGTCTAAAACCCTCATTGTTTGTCACATTAGATTCGTTGCACTGCGTTAGGTGTCAATGATAATCCAAGATGATAGATATACCTAAAAAATGCCAAAAGAAGTATCAAAACCCTTAAAAATAAGAATGCAAATGAATGGATTGAACTGACCTCATCTGCCACAAAGATGGGCTTTCTAACTGAGCATTGCATTACATTTCAAACCCAAATGTAGTTTTGGTATGTGTGTGCATCATGTGCTCTAGGTGCTCTTGTGCCAGTCACACTTTGTGAAGTAGCGAGCAATAACTAAATGTATAAAATGTAATAGAATGTGTGCATGGAATATAATATAATCCCTCCCCCTATGCTTGTGTGATGCAAATGAACCATCCTTGTCCTTGTGATAGAGCTAATGGATGCACATGATCTCCAAATGGATGTAACTTTTGGTGGATGACAGTAGTGACTAGTTCTTGGTCCCTCATTATGGTCTCATAACTTTATATTTATAGCATTATCTTGATCTAATTTCATAATTAACCCTGAAATAGCTGACCAACAAAAAGATAAAGATCTCAAATGGATACAAAGAGCCAAAAAAGTGGTGGGAAAGTGTAAAAAGGATCGAGATGCCCCTGGTGGGACCAAGATGCCCATGGGTGCCCCAATACTAACCTGGGTGCCCTAATCAAAGAGAAACTAACACAAGATGACAAAACTTGATTGGGCATGTGGGTCCAAGATGTCAGAAATGAGGAAAGGAAACAAAGCAAGATGGCCAAAAAAAGGCGGTTAATTAGTACCTTCTTCACTCAAAACCTTCTAAATAGTAGTATGAGACTGAGGCTAAATAATGTCTAAAGTGCATGATTTTGTGTCTATAGTTTTCTTTTCTTTTATTCAAAATCTTCTAGAAAATATAAAAAACAAGTAGATTAGATTGTTTACATTTCTTTAATTAATTAGTTACACGTAGGTTTAATTAAATTAAAGGAGAGTAATGAATTTTGTTTAATTTGAAATTATTTGCATTAATTGTTTAAAATAGAAATTTAGATCTAATCAGATTGGAATTAACACACACTCCCATATTTCCTTAGTAGTTTAGGTTACCTAAACTTAGCCTTAGCTCCTTTTGGTTTCTTTCCATGCTTTTTTTATTTCCACAGATTCCTTGTTTCATGCCCACATGACCATTTAGGTTCCACATTAACCAAGACAAATATTTTGTGATCCAACTATACCACAACTAAAAATCGACACGCTTTCGATTTATATTGAACAAGGCCTTAGAAACTTATCTTTTAGACCACCCTAGTCCCACCTACCATCATCATACAACTCATTTCTTTGAACGACAAGGTAGACATTGCCGAGGAGTTCTGGGCAAACTAGCTTAGTAAGGATTAGAATTGTCCTTATTCCATTGTTTGGCATATATTCATGACCATCTTTGGAGATGAATTTGTAGATGAAGAAGGAAAATTCCCACATGTTTCATAGCCGAGTTGAGTTTTATTCGGTTCTACCAATATCGACCATGAATTACATATGATGATCATTCTCGATCGTACTACTACCCCCGAACAAGTGAGACAGGATTTTATTTCCCTCAACGAGTAAATACCCATTTTTTTAGTTAAGAACATTATTTTTCCTTGATATTTTGTTATCATTTCCACATATTCTACCCATGATCCATTTACCCATCCTATTACCATCCCATCCCTTTCACTCTAGCTATCCTAGCACAACCTCGGGAGGTCACGTAAACCTAGGAGTCAAATGTTTATTCTCATGGATACAAAATTGGTGAACCTGACGTGAAGGACTAGTCCATTTTTCATATCCTCTTCTATTTTTCCTTTCATCCATCATTATCCCCTCCCATTATTCTGTGGGTGTTTATACACCCCCCGAATATGTCGAGTCAAGAATACGGTAGGCCCATCTTGGGACTCGAAGCCTATTACTATCAAATTGGTATGCAACATTTTACCTCATTATCAAGGTGGGCTGATAAGTAATCACAAAATTTTATATCTCCTCACATGCCTCCTTCTTAAGGTTCCAATGCTAACTCAACAGTTATGATTGAGGAGATGGATCATCCTAGTTACAACCCACAACCATATTTCTCTAACTCCAACAACATGAAATTCAAAATAGAACAAGGGTTTTATCCACGAGTCTTATCCAGACCTCATATCAACATGTAATTTGATTCATTCTCTTCTTATATATCACCAAATGATGAGCTTCTATAATGAATCACCCAAAGAGGTGATCATCTTAATGTTATAGATGAATCCTCGTATAGGATGTACAGATACACTGATGCTCTTCTTGAGAAAAATACTACCACCCCTCCCCCCAAGAAAGAAAACAAACCTAAAGAGTTTTTTTTCTACAAAAGACCAATTTATAGCAGGGTATCATGTACCTTTACAACCCAACAAGGCCCAACATGTGCCCAAACCAAATGCACCACCTTCACCTAGCGATTTGATCTAATCATTAGTCGGTAGGGTCAAGGAATTAGAGGTTGACCAAGCCCCACAACCTACACAATTTTAGGCCCAAATAATATTTCCCATCACATTCAAAAGTAAGGCTACATGCCTTCCACAAGTGTTTATCTTTAACCACCTTCTCAGGATTTCTTGGGTTCTTCTAACCCAAAAGACATCCTTACAGGTTCAATCACACTAGGGATGGCTCCTCATTCTTCATACACTTATCAAACACAAGGTCCAACCAAAAGTGCATTCTCAAATGCCACTCCTTCAAAAAATGTAGTGTTTCCTGGTTTTGCACCCACAAACTCATACCCTAGTGCGGTTCCTCCCTATGTGCACAATTATTTCAATCCTCCTTTTGTTGATATGTACTCTTTTCCTGGTCCTTACATGCAGCCATAAGGGGTTCCTTATGCCCCATCTAATGTTTATATTGTTCTATACCAAACACCGGTTCCACCTCCATTTTCCCTTCAAGGATCATCAATGGTTAAATCATATGCAGTGGGAATATACACTGAGTACTTCAAATATCCTCTATATTTCCCTATACAAGGTGTCATGCTCCCGTGGCCATTTCTAGACCTCCCCAAGTTCAAGGGGAGGGGAATCCAAATGCCCATAAACAACATATACTAATAAATGACACATGTCACTGCCATCAAAGAGTTACTACCTTGGGATATAGTCACCGAGAAAATATTTCCTAAGACTTTTGAGGGGATTGCTCTTGATTGGTACTACAAAATCCTAGAAGCCTCAATCCACTCATTCAAGTAACTTATATCTGATTTCATCGAGGATTTAACATGAACAAGTTATTAAGAACAAGGATTAGATAATTCCTAAATATCAAACAAGAGCATAATGATTCCACTACCCAATTCATTCAGAGGTGGTGAAAGGTTCTCTATTCTTCTGCTAGTGCTCTTGATTTAGATCAAATGAAGCTTTGTAATTTGTTCCTTCATTCTCTTAACCAGGAAACTAAGGAGGAAGTCTAAAAGTTCCCTCTTAGGAGGTATGAAGAATTCTTAGAGGGGTACCATCATATTGACCAAATTATGATAAACAATAGATGAAATTCCTACGGTCTAAACAGGAAATTATTCACTCCTGCTCAAAATAACCCTAATTATCATAATGTTTCTAACAATAATCAAGAACCCAAAGTCCTTAATTAGAACTGAGGTGTCATAATAGATGGTGTTACTGACAAAACCAAGAAATAAGATGTTGTGAAAATGAATAAAAATAATAATAATAACACCAATGTAAACAATCAAAGGAGTAACAAACTTACTCCTTCCATTAACGCAGTTGACTTCATTCGTCCTCCCCCTGAACATGTTCAATTTCAAGGCCAAATCCCTTACTCGAACCAATTCCCAAACCAATATTAGAACTAGGGTCAAAGGCCTCTGAACTATAACTATAACAATCAAAATCAGAATAAAATAGGAACTATGCTCCGTAGCATAATCAAAACAAAATATCTCGAGACTACGATCCTAACTTATATTGTGTTTTCTATAGAGTTATAGGACACGATGCTAAGAATTTTAGGTATTGTAATAAGTTCATAAAATGTATTCTGATGGACCAAAGACAAATATTCATTTAGATGTTCTTGTCCGCACCATCCTAGCCAAGTAGATCTCCTCACAGGAGTAGGCACGTTAGGTATGACTCCTCAGTATTCACAACAAGTACCAACTAGACCCACTATCGCTAGCACAGTTCCTCCTGGTCCGGTACAGAGCAATCCATTCCTGGATAGTACCCCTTCGTACTTAAACATGTATTCCAAATCGCCACAAGGGGATATGTACTCATCCCCCGGCATGTTTACTCAAATGCAGGGATTGCCTTATGCCCCTGCCAACACGTACATTACGCCATATCAACAACCCGTTCCGCCACCCCCGCCTCCTCAACAGGCACCATCAATGGTTGAGACGTATGCAATAGGGACTTATTCAGAATATTTAAAGGAGCCCTTAGATTTCGCCATAAGAAGCGTTATGCTTCCAAGGCCTCTTCCCGATTTGCCCAAATACAAAGGAGAAGGAGATCCGAATGCGCATATCAAAGCTTACGCTACAGCCATTTGAGAATTACTCCCATGGGATGGGGTCGTTGCTAAAATATTCCCCAAAATGCTGGAAGGCATTGCCCTCGATTGGTATTACAGAATACCCGAGGCTTCCATACATTCATTCAAACAACTCGTGTCTGAGTTCATCAAAGCCTTCGACATGAACAAACTATTAAGGACAGGAATCAGGGAGTTCTTGCACATCAAGCAAGAACATAACGAGTCTGTCGCCCATTTCATCCAAAGGTGGCACACAGTCCTTTATTCCTCGGCAAGCGCTCCAAACATGGATCAGATGGAGCTATGTGATTTATTCCTTCATTCTCTTAGCAAAGAAGTAAAGGAAGAAGTCCAGAAGTTTCCACTAAGGACTTATGATGAAGTACTTGAGAGCACTCTACGAATAGACCAGGCAGCAATATATAGTGGCCGTAAGACGTATGGAGAAAATGGGAGGTTAATCACCTCCACTCAAAATACTACAACTACCACAAATGTCAATCAAGGACCCAAAATCCTTAACAAAAATTGTGGGGTAACAACAGATGGGGTAACTGACCAGCCCAAGAGGGTAAATGTCGTTAATACTCCGTCACAAATAAACAACCAAAGAAATAACAATTTTACCCCGACGGCCAATACGGTGGATTTTAATAATCCACAACAACAACGGTGAAATCCCATGCAAGGGCCAAGCCAAAACTCATTTGGTTACCAAAACCAAAGTCAAAACCAAAAACAACAATTCCAAAACTTTGGTCCTAATAGGCAACAATTTGATCGGAATTTTAGGCCACAATACACACCAAACCAACAAAACGGGAATTATAATCCCAATTCTTATTGTGGTTTCCATAAAATTCGGGGTCATGACACTAGAACGTGTCGTGACTACAACAAATTCATGCAACGCTTGCCAAATGAACAAAAACAATTTTTTATGGATATGTTCTTAGCAGATCCTACGTCACCAACGGCAAGTACCTTCGCAGGGGCAGTTTCCCCTCAGAATGCCCCTCTCAAGATCTTTAATGATCCACTCCCAAATCATGATAACGATGGGTTAAAACCAACTGGAACAAACAAAGGCGCAATAACAGGAAACAACGATCACGAGGCCTCAACTTCACTAAATCCGTTAGTCGCGCCACAACTAGGAAGTCAGCCGTGACCTAAGGTAGTTGGATTAATGGAGTTAGACTCCGAATTACCCGTTGAAGCAATTACAAGGACACGAGAGTATTTCTCTCAACCAAGTCCAAGCCATCTGCCGGAAGCAGATAACATCCAGCAAACCGTAGCAAAACCTATGGGTGCTTACGATCTAATTAATGATCTAACAAAAACCTTCTCGCATATTTCATTCCTTGATTTACTAAAGAATTCCCCTGCTCACAGGGCTGCTCTTTTAGAGGCGTTAGGTTTGGGTCATTTAATTAGTATCACTCCACCACCAGAAGCACAAGTAAATCATATAGACTTTGATGTTTATCCTCCGGGGACAGGCGGATAGGGATGTCGAATTCCTATTCGAAATAAGTAAAATGCCTACGGATATCGAGATCGCACGCCGAGGCGATCCAGCCCTACACTTGTAAGTACAGGTTTATAATAATTATGTAAAACGGGCAATGGTTGAAGATTGAGCTGCGGTTAACATAGTCCCTTTCTCTTTTCTCCAAAAATTGGGATATGGTGAAACAAACTGTTCCACTACTCGAAATACCTTGAGAGGCTACGATAGCCTTAAAGCCACATCGATAGGAACCATAATACTACCCGGTCACTTTGGGACCTAAAACAATCCTGACTGAGTTTTATATTATAGATCGGGAAACTAACTATAATATGATCCTCGGCCGGCCGTGGATACATCGAAAGAAGGCAATCCCTTCCCCGCTATTTCAAGAAGTAAGATTCTTGCATCTAGGAAAGGTATTTGTAGCCAAAGGTGATCCAATGCCATTTGACGTACACCTAGCTGATTTAAAGAAGAGACCAGGTGTACACTCAGAATTCGAACTTCCAACAAACCAAATAATAAACCCACTGACTCAAAGTCAAAATAAAAGTTGGTACCTACGACGGATCTTGAAACCATCAGCGTAACCAAAACAACCCCAATTCCTGGCGGTAAAGCTAAAGAAACTGTATCATTAGGGACTACTGCAAAACTCGTTGAATTAATAGAACAAGATTTACCAATGTTCTTACCATTTGATTCGGTAGCTATAGGATATTCCTTAGGGGTTGGCTCTCTTCCAGCAGAAGATCTTTGCATGGTCGAAGTAGAATGTGCAAATACAGTAGATACACCTACATCTATGCTCCCGGCTAAATATTGGACTCTCCATTTCGATGGAGCTAAATGCCGCTATGGAGCGGGGGCAGGTATAATTCTTACCTCGCCCGAGGAAAAGGTCCTCCCATTCTCTTTCAAGTTGAACTTTGAATGCACAAACAACGGTGCTGAGTACGAAGCTCTCCTCCTTGGCCTTACCTTAGCCAAAAGAATTGGTATTGATAACATCAAAGTTTTAGGAGACTCGCAATTAGTAACAAACCAAGTTTCTGAAATATATGAAACTAAAGCCGAACATTTACAACTCTACAAAGACGCTGTGTTAGATTTAAGCAAAGCATTTAATTTCATATCCATTGAAGCAATCCCACGAGAGAAAAATCTTCTCGCCGATTCAATAGCAACTTCGGCATCACGCTTCACTCCAAGCAATGAGCTAGAAGATACTCACTTCACAGTATCCATTCGTAACGAACCATTGATAAAAAAAATGACAAATCCTCTTTCAAGCGGAAATGAATCTACCATCCTAGACCATGTTGGAAATGATGCAGCTACTTTGGATTACTTAAATGCCTATGCAGCATTACATCGCTCCTGTCACACACTAGATTTATCTCTGATCCTGCATTCATCTTCCTACTTCGGAAATCCCGTAACGGATCTTTCCTCGCAAAGGGAACCTAGCATATACGCAATAGAAAATGGGGATGATATAGATCTACCTCCAGCACCACCTGAGTTCGAAGAGGGTAACGCCTCTTTAATCGAAGAAACAATCGATGTCAACATTGGGACAGAAAATGAACCAAGGATATTGAAACTAGGTTCTTCATTAACCCCAGAAGAAGTAGAAATACATACTCAAGTTCTCAAAGAACATCAGAAGGCATTTGCATTTAATTACAAAGAGATGACAGGAGTCGCACCCCACATTGCGGTGCACAACCTCATCACTAGATGAGATGCGAAGCCAATTAAGCAAAAATCAAGACCTATGAAGCCCAAGGTAGCCCTTATGGTAAAAGAGGAGGTAATAAAACTCCTTCAGGTAGGATTCATCAAGCCAGTTGACTACTCCCAATGGGTATCAAACATCGTTCCCGTTCTCAAGAAGAATGGAAAGATACGCATCTGCATAGATTTCCGGGACATTAACAAAGACTGTCCTAAGGATGACTTCCCATTGCCATCTATCGATGTCATTGTTGATGCAATAGCTGGGTTTGAGCTCTTGTCTCTCATGGATGGATTCTCGGGATACAATCAAATCAGAATATCCGAGCAAGATCAAGCTAAAACCACCTTTATAACTCCTTGGGGAACCTATTGCTATGCTGTTATGCCATTCGGTCTCAAGAACGCCGGTGCCACGTACCAGGGGGCTATGACTTATATATTTCACGATTTAATTCATAAAATCGTGGAATCCTACGTAGATGACTTGTTGGCTAAATCCAAGAAGCGTTGTGACCATCCCAAAGTACTCCGTGTCATTCTTTCACGTTTAATAGAATACGGAGTTACGCTAAATCCGGAAAAATGCGTCTTTGGTGTAACAGGAGGAAAGCTCCTAGGTTACATCATATAGTCACGAGGGATCGACGTTGATCCAACCAAAATTCAGGCTGTCCTCGAAATGGTCCCACCTTCGAGTGAATCTGGAATCAGATCATTTCTCGGGAAGCTAGGTGCAATCCGAAGATTCATCCCGGACATAAGCTTCGCTATTCATCCAATCAATAATTTACTCAAGAAAGACTATAGCATTGATTGGACTGAAGACTGCAACGAAGATTTCAATGTAGTTAAATGCTTCTTACTGTCACCACCTACGCTAATGCCACCTAAGCTAGATCGCCAGCTATGAAAAATACACTACTAACAAGGAAGTAAAATACCAATAATCATACCTCCTCCTTCGCGTTCCGTAGCAAACCTCAGAATGGGCTAGGAAACTTGGATTGAGCCCTGATTTTGTGATATGTAGGTGCTTTTCTTCAAGACGGAGCAAGACCTTCCTGCAACAACGATCCTCTTACTTTGCACTAGATGGGAAAAAGGATTATGAGGCTATTTTGGCATTAGGACAAGGCAAAATGATGTTCTTTGCTCAAAGGATGCAAGAACTTAGATATGGCATGAAAGCTTATTCTCCGTGTGTTTAGAGGGGAGGGGTAAGGTTGTATTTATAGCCTGAGGGAGTGATTAGCTTAGATTAATTTAAGTAATCATGGTTTGAAAATGTGGGCAAGATTAAGTGGGTGGTTTGAAAATGTGGGCAAGATTAGGTGGATGGTTTGAAAATGTGGGCAAGATTAGGTGGATGGTTTGAAAATGTGGGCAATATTAGGTGAGTGGGGGCCACGAAGAATGGGTGAGGATTTGAATTATATTTTTAATTCATAAGTGGAGGATTTTAGGTGAGTGGGGACCACGAATGGTGGGTGAGGATTTGAATTTGAATTTTTAATTCAATAGTGGAAAAACATGGAGAATAATGACATGTTGTGAGGATTAGATTATTTTTAGATTTGGAAATGGATAATTAATCAAATTATATTTGATTAATTCGAAGTGTATTTTTGTGGGAAATGAGGAAGGGAAATTAATTGATTTAGGATAGATGTGAAATTGGGGTGTCTACATTTGCCCCTCTTTGGAAGGGTACTATGAAAGTAGTGTCCTTTCAAAGAAAGTAGACGGTATGGGGGAAGAATTCAATCTACTTTTTAAAAGGTAGAGTGAATGTTTGTTGGGGAGAATAGAAAGTGGTGAGTGACGGATGTCATGGTATCCTCCAAGACAAAAATGTCATGAGAAGATGTGATTATGGATAGATGTGGTGATGCCCCCTCGAGAGGATTGACGAGAATGAAATATACGACAGAACTCTCGAAAAGAAGGGAAATGGATTTGGTGGAGAAGAGGACGATAATGGAGTGGAAGAGACTGGAATGACCGCACGACGCAAATGGAGAAAGGATTCAATCGACCTTGAATGCTAGGTGTGAGGGTGTGTGGGAAAGAGAAAAGGGAATGGATAGGGTTGGGGGTTGATTATGAGAAGAGTAAGGGAGATAGGGGAGGGGAAAAAAAAGGAATGAAAGAGGTAGAAATAAGAGAGAGGGATGATAGGGGAAGAAGGGAATGATGAAGGACAAACAAGGAAAAAAGAGGAAAATGACAGAGTAGAGGGTGAAGGGATGAAATAGAGAGATGTGCAAAATGAAGGAAGCAACAGAGATAGTAAAGAGGGATACGTGGCAGTGAAATAAATGAGAGAGTGAAGAAAAGTAGGAAATGGGAAAGGATAAATAAGAAGGAGAAAACGAGGTGGGAGTAGGGGGTGAAATGGAGGGAAATGGAAAGAGGACAAAAGAAGAAGTAGAACGGAGAAAAAAAAGAAACTATGAGGGGCGAGGAAAGTGTGAAAAAGAGGAGAGAAAGGAAGAGAAACATATACAGAATGAACAAAAAGGTAGGGGTGGTAGAGAAAAGGGGAAGTGGTCAGAAGAAACGTGAAAATTAGGGGAGAGGAAAGGAAGATAGAACGAATACAAGGAGAAGATTGAAGGAATCACGTCATTGCGAGGAAGACCAAGGCAAAGAATATGGAACAGACCGTATGGAGATGCATGTGGAGAGTGGGATGATAAAAAAGACAGGACAACGCTGAACAACCAGGTTATCGATGGGGATGTAAGGAGGAAACGTGATGGAAAAAGGGGAAGAAGATGATATAGGGGAAGTAAAATAAGACGAGGGGTGGGAGAGAGAAGAGGATAACAAAGAAAATGATGGAGAAGGAAGGGAATACAAAAAGGGGGTAATAAGTGGAAAGGAAATGGTAGAAGGAATGTTGAAAGAAGAAAGAGGGGAGGAATGACATCGATTGGAAAAGATATGGAGATGCATGAAATGAGGATACTAGGATGATGGGAAAATAGAAAAAGGATGTATGATGAAGACAATAAAGATAGTGAAGAGGGCAAAGAGGAGATGGAGAGATGGGTAAGAAGCGACAAGAAAGGGTGGGAGTGAGGGAAAAGAATAGGAGAGAAAAGAGAATGGGGGATAGAAGAGGCAATGCCAATGAAAGGATGTTAGGGAAATCCTCTTGACAATGAGTGGTGGGGAAGGGTGAAAGAAAAAATGAAAAAAAGAGAAAGCGAACGAGGACTGGAAAGGGTAACGCCAACAAAGGGACGTTAGGGAAAACCCGTTGCCAATGAGTGGTGGGCTTAGAGGAGGGAAGGAATGAAGGGAAACTCTAGAAGGTCCAAGGGAGTGAATGAGGTCGTGCGGAATGAGGATTGATAATTTTTAGGGAAAACCCGTTGACAATTATGAGTGCGGGAAGAGAAGATGATGATGAAAGAATGATATAGGAGTGTTAACAGTAATGGCGAATATGTGTGTGGGTAGAAATGTAGGGGGAATGTGAGAAGATGAAGGGGAAAGAGTGAAGAAGATGGGAGGGAGGAGTTGGACGAAGTGAAAGCGAGGAGAGGATGGGGGTGATGAGGATGAACGAGGTGAGGATGAAGAACCAAGACATGAAAAGAATGGGAAGAAACGGTATGAAGGATGATGGATCAAGGAGGGGAAAATGGGGGAAAAGAATGTGATTGTAGGTGGAAGAGATGAGGTGTATGTTGTAAGAAGATGTGTGGAGAAAGGATAATAGTAGGAGGAAAAAGTGGGTAATAGGAGATACCAGGTGGAAGAAACGATCGATAAAGTGAACTAAGAATGAGGCGGGGGAGAAGTTCACGATGACAAGTTAAGTGTAGGGAGGACCCTAACATAAGATTGTCATGTGACGGAAGTGGTTAAGTAAGATTGCCATGTGAGCAAAACTGGAGATGACAAAGTGGTCAAGCGAAAGATGTGATAATGGGGAATGCCGAGAAAAAATGTGGTGTGATGGGGAAAGGCAAGGAGATTGCGAGCCGGGTGAAGCAAAGAAGGGTGATAGTGGTGGTAAAAAGATGTGATAATGGGGAATGAAGAGGAAATATGGATGGTGAATTGGGTGTGATGTGTAAGATGACATGTCATGCTTAAGAGAATCTCTTAAGTAAGATCAGATCATACTGCTGGAGAGGTTTCGTAGGGTCACCTAACCGAGGGATGATATGCATCTGATATTGGGGATGGGGGTGGAGGTAGGGTGAAGAAGATGATCCGATGAGAGGTAGGAGATATAAGATGGGGGAAATATGATGGGATGGGGGAAGGCCACAGGGATCAACCTTAAGTAGAAGTGTAAGATTATGCGGCTGGGATGGTTAAGTAAGATCGCCAAGCTGAGGAAGAAGGATGATGTTAGAGTTGGTGGGAATAGGGTATGACAAAATGGACTGAAGGGGAACCCTCAAGTGAATTTGCCATACTACGAGAGCGTGTAAGTAGGATGACCTAGGCATAAGGTGGATTTGGGGAAGGATGAGAAAAGAGTCAGTGAGGTATGCCTAAGTGGTATATGATATGAGATGAGGTGATAATAAGAAAGAAAGGACACAAAGGAGTATAACATGAATGGATGAAGGAATATATGCAGTGGAGGGTGGAGAGTGTGAGGGGAATCCTTAATTGGGATGCCCACGTGGTGAGAGTAATGATGCGGGAATCGGAAGTAGAAGAGGTGGAGTTGGAAGATGTGTTTGGTGGTGATGGTTATTTAATGAGAGGGCAGGTGGTGAAGAAGCTTCTACAGCGGGAAGATCTTAGGGAGAGGGTAAACCTCCACTGAGGATTCCATATAGAAGGGGTTATTAAGTAAGATTGTCAAGCGGGAAGAAAACGGGTGAAAGGAAAGAATACCAATGGGTGAGAGGGGACAGGAATGGTGAGAAGGGTAATATGAGTATAAGCGGTAGAGGAGTAAAAATGAGAAGTGAGAATGAATGGATCAAATACATGGTGATCATGGTGGGGGAGAAGGAGCTGCTGGATAGTGAATGCTACTTGAGAAAGATCGTCAAGTAGGATTCGCAAACTGCAACGGTGATCAAGTAGGATTCGCAAACTGGAGAATGTATTAGTATGGGTGAATGGATGGGGTGCAAAGTAAGATGTTGATCATGCAGGAAGATACTCACGTGACGAAAAGCATCTTAATTTTAATATAGCACATAACAGGATGCATCGTGATATAAAAGATCAGGATGACTAGACTGTAATATGCATGATAGCATAGACAGGGGCCATCAAAAAGGTTTGATGCCCCAGTACGATATGCAAATGGAAGAGAGCATAGACAGAGGCCATCAAGAAAGTATGATGCCCCAGTACGACATGCAATCAGATAACATAAGAATATTACAGAGAACACCAGGATATATAAAATCAAGATGCCCCCTGTAATATATCAAGATACAAGAAAGTAATTAATAATTTGCCACTAATAATGCAACACAAGAACCAGTAAACATGTCCCTAACGTGTTCCACAGTGATGATTGATTAGATGTGCCCCCAAGCAGAGGTACAAAGGATTGGGCCAGTCTCCTCAAACAAGGAAACAATGAGAGCCGGATTTTCCCCAAGCGAGGATTCACGCGAGGAGAAGTGGTTTGAAATTGGTAGTCATAAGGTGGTTGGACCATTCGTTTGGGATAATAGTTCAAAGGATGAACTGTGTTACTTATTGAGTTTTTACAATTTTGTGGATGTTTTTGGTCTTTTGAAAATTTTACAAATGTTTTTGTATTTTGGATATTTTCTAATGTTTTTGTTTTTGGATTTTTGGATTTTCTAATGTTTTTGAATTTTTAGGATGTTTACACTGTGTTTGGATTTTTGACGATTTTCAAATGTTTTTGGATTTTTGATGATTTTCACATGTTTTTTGGATTTTTGGATTTTTACACTGTTTTTAGATTTTTGATGATTTTCAAATGTTTTTAGATTTTTAGATTTTTACATTGTTTTTGGATTTTTTTACGATTTTCAAATGTTTTTAGATTTTTACATTATGATTGACAATTTATGGACCAGAGTGCAGACTTATTTTTGAGAGACGATGTACCGTGTTCCGCATTGTAACTTATGCTCAAAATAACATAAATTCACTTTCCATTGGCATGATATGGTGGTGATGATATGATGAAAAGAATTCCAACTCCATTCTTGACTCCACACAACTAGTAAGATGTGTGGGCTCATCACCAAGAATCAAGAAGGACGTAGGAGGTAGATAATGAATATAGAGACAAATGCTAACAACAATCCCTTTAGGAAATTGTGACTCCATTCTTCATAATGGTACTAAACCGGTTTCAAAAATAGCTTTCACTTTATGAGTCACATGCTAGACTTAGACAGTTATGTGGCCTGCTGATTGATAAGATATGAGGTTAAGGGATAGTTCTCTCTTCACTTAGGCATCTAAATTACGTGTTTGGGGATTCTATAATTTGTAAGCACTGTAAGATTTTGTATTTTTGAAATGACTCCCTATGCCTTGCCCCATGCTACTAGTGAGAAGCAAGGGCTTATCACCAAAGGCAAAATATAGGCGAGTGAATTTCTTTTTTGTCTTTTTTTTTGTTTTGTTTTGTTTTTTTTTGTTTTTTTTTTTTTTTGGAATATTTTGCAATGTTTTTATGCTTGTATGAGAATGACCCTCTACGCTTTGCCCCATGCCACTTGTAAGAGGCAAGGGTTTATCACCGAAGACAAGACGTAGACGAGTAAGGGCATCTTCCTCCATTCCTAGTCTCACACTACTAGTAAGAAGTGTGGGCTCAACACCAAAGACTATGAAGGACGAAAGATGTGACAATGAATTATTCATAAGTTATTGAATTGATGGATTTTTTTACAATAGTGCTTTGTATTTGGGAAGAAACATTTGCCCCCAATCTCAGCCCCACACGACTAGTAGGACGCGAGGGTTCAACACCGAAGACTGAGATGGACGACCAAACGAACTGGGTAACGAAGTTTAGAGCTTTGTTATGAAAGAGAGAATGTATTAGAAGGGGATATATTACCATCAGTAAGCTTCTAGGTATGACCATAGAGGAAAGCGACTGAAAGTGGAAGAAGTATGACGCTCACAAACTTAATAGGATTTATATTAGCACTTGTCTCATGATGATAAATATGAAGATGTGATTTTGATAAAGAAAATATCTGCCAATGGAAATGAATAAATTTAAATTATTCGGAGATAAGAAAGACAAAAGGAACAATGTACACGTTGTATCCTGGAATAGTGAACATCTCAAGGATAAAATTTCTTTAAATGAACTACATTCATTGGTTCATCAAGATCTTGACCATCTGCAGTGGCCAATTTATAAGCTCCAGAGCCAAATTTATCTATGATTTCGTTGGGCTCAAATTTGTCTTGTTTGTCTCGTTCTTTGGGTGTGTTCTTTCGATTTTCTTTGAGAATGAAATGATTGACCTTAAATTTTCTAGGTTTGAATTTTTTATGGTAGCTATGTCGTAGCTGATTTTGATATACTTGAAGATGATCTAGGGCATTAAGTCGTTTTTCATCAAGAAGCTTGAGTTCATTAAGGCGTGAATGTTGATAATAATCTTTATTGATTACGTCTTTGAGGGATATTCTAAAGGATGGGAATTCAACCTTGACATGTAAAATATCTTCCCCACCATAAACAAGGGAGAGGGGAGTGGCCTCAGTTTGCATTGTTTGATTTTTTGCTTCTGTTTGTCCATGAATTAATTGATTTGACGATAGATTCAAAATTAAAGATGGAAAAGGTGGCATAAAGATATTCCTAGGTATACATACCTCGTAGAATATATGCACATAGAAGTCTTGATAGGTGAGAATCATTAGTGATGAGATTCCTACAAGATCGATCGTTGAAAGTATGATGGTCATGACAGGTTGCATTGTTGCAAGTGTCCAAACTTGATGTGGTTGTGTTTCGACAAAAAGGCTAGAGATGTTAGGCATAAGAGCTAATATTGGAAGAATAGAATCAAACTTAATGGTACCTGTTGATGGAACCTCGTCTGTAGTGTCTACAGTAATATCAAGGTTTGAAAGGGAGTCTTGAAATGAGATCAAGGTCTCGTTAGATGTTGGAAGAATGTTGTCACCCAAAACAGGTTCAATATATGTTTGGGCTGAAAGAGAGTCTTGAAATAAGTTCAAGTGCTCAGTAGATGTTGGAAGAATGTTGTTGTCCAAAACAGGTTCAATGTATGTTTGAACTAATGGAAGGAAATTTGAAGAAGATATCGATTGGTTTGGAATTAGAGAGTCTTGACTGTTGTCGTCATGATCTCGTGGAATTTCAGTATATATAGGAGTTTCGACAGTAGTCAGCTCTTCATGGAAAGTTGTGGTATTGGATGTGTCGTTGGTTGCAAGAGCATTGTCATCAAGTTCTACAGAGATGACGTCGTCGTCAATTAAGTCTTGGACGTAATTCTTAAATCGTACACATTTATCTATGTGATGACCATCAATGCGATGAAAGTCACAGTATGTGTTAGGTTTGTACCAGCATGGCTTAGCTTCCCCTTTGACAAAGGGTTTTGTAATTGGATATTTTATCAGTTTAGCCTCTTTTAATTGATGAAAAACACTAGAGAGACTTTCTCCAAGGGGGGTAAACTGACGTTGGACTTTACGTGAACTGATTTCTTCGTGAGGTTGTATGATCGGATTTTTGGGTGATCGCTCACTGATTTGGGTAGCCATATGAGAGAGTTGTGTTGTCATCTTATTAATTTGTTCTAATAGCTCATTGTGTGATGTTTTTCGTGAATTATTCATGTTTGAAAGAGAGGGAGAACGAAGAAATGTGCGATGAAAAAATCAACCTATTGATTATGATCTTTATTTTGGCTCAATCGAGTTTTAACAAGTAAGTCTATAAGGAGAAGGCTTAAAAAAAGCTACTCGGGATACAAGTGGGATATAACTCAAACAAGCTATGATGAATATCTTGATTGTTTTGGATTAAACAAGCTTAGCAGACGAAAATGTAAGGAGTACACTCAAACAAGGTACTCAATACAAGTGGGATGTAGCTCAAACAAGCTATGATGAATATGTTGATTGGTTTGGCTTTAACAAGCTCTGGATTTTTGATAGGAAGAGTAACTCAAACAAGTGACTCAACACAGTTGTGAACTCAAAATGAGTTTTGAAGGGATTTGTGTCGGATGGGATTTTGTGAAACTCGACAGCTGATGAAATAATGAGTGAACTCAAACAAGTCACTCAATGTCATTTTGATATAGCTTGAAACAAGCTAGAAAGAATGTTCTGACAATTGATGAGATAAGGAGTGAACGCAAGTCACTCAATATCTATTGGATATAGCTGAAGACAAGCTATGACAGATGTATTATTGGCTAAAGTGAGCTAATGAAATTGGTGTGATGTTTTGGTCTATGTTGTTGGATTGTTTGGATGTTTTCGCTTGGTATTGAATTGGTTGAGAACTGATTTTTTTTGTGGAACACAACTAGGGTCTAAACTTTTACAATGAACACATTGATATCAGCCAAGTTTTATGATAAAATAATGCTAAACTATTGTGTTTTCAAACAGCAAGCAGTCATGTGGATTCAATTGTTTTGGCTTATGAGGTAACTTCTTCAGGAATGATCATTGTTTCATGCAATCATACAAGTATGCTGTGAAATGGTGGATGCAGGCTCTTATTACTCCAAGAAGATGCGTCCTCCGATATACCCTAGTCCTGATATACCTAATTCTGTACGGGGACAGAATTGGTACGGGGAACCCTTAGAGCACTGGAGGAGACTCACCAATTCTTACTTGCCTGTTTCGGAGTGAATCACCACGTCCAGAACAGGTTTTGTGAAAAGGTGGAAGGTGATGGAGGGATGAATGTGTATGGTGTCCTTATAACTCCCCGAAGATTTACAGGGACGATGCCCAGGCTTCGTTGTTACAGCTATTTAGGCGTGACTCGCATGCGCTGCACGACAGCATTACCTGTAAGTGAAGAGCAGCGGCGAGGTAAATACCGAACGCTGTGATGAGACTAGGTCTCAAAGTGCAATGCAGATGCAAATGCTGTTGGTGCGTGGTAGTCAAGTCCACGTCACCGGTGTAGCTTTGGTGGTGATGAAATCCACCTTGTCTACGTGCAAAAACAATATGATAAAGTGATTAAACGCAGGGTTCTTTCCAACTTGAAATAAATCACTAGCAGAAAATAATTGCGTACCTGAGCGTACTTTTTGTTTTTTTTTGTTTCAGCAATTGTCTTTAAATGGTGGTATTTTTGCGGGATTTTTGTTGTTTTTGTTTTTATTTTTGTTTTTGACAATATTCCAGCAACGCGGTTCTACAGAAAACAAATTAGTAGTTATCCTGCAAATGAAATGTTAGAAAAGTGATCGTGGTTGTTTTTGATTTGCCAGATCGCTCAAAGGCGCAGGAAAAGAGCATACACAACCAACGACCAAACAAATATTAAGAATATGACAAAGGAAAATAATTATTAAAATGACAGTTGAAAAACAAAGCTAGAGGATCCTGCAATGTTAGAACAAGAAACTAAAAAAAATGTGACCGTTTCTGATTTTCCAGATCGCTCGAAGGCGCAAGAAAAGAGCATACGCGGATACAATTGGAATAGTTTCTGATTTTCTGATTTTCGAATTTTTTTTTTTTAAATGTTAATAATTATTGCAATTTAATCATGATTGCGAAATAGCGATAATGATTATTTTCACAAAAAAGAAAAATGATGAAAGAAGAGGGTGAAAACGTTATCTAGAAGTGTTGTCGTGGAAAATTTAAATGTAAGGCAAAAAATTAAAAATAAAAATTGTTTTCTAGAGCTTGAGTGGCCTCACGTTTCTGATTTCCAAGATCACTTTTGAAGTGCGAGGAAAGAGCATACGTGTGAGGATGTTTCGTGAAATAAAAATTAAAAAATAAAAAATAAATAAAACTATAATTTTGTTGTTTTTTTGTTAAAAAGACAGGTGTTAGAAGAAATGAAACCAAATTTTTTCTGTAAGTCTAAATCTAAAAATTATTTTTTCATTGCATAGATCTTTTCAATACCTTTCCGTTAAAAAAAAAATGAAGTCATTCCGAGTTCGGGAGCAAAAGTTATGGCTTCCGGAAGATGGGCTACGAGAACGCTCTGAATGAAAATTTTAAACGTGAGAAAAACGTCCCGGGAGCTGGTTTTTTTTATTTTCTGACTTCTATACTTCACCTGAGAAGCTAAAATTTTGACAGCAAGGTTAAAAAATAAAAATAAATAGAAAGAAAGTGTTAGATCATAAAATGATTGACTAAAATAAAAGAAAGAAAAAAATAGTAAATGATTAACTTTCTTACAAAACAGTTATTTTAGCAAAAGGAAATAAATAAATATATTTTCCGGATTGGTTGTCCCATGACACTAATATGATAAACTAATGATTAGTGCTTGTGTTTCTATAGATTACGAGTGAATAGCAAAATCAGAACTACTAAACACCAAGCACCGAGGAGATCAAAGACAGGATGAGCTGCATAGTTTCATTGTTGCTATAACCTGCAGATACACCACAAGACACCACACAACAAAAACACTACCCAAAGCGTGAAGGTTAACCAAAGAAGACCAAAAGGAACAGAAAAGGAAATAATAATAAACAATAATAAACAAAGAACAGATAAAACCACTAATTGAGAAAGTAATGGTAACAGATCGAAAGTAACCGGGCGTGCCAGAATGTAAGCTATGAAAAATACACTACTAACAAGGAAGTAAAATACCAATAATCATACCTCCTCCTTCGCGTTCCGTAGCAAACCTCAGAATGGGCTAGGAAACTTGGATTGAGCCCTGATTTTGTGATATGTAGGTGCTTTTCTTCAAGACGGAGCAAGACCTTCCTGCAACAACGATCCTCTTACTTTGCACTGGATGGGAAAAAGGATTATGAGGCTATTTTGGCATTAGGACGAGGCAAAATGATGTTCTTTGCTCAAAGGATGCAAGAACTTAGATATGGCATGAAAGCTTATTCTCCGTGTGTTTAGAGGGGAGGGGTAAGGTTGTATTTATAGCCTGAGGGAGTGATTAGCTTAGATTAATTTAAGTAATCATGGTTTGAAAATGTGGGCAAGATTAAGTGGGTGGTTTGAAAATGTGGGCAAGATTAGGTGGATGGTTTGAAAATGTGGGCAAGATTAGGTGGATGGTTTGAAAATGTGGGCAATATTAGGTGAGTGGGGGCCACGAAGAATGGGTGAGGATTTGAATTATATTTTTAATTCATAAGTGGAGGATTTTAGGTGAGTGGGGACCACGAATGGTGGGTGAGGATTTGAATTTGAATTTTTAATTCAATAGTGGAAAAACATGGAGAATAATGACATGTTGTGAGGATTAGATTATTTTTAGATTTGGAAATGGATAATTAATCAAATTATATTTGATTAATTCGAAGTGTATTTTTGTGGGAAATGAGGAAGGGAAATTAATTGATTTAGGATAGATGTGAAATTGGGGTGTCTATGAATCTCACAGCGGTATATGTGGAGGCCACTTCGGCGGCACACGCCACCACTCGACAAATACATCGAATGGGCTATTTCTGGCCCACTCGAGAACATGACGTCAATAGGTTTTGTACGCAGGTGTCATAAATTGTCAGAGTTCTCTCTTAGATCCAGAAAAAACATGGCCGGCACAAAGCTTTTGCAACCGATCGCTACTCCATGCCCTTTTCTACATGGGGCCTGGACTTTGATAGGAAGTTCTCTTCCCTCATCCACAGATGGCCACAATTTTATAATCAAACGGCCATTGAATATTTCACTAAATGGGTAGCGGCCATGCTCTTTACACTGGACCTGGTCTGTAAGCGCTAATTTCATTTTACCAAATCATTTTGAGGTACGGTATCCCCGCAAATTATTATCTCAAGATAATGGAACTTCTTTTCAATGAAGAAGTTCTGAGCTATGCAATAATTTAAAATCACAGCCATCATAATAAAATCGGCTTCCGATTGTACTCTCCCCAAGCCAATGGGCAGGCTGAAGCAACGAACAAACACTGAAAGCCCTCTCCTGTAAAACCGTGAAAGAAAACAGCGGGATGGCATTTGAAGTTATATCCGGCCTGGTGGGCCCATCAAACCTCAACACTTCAATAAGAACCTGCGGAGCCAACTCTTTCTCGCTGGTAAATTTTGGTCAGAAGCAGTTTCCCACTCGAAGGTGAATCCCAGTCTCCGCATTTTCGCGACAAGGATTTGGATGAGGACGCTTACAGAGATCAACCGTCTTTCTCATTAGAAAGCCTTGATAAGCTAGTAAATGCTGAACAACGACATAGAGTCGATGCCGAAGGCCCCCTTAATGTGGCCGGCAGTATACAAGAAAGTCCTTATGATGTTGACATATACGAGGTGACCTGTTCTGTGGTTAGACACTCCGGATCGACAAGAAGACTGGTCGAATGAATGAAATTCCGGCCCAAATTGTTGGGCCCATACCTCGAGTCATGAAAGACTACGTTAATGGTGCTTGTCTCTATGCACGGTAGAAGGTGAGGGTGGCGAACTCAATTCCCTCCACTAAACGTTTCTACGCATAAGCAGCAAGCGCTGCCTAATATAACTATTACAATCGCATTTCATAATAAATTAGGATCATTTGTCCACTTTGTTCTTACACACTGTGATCAAGGAATCTATTCTCAAAGCATTTATTTCAAACTCGTGCTGTTTTCTGTCATGAAGTTCTTTAATCATATTCTTCGTCTTCGATATCATCATCATTCAGAATCTTTTATCTAATAAAATCAGACATACGAAGTTCCCTAACGGTCACCATACAGCTCTGCAATTTTGTTCTCCTCCTCTCTCTTCGCTTTTGGTTTCTTCTTTCTTAGGATGGTGTCTTGCTATGGCTGTTCTAGAAGCTTCATGGTGTCACAATCTATCCCATAATGCACATCTCTTTGGAAATGAAGAATATACTGACATCTTACTCAACAAACTCAAGAAGTTATAAACAGAAAATTTTATTTTACACATTTTCCTGCTCACCAACCTTTCGTGATATCTTGCGTCTCTTACTAGTGACGTAGGGTTGGGAAGGGAGGAAAGCCCTTACTCGCCTTGCCTTGGCCCACGTGATAAACCCATGCTTCTTTACAGGTAGCACGGGGCAAGTTAGGGGTCCTCTAGACAAAGTAAATGTTAAAAGGTCATAACAAACAATTCAATTCAAACTTTGAGTCAAAACGAATGAATCAGATATTCAAAATTTCCAAAAAGATTAAACATCCTAAAAAACTCCTATTTTTGTCTACTAATGTGGCCATCTCGGGTCTAATCTAGATAAAACCCCCAAGGTAAGTTTACATCCAAAACTATAATCATTCAAGTGAGTAAGCTTGTAGTTTTCAATTTGGTTTCCACCAAAGCTTCGTCTGTCTTTCAATCACTACACTTCACCTTTTCCCATAACTTGCGTCCTTCTTGGCTCTTGGGGTGATGAGTCTCTCACTTCACTAGTTGCGTGGGTTAAGGTGGGGGCAGTCAATCTGTTCATCATACTGGTTGTTTCTCATCACTTTGCCAAAAACAAATCATAGGTATCCAATTGCTAAACAAAAGTTAAGATCAAGATCACAATATATATCTACAATATCATGTATCACATCATGAAATACAAAAAGAAAGCAAACATTTTGCACATCTTTTTTTCCATTATACATTCTAGAAATCATATAAACAGACATCGTAGTATAACAGAAAAAAACTGGAAATAGAAAGGAAACCCAAGTGACAAAGTTTTGATCCAAATCGGCGGCGCATAATATAAATAGTCAATATTTTGTATAACAATTCCTCTGCAC